>JAGSMR010000015.1:16030000-16467500 GCA_029286605.1 Sericinus montela
AATAAATACTTCTCTGCTTTCAGACCTAGATGACGACAACAGGCTTGAAGGTGTCGGTGCAATAGTATCTGGATGGGGTAGCACGATAGAAAAAGGACCGCCGTCCAGTGTTCCCATGAAGGCTAGTATTGTCTTAGTACTATAGTATAAACTGGTATAATCTTTTAGATTGTATCACATTTGTGTTACAAAATCTCATCCTCTGTTGCTAACTTGTCCCATATTTATGCACTATGGCATTTGAATAAAAATAAAATAAACAAATATCTTCATGCAATTCCCAATACAGGGGTAGACAGAGGTCTAGTCTAGGCAATGAAGTCCCTTCGACCCACCTTCCACCGAAGATATTTTCGGGACAGCGTAACAGGTGGTGAGTCCGTCGCCATCTTTATGTCCAAGCCAACGATACATACATCGAACTCGGGTCTCTCGTCTCGAAATTCCGACCACCCAACCACTCGGCTATATGCCATTTAGGAGCCGAATAATTATAAAATTTCTACAGTATTACTATAGAGCCAAAAATGCAAACATAATAAAGGTTTATGGGAAATTTAATCTTGTTTTTCACCTTATCATCATCAATGAATATTATTTTTTTTTTGATCAGGGGTTGTAATTAGCTTTGTTACTGCGGTAATCGAGGAAAAATCCATCGCGCCCACAGACTTACAGATGTTACGAATGTGAATGGAGTTATTTAGTGAAACGATTACTCGTTCGCTCAAATTTGTCGAAAAATTGTGGATTTTTAGTTCGTTCTTCACCTAAACCCTGATAAAAATAAATAAATACAAATATCTTCACACGCAATTCCCTATACAGGGGTAGACAGAGGTCTAGTCTAGACAATGAAGTCCCTTCTACCCACCTTCACCACCGGGTGGTGAGCCCGTCGCCCTGATAAAAAACTAATACCTAAAACTGGTGTTGCCATCACCAAAATTTTAAACTTTACAAATTTTCACAAGTGAACGTTTTTCTAAATATTAGTTATGTAAAACCGGTGTTGCCATCACCAAAATTTTAAATTTTACAAATTTTCACAAATCAACGTTTTTCGTTAAATATCAATTGCGTACAGGCGGAAGTCAACATATGGGCGCAAGAAGAGTGCTCGGGCGCCGGGTACGGACGCAGGAAAGTGACGCCGCGCATGCTGTGCGCCAACGCGCCGGAGCGGGACTCGTGCACGGGCGACTCCGGTGGCCCGCTGCTACTTCCACGCCCACACTACACTATAGTTGGTGAGATAAATAAATAAATAAATATTATCACGCAATTCCCAATACAGGGGTAGACAGAGGTCTAGTCTAGACAATTAAGTCCCTTTAACCCACCTTCCACCGAAGATATTTTCAGGACAACGTGACAGGTGGTGAGCCCGTCGCCGCTTTTAATGTCCAAGCCAACGATATTAATTCGTACATAAGTTTTAGAAAAACCCATTGGTACGGCCACTTGAGGATCGAACTCGCGTCTCTTGACTCGAAATTACAACCACCCAACCACTCGGCTATCGTGACTTTTGGTGATAGTTGGTAAGCATCCCTTTATAGCTTGACAACTGTTATATTTGCATTCCTTTATTAATTACTTTTATCTATGTATGTGGCCGTGTGGTAATAGCCTACTTTCCGGGAAGGAATTTTAAAAAAAACAGCTAATGCTTTTTGGTTGAAAAATAATCGAAGCTCCAAGTAGAAAAAAGTAAAACTAATAAAGTCAAATTTACTTCTATTTGTTTCACTATTTATTCATTTTTTCAAAGGTTTATTAGTACAAATAATATGTATATTATTAAAAATATATTAACAACTAATTATAATTCAGGCAGGGTTTACAAGAGTCTAACATATACAAGTCATCAACTTCTTAATATTCTCCTTTGCACACTATCAGAAATCCTCTGCAGAATAAAGGCCTCCTCCATAGTTCGCCAAACAGAACAAAATGTATTCATGAATTAATTTAATAAAATCATGGACATATTTTATTTTTTACCATTAAGGTAACAATTGATTTTTACTTGGTATATTTAACTCAAGAACCATAAAAAAATCACGACAATAGTCTCGTGGTTGGTAATCAAACTCAAAGGAGTTTAGAACTGTCTCGAATTATATTATATATCATATCTTTTTACAGGAATCGTCTCGTGGGGACGAGGCTGTGCCAGACAGGGCTACCCGGGAGTTTACGCGCGGGTTGCCAAATTCTTACCCTGGCTAAAATTGGCTTTACGTCACGCTTGTACTTGCCTACCGCCATCGCACCGATGAAATTACAACAAGGCTGAGAAGAGAGAAACTTAAGATAATTTCTTATAATTAGTGGATTGGCAATGGAAACTGTAAAATATTGGTCACTGTATGGTATTCGTTTGTTATTCTTGTTAATATTTGCCGATATGAATGCAGTAATTGATTGCACCAATATTGACTATAGAACAGTTGAAACTTCTTGATACGTTTTGCTTAACACATTACAGAAAACAATTTATTCACATTTTAACCCGACAGTTGATTATCTATGGTTTACTGATTGATTATTTATGCAAATAGTAAGCATACTTACTATACCCATTTTCACCGAAGTATGTTTGGGAAGAAATGATAACGTAGAGAAAATAAATTGTTATTATGTTTTTGTATTACGTATAGCAAAACAATATGTAGGTTTCTAGCTTCAGAGTTTTGTAATATGGACACGCCATTGTTTCAAACTAGAGGCTAAAATTTATGTATTGCCATTTTCATAACTTTTTTTACCATTTTGTACAATTTAGGTTTTTTTTCGCCTAAAGAGACATTTAACATAATGTTAACAAAATATGAATAATATAGCATTAAATATTGCCTTTATTACATCGACAGACTAATTGCGACAGATCTGCAGGTGAAAGGTTCTTTATAATTTATTGTCTGGCTTATGTCAAACGTAGTTACCATAAATATTGTGTATAATTTATACAGTTTAACAGCCAATATATTTTATGGCGCTGTCTGTTTTTATACTTATAATATTTGCTGCTTGAAGCTTTAATATAGATAGAAACAATGTAAATTGTTAAAGGTACAACCAACATAGAAATTAATAAATCAGTAGCATAAAATAACAATTTGTTAACTATTTTTCTATTAAATTAATATGTAAGAATAGTTTGAAATAAAGTGAAGGAGGCTAAATTTGTGTTATGACGTTTTAGCTACATAAATTGAATTTAACTTTATTCCCACGAGGAAAATAATACTTAAGCCTTTATATATAAAATAAATAAATAACTATCTATTGGAACTGTAAAATGTTACACTGAATAATAATTTTAGGACAGACTACTTATAGTTTACATATCAGTATTAAGTAGATAGGTATAATAATAATGTAATAAAATTAAATTGTTTAGAATCGTTATGTTTACACATCACATTATATAGTTTGTAATAAATAAATTGGCTGTGATTAGTTATAATAAATTTAACCACTTATGCAAGAATTGTTACCGAATAATTATTTATTATGTACATTTACAAAACCTGCAGTATGTAAGATTCGTATTAACGTTAGGTATCTAAGTGCTTTTTTAAATATAACTGTAAAGAAATGAGATGTTTTACTTTGTTAAATAGTCTAAGAACATAATCCTTTTAAAAAAAAAAATATTCTATATTACTTAAACCCTTCGGGAACCAATGACGACATCTCAGAAAAATCGGACGTCATGCAGCGATGGAACGAGTTTTATAGAGACATGTATGCGTGTGATGATCTTAGTGAGGGATCCGGGGGTGACGCCGTGACTGGTACGCCAGACTCGGACCTCGATGACACTGAGGTCATCAGTATGAAAGAGATTGAACGTGAGATTAGAAGTTTGAAATGTGGTAAGGCTGCGGGACTAGACAGAGTTACTGCTGAAATGGTCAAGTATGGTCTTGCGTCTGGGACAGCTTTCATCTGCTGTGCAATTTGTGCTGGCAGAATTTATATAAAGGTAAAGGTTCACATTTTGACTGCGGGTGCTATCGAGCGATCAGCTTAACAAGTTCAGCAAGTAAAGTTTACTCGAAGGTTTTGACACGTAGGATGCAAGAGAAATCGGAAAGATTTCTATGGGAGGCACAATGCGGATTTAGAGCTGGAAGAGTATGCACGAATCAAATGTTTTCTGTCCGCATGATCACGGTAAAGCTTCTGGCTGCTAACTGGAAAATTTTCTGTGCTTTTGTGGATCTTGAGAAAGCATTTGACAAGGTTGTAAGGAAGAAAATGTGGGAACTGTTGCCGGGGTATGGTGTGGATGGTGCATTGCTAAGAGCTGTGCAGTCACTTTACTGTGACTGCAAAGCCTATGTGCGGGTAGGGCATGACCTGTCGCCGGTGTTTAGCGTTAAAACGGGTATAAAACCGGGTTGTGTCATGTCTTCCTGGCTGTTCATACTGTATCTCGACAGCTGTTTATAGAAGCTGAAAGATAGCTGTTTGGGTATGAAATTGGGTGACATTAAAGTAATATGTCTGTTGTATGCTGATGATGCAGTGCTTATTGCACCATCAGAGGCAGAACAGGCATTGGTCACGTGTATGAATGAGGAATATGAAATAAAAGGTCTCCGTTTGAATGCTAATAAAACTACGGTTCTGGTATTTGAAAGAGACGAAGAGAGAACGAAGTGTGAAATATGGGTAAATCAGGAATGTCTAGAACCGGTGAATGAAATTGTATACTTGGGGAGTGCTGTTAGCCGGTATGGAAGATGTGACTTAGATGTGGACAAACGTATCACTGCCGGGAACAAAGTCAATGGTACCCTGACTGCGTTAGTCAAAAGGCATGGCGTAGTGAAGAGTGCACGCCTTGCAATACATAACGCAGTTGGTACCGGTATTGTTATATGGCAGCGAAATCTGGGTATGCCAAAAGAAGCATAAAAGCAAGTTGGATGCAGTGGAGATGCAATCTCTTCGTAAAATGTGCGGAGTTACCATGGCCGACCGAAAAAGAAACGAAGAGATTCGCAATATGGCATGTTTGAAAGATGACCTTATCACAAAAATTGATAAGGTCGTGCTTCGATGGTTTAAGCACGTTAAGCAAATGAATGAAACCGAATGGTGAAGAAAATATATAGAGTGAAAGTTAATACTAAAAGGTGTCGAGGTAGACCGAGATTTACTTTCGAAGACCATACCTCTTCGAGCTCTTCGAGCGATTTGCTCACCATGTGAGCACATGACACTTGGCGATCTGTTCTCTCTGGCTACCCCGCCAGAGATTGTGCGTGAAGATAAGTAAGTAAGTAAGGACTTAAACCCGCCCATGTTATGCTGTGGGTCGGTCTGTTATTAAAAACAGTTAAATGGTAATATTTAAAGGTACATATGCTAGGAGACTATGCCTTAGTATCTAATAGATACTGAGTATCTAATATATCTGTCTTATCCTAATTGTACATTTTCCAAATACACAAGAAAGATATGAACATGGGTCCTACCACATCCAAATCAACTGAGAGAGGATGAATTGATTCATGTATAAGTTAAAAAGTGTTCTGCATTACGGAATTTCACTTACGATGTGAGATAACATAATTGCAAAATTCCCTTTACCTTTATTTCAACCATAGTGTAACGGTATTTTATATTTTGGCTGAAGCAATTACAAGGGTGTAATCCTTAAATACGTTTTAAAGATAAACTTCTTCTATGTCTGGAAGTAGCCAGAGTAAGAACCAAATTCTTACTTATTTCTGCCACCAAATTACAATGTAAAAACTGTTTGAAATGTTATTAAAAATTAAAGAGAAACAATATTTAAAATTTCAAATGACAGGCAGGATTCGAACCGGCGACCTTTCCCGTGCCGTGGCAACGCTCTTACCTCTGAGCCTCCGTGTCCTACACGAATCAGTTGAAATTTTAAATATCTTTCTTTACTTATGCCTGTTGGTTTGTTTGTCATCAGCACCATCTATTGTTATGTTTGCAAATTACAGCTTATAATTTATGACTTTTCAGCCAGGAAATATTAATAAATTAAACTATTCTATTACGCATTCTTTTTATTCATTTTAAAGCATATAGGTTATGCTGAACTTTTTGTTATTAAATTATAGAGAAAAAAGTATTAATAATTAAATATAAAATTGTGTTTGGAAGGTGTAAAGAAGGTGTTTTTTTATAATAATTGAGTTTTAATTTGCAAAATGTTCCATATCTATTATCGTCGGTCCATTTAACACTTACCGCCGTACTAAAAGCACTGTAATATCCAAATGTAAAATAAAAAGGTAAATCACATAATAGAACTAAAAAAACATTTATTTACTTATGTAAAAAAGGTGAAATTATATCAGAAATAAATTATATGACCTACCAGTACCAAAAAGTATATAATGAAAGTTCTATACCGCTGTATTATTATACTGAATAGGCTGTAATTTTTATTATCTCTGACTAACAGTGTAAATTCCCGCGAAAATTTGACAATTGACGTTTAGGACGCTAAACGCTATCAGCAGCTGATTTATTAGTGTCGAAAAGATAAGTTGTGATCAATAATGTTCTTTGTATGAAAAGTTTGCTTTAACCTGGTTTATTCTTATTCATGTAATAAAGGTAGTGAATAGCATGAATTTCTCGGACAATGAAGCTGTAAGTACTGTTCAATATGCAATCAAACGTGACTCAGCCACATGCCTTTGTGTTCACATTCAAAACTGAATAGTGAATCTAATTGAAATTCTGTACCCTGTATTTAAATTTTTTCTTGTTATAAGTATTATTTTTGTTGGTTTGAATAATATGTTTATGCAGCATTCAATGTTAATGTACATTTCATCGAAATAATTTAGGATGACACTTCAAGCGTTGAAAGCACATCAAACACAGATAATACATCTCGTAGTGAGACTCCAACAAACTCTCGAGTAAAAAAACGACGACGGGGCAAGAAAAAGGTTACAAAACAAGTCAAGCCTCCATATAAATTTAAGTAAGTAGAAAAACTCACACTAAAATAGTCACTACAAGGAATAATTACCTAATATACTTACAAATATTTTCATTGTAATAAATATACAGACATACATGTAATATTAATATACATTGTAATAAAAATCAATCTAATCTTAAAAACTGTAATAAAAAATATAAATTGTGACATTTATTAGCAAGTCTCAAAATTTTAGTCAATTATTATAATAAAACTAAAATGGTTTTACCATATTAGGTGCATAAAAAGTTGGAAGGTTTACAATCAGTTGTGTGAGTGAAATTTAATTAAGAGTACTTCTTACTTTATCCTGTATCTATATCTGTAATGAACTATGTAACAATCATATATTTAAGTTCTTCTTGTCTGATCTCTCTTCTTAAGATCAAGGCCTTTTTTTTAACATGATGCACATAGCAAACTGTTCAATAACATTAATAAGCCAGTACTTGGTCTCATATCTGTTATCTATTTGGGTTCTTTATGTGTGAAGCTTTTTGGTTGGGTCTATGCTTTCATCATAAAAAAGGGATATTAGGAAAAGGGCTTAGAATGTTAATTAAATAAAGTAATTGGCTGTAAAGTGATTCTGCTGGGTGTGCATTATCACAAATAATATTTGAGATATAAAGGAGCTGGAAAAGACTCACCACCTTGTTCCATTAACTATAGACTTCATAAATCTTTAAAATAATACCTTCAATAGGTATTCAAAATTGTGAAATAATGTATGATAATATGGTATATACATTGGTATATATAATAGGCCTATCACCTGTCATGTTGTCCCAAATAGGCTTTGGTGGAAAGTGGGTCGAAAGGACATTCTCTAGACCACTGCTCACGCCTATATGGGAAGTTGCATTATGACATAAAAACTATAATACATAATTATATTTTGAATCGTAATTTAACGTAAAGATACAGCTAGGATTTTTAATCTCTTCCATTTATTTATGTGTGTAATTTATATTTAATTTTCTTTGCTAACAGTTGCAGTGCAAAAGAAGATCATGGCCAACCATTATTTGGATGTCAATTTAACCATCACCTTGGGGAGGGAGAGCCTCTCATCTTTGCAGTTGTGGGGAGCAACAGGGTGTCCATTTATGAGTGTCCTGAATCAGGGGGATTTAAATTCCTACAATGCTATGCAGATCCTGATGTTAGTAAGGAAGATTTACCAACACATCATATGATATTGTGTGACATATTAAACGCCTGCTGAAAGATACCTTGACTTTAAAAATAAAAGAAATTCTTTCACAGGTAGATGAAACATTTTACACTTGTGCTTGGTCATATGAGGAGGAAACGAATTTGCCCCTGCTAGCCGTTGCTGGATCAAGGGGGATTGTACGTGTCTTCCATCCCGCAACACACACTTGTATCAAGCACTACATAGGACATGGACATGCTATCAATGAAGTGAAATTTCATCCGAGAGACCCAAACCTATTGCTCTCTGCTAGCAAAGACCATGCTCTACGGCTATGGAACATTATGACTGATGTCTGCATTGCTATATTCGGTGGTGTTGAGGGTCACCGAGATGAGGTGCTTAGTGCGGACTTTGATCTGAAAGGCGAGAGGATAATGTCATGTGGAATGGACCATTCCTTAAAGTTATGGAGGCTTGATAAACCTTCAATGCATGAGGCGATAAAACAAAGTTATAATTTCAATCCACATCGAGCATTGAGACCTTTCAATTCGCTAAAGGAGCATTTCCCTGACTTTTCGACGCGCGATATACATAGAAACTATGTTGATTGTGTCAGATGGATGGGCGATTTAATTTTATCTAAGGTAATTATTGAAATATATAAACTATTTGAATACATATGTAAAATTTTTTGATCTCCATATCTTTTTATTGTATGTTTTACTATTATTTTAATATGTTTATATTTTGGCTCAGCACCAGTAACATTTCTAATAATCCTTGATAAAAGGTGGGTCGTAAGGACTTAATTGTCTAGATCTCTGTCTATCTAACTACCTTTCTTTTCCATAAAAAAAAAGTTACATAGCTCCGATCCCAATGTAAGAAGCTAAAGTGCTTGAGTTATGGGAATTGGACACCAAAAGTCACCACAAACACTCAGATACGAGAAAATTAAAAAAAGAAATTGGCTGTTCTACATTGAACCCGTCCGGGAATTGAACCAGTGTTACACCACTCGTTGATAAATGACCATACATAACATTGGTTGCAGTCGTGCGAGAACGCAATAATATGCTGGAAGCCGGGGCGGCTGGAGGACGCGGAGCCGCGGCCCGGCGACGGCGCGGTCACCGTCGTGCACCGCTTCGACTACAGGGAGTGCGAGATCTGGTTCATTCGCTTCGCCGTCGACTACAGCCAGCGGGTCAGTGTCCTTGACTGCATGTAGACAGCTCCAGTCGATAGCGCGATGTAGGCTGAATCCGCCAATAGCGAGCTTCCAATGTGGAGACGTAGATGTCGCCACAGAGACTATGTACAATTTCGGTTCATAATTGTAAAGTACTTATATGAACAGTTTTATTTATATTTTATTTATGTAGATATAAAATTTAAATTAAAAAAAAATTATTTACAATATTTAGATTTATGTGTATGTGGTAATGGTTTAAATTCCAAATTTATCCAGGTGTAATCTCTCAGAAAATTCTGATTAAAATGATGCACCACAGCGCCATCTATTTCGGACCAAATGAAGCTTGGACTCTCCGATACTTCTCAATGTTGTGTACTTTTAAAACATGGTTGTTATATAATGTGTATTAGGTTAATGGTGCTTCTAATGTGGATTAATTTCACGACAGGTACATCTTATGGTAGCTGATGAAAAGATGGATTTATCATAAATTTGTAAGCATTCCACGCTAGCATAGTACAGTATAGTTTCTTTGTTTTTTGTTTAATATGTTCTAAACACCAATGTTGAAATAAACTTCCTTCCTAGTATTAGTAGTTCCTCCAAGTCATCAGTCTATAACTTCAGAGATTTTGAAAACATGTTATAATAACATTTAGGCACCCAATTGAAAACGGAAAGGAATTTTAAGATAACGTGACTTACCAATGAACTGGCTATATCTGGTGAAATTGGCCTGGAGGTTTGCGTTGGGGCGTATGAAGTTGTTAATATCGCTATAGCGTATGAAGGTAATAATGAAAGTGGATGAAGCTAAACAAGTATGTAAGGATCGTAGCAAGAAGTGGTCTCTGCCTACCCCTACGGCAAAGAGGCGTTATTGTATGCTACAGCGTGCACAGCCAGGCCGCAGTAGATAACCGAATGTTAGATATAGCTATATATGAATGTTAGATTTATATTTAATAAATCAAATAAATTTCGAAATTAATGACGGAATAAAATAATAAAAAATACAGAGAATGTATGAAGGGAATAATGAAAATGGACGAAGCGAAACAAGTATGTAAGGATCGTAGCAAGTGGAAAGAAATGGTCTCTGCCTACCCCTACGGGAATGAGGCGTGAATATATGTATGTATGTATGTATAAAATAATCTACCAGTTTATTATTAGACTGTACTGTTCTAATTGGCCTTATTTCCACACAAATACAAAGGTTTGGTCTTAATTATAATTTGTATGTATTGAATATGTTTATTCAGATGTTTGTCTCAACGGTTGTTCCGATGGTTTTCCAAATGGTTGTCGCGATAGTTGCCCCGATGTAAACTAACTAATATTCAATTGAATCTATATCCGATAGCAATTTCAAAGTATAACCAGCTAAAAATAAAAATTTTGTTGTCAGACTGACTTTTAGTGTAACTGATCCTTTTCTAACAATGTTTTATTATTTAGTAAACGAGATTCAATAAAATTAAGCATGAGAAGAGAAATCTTGTGGGGGATAATGAAGAAAATTTTTTCAGTGTTCAGAATATGGTTGGTGGAGACCAACCATATAAGAGTTTTTATAGGCTATACATGAGAAAAAAGAAAATAATAAAAAAAACTCTCGTCACTCACATCAGAACAATCGTTGTAGGTAATGTCTAAATTCGGACCTGCCGAAGATCCGTTATCAGGGTGATTGGAATGAGTTCTTGGTGGCGGACCATCACGTGACTTGCGGCTTTAGCCGTTTTTTCTTGTCATTTAACCGTCTTTTAAGATTAACGCGCAATAAACATTTTTATGATTTGCCCTTTACACCTGAAAATTTTAATTAATACCTTAGGTTGGAATTAAAATAACACAATTGCCCCCCGGCGACAGGTTATTGCGCTGGGGAACCAGTGTGGCAAGACCATGGTGTGGGAGCTGGGCAACGTGGCGGGCGGCTCGCGCGTCTCGCAGCTCGTGCACCCGCGCTGCGTGGCCGCCGTGCGACAGGTCAGTGCTGTGTGTGTGTGTGTGTGTGTGTGTGTGAGCACAACGTGGCGGGCGGCTCGCGCGTCTCGCAGCTCGTGCACCCGCGCTGCGTGGCCGCCGTGCGACAGGTCAGTGCGCTGTGTGTGTGTGTGTGTGTGTGTGTGTGTGTGTGAGCACAACGTGGCGGGCGGCTCGCGCGTCTCGCAGCTCGTGCACCCGCGCTGCGTGGCCGCCGTGCGACAGGTCAGTGCGCTGTGTGTGTGTGTGTGCGTGTGTGTGTGTGGAGCACAACGTGGCGGGCGGCCTGCGCGTCTCGCAGCTCGTGCACCCGCGCTGCGTGGCTGCCGTGCGACAGGTCAGTGCGCTGTGTGTGTGTGTGTGCGTGTGTGTGTGTGGAGCACAACGTGGCGGCGGCTCGCGCGTCCGCAGCTCGTGCACCCGCGCTGCGTGGCGCCGTGCGACAGGTCAGTGCGCCGTGTGTGTGTGTGTGTGTGTGTGTGTGTGAGCACAACGTGGCGGGCGGCTCGCGCGTCCGCAGCTCGTGCACCCGCGCTGCGTGGCTGCCGTGCGACAGGTCAGTGCGCGTGTGTGTGTGTGCGTGTGTGTGTGTGTGTGTGTGTGTGTGTGTGAGCACAACGGCGGGCGGCTCGCGTCTCGCAGCTCAGCACCCGCGCTGCGTGGCTGCCGTGCGACAGGTCAGTGCGCTGTGTGTGTGTGTGTGTGTGTGTGTGTGTGAGCACAACGTGGCGGGCGGCTCGCGCGCGTCTCGCAGCTCGTGCACCGCGCTGCGTGGCGCGCCGTGCGACAGGTCAGTGCGCCGTGTGTGTGTGTGTGTGTGTGTGTGTGTGTGTGTGTGTGTGTGTGTGTGTGTGTGTAGGCACAACGTGGCGGCGGCTCGCGCGTCTCGCAGCTCGTGCACCCGCGCTGCGTGGCGCCGTGCGACAGGTCAGTGCGCTGTGTGTGTGTGTGTGTGTGAGCACAACGTGGCGGGCGGCTCGCGTCTCGCAGCTCGTGCACCCGCGCTGCGTGGCGCCGTGCGACAGGTCAGTGCGCTGTGTGTGTGTGTGTGTGTGTGTGCGTGTGTGTGTGTGTGTGTGTGTGAGCACAACGGCGGGCGGCTCGCGCGTCCGCAGCTCGTGCACCCGCGCTGCGTGGCGCGCCGTGCGACAGGTCAGTGCGCTGTGTGTGTGTGTGTGTGTGTGTGTGTGTGTGAGCACAACGTGGCGGGCGGCTCGCGCGTCTCGCAGCTCAGCACCCGCGCTGCGTGGCGCCGTGCGACAGGTCAGTGCGCTGTGTGTGTGTGTGTGTGTGTGTGTGAGCACAACGGCGGGCGGCTCGCGCGTCTCGCAGCTCAGCACCCGCGCTGCGTGGCCGCCGTGCGACAGGTCAGTGCGCCGTGTGTGTGTGTGTGTGTGTGTGTGTGTGTGTGTGTGTGTGTGTGTGTGTGTGAGCACAACGTGGCGGGCGGCTCGCGCGTCTCGCAGCTCGTGCACCCGCGCTGCGTGGCCGCCGTGCGACAGGTCAGTGCGCTGTGTGTGTGTGTGTGTGTGTGTGAGCACAACGTGGCGGGCGGCTCGCGCGTCTCGCAGCTCGTGCACCCGCGCTGCGTGGCCGCCGTGCGACAGGTCAGTGCGCTGTGTGTGTGTGTGTGTGTGTGTGTGTGTGTGTGTGTGTGTGTGTGTGTGAGCACAACGTGGCGGGCGGCTCGCGCGTCTCGCAGCTCGTGCACCCGCGCTGAGAGCGACAGGTCAGTGTGTGTGTGTGTGTGTGTGTGTGTGTGTGTGTGTGTGTGTGTGTGTGTGTGTGAGTGAGTGAGCACAAAGTGACGGGCGTCACGCAGCTCGTGCGAGAGATCAGTTATACTGTGTATGTGCTTGCTTGCGTGCGTGTGTCTGTGTGTGTGTGTGTGTGTGTGTGTCTAGTTGCTGCTTAAGTGTATGTGTGCATTTCCGGTATATTATTAAAATATTTAAAAAATATTTACTCGTTCTTTCCAGGTTACTCTATCGCGGAACGGTAAGGTGCTGTTAACATGTTGCGACGACGGCACCATCTGGAGGTGGGATCGAGTCAACAACGGGAACAATTAGAATGTAATTTTATCCATAAGATATAAATATTTCATGAAGTGATTCTCAAATAAACAAGACTGGCATTAGTCCAATTACATTTCAGTGCATTTTTGGTTCGTAAAAATCCTTATCCTTACTCTTGGAATTATCACGAGTGGCATTTTACTACGCATTATCTATGACGGATAACCATAAAGAACAAATTATCATTTAATAAAAATAAATAAATATCTTCACGCAATTGCCAATACAGGGGTAGATGGAGGTCTAGTCTAGACAATTAAGTCCCTTCGACCCACCTTCCACCGAAGATATTTTCGGGACAACGTGACAGGTGGTGACCCATTGGCGGATTTATGTCCAAGCCAACGATATAGTTCGTATATAATAATTATAAAATTTATACCTGCGATTGTTGTCACTTGGTGAAATTGCATTGCATTAAAAATCATTGTTGAACACTTATACACAATTCACTTTATTTAATTGTCAATTTTAAATGTCTTATTTATTTAATTTATATTTATAATACATAATTACTAAATTATCTATTCACATTTTAATATCGTATTTTAGAATGGTGTAAAATATCAATAAAAAATTGTATATTCAAATCATTTATTTATCGACATAAGAATGTACATTCGTTTATCGATAGTCATTTTTAATCTACCACCGTTTCGTAATGAGGTTCCTCTAACGGAGAAAAACAGGCAAAAGAAACTCCGTTGGCATCCTCTTTTTTGGTCAATATTTTTTACAATGTTTTTTTTTATATAGAAAAGGAAGGCAAACAAGCAGGTGGCTCACGTGATTGTAAGTGATTACCGCCGCCCGTGAACACCCGCAATACCAGAGGCATAGCAGATGCGTTGCCGCCCTTAGAGTGCCCCCTCCCCCAGAATTAGAGGAGGGAGGGTGTGTGGGCCTCCGGTTACCTGCACTCACCAGACGAAACGCAGAAGTTTGTTAGACTTCTACTTCACGCCGGTATTCTGTAAGGTCGTGGTACTTCCCCGGTCGAGCTGGCCCATGCATGCAACGACAAAAGCTGATGCGTGGCTCTACCACTGTTAAAATGTAACGTATTATACAAAAGTGGTGTGATATTTTCTAGAAATAGCTTGGGAGCGATCACCTCATTGGGAGCGAACCCCTGGGGGTTACTTTCATTATATTATTCATTTATATTATAATAACCCTTCTTATAGTTTTTCTTTAATACATTTCTTAAACCTGTTAATAGACAGGCTTTGAAAATTTACCGGGATTTTGTTGTAGAAGCGTATACACCGCCCTAAAAACGAGTTACTTACTCTATGGAGTCTAGTAACCGGTGTTGCAACCTTGTGTTTGTTCCTAGTATTTACATTATGCATCAGAAGTCTTACTAAAAGTACTAATGTTTTTATGCACATACATTAAATTTTCATATATATATTGAGAGGCCAGTGTTAAAATATTAATTTCTTTACATTTCTGCTCTGGAATTTAGACAATATATAGCTCGTATGGCCCTGATTTGTAAAACAAATACTGTTTCTATGTCAGCTGCGTGACCCCATAGCAGAATACCATATGACATTATGCTATGGAAGCAGCTAAAATAAACAAGTCTAGCCGTTTGTACATCAGTTAAAAACCTTATTTCTCCTACAGCATATGCTGCAGACCTTGATCTACTCGCAAGTTGGGATATTTGGGGGCCCATTGAAGCTTTGCATCAAGTGTTATTCCAAGAAAAACAGCCGTACCCACAAAGCTCGACGCCTCTTCATTTATTAGTACATTGGTATCGCCCAAATGTTTAACATTAGGTGTTGAAAATGTAATATTAAATAGGTATCATCAGCAAATAATACCATATCGTGTTTATTTCCTAGTAACGAAGGTACTCATTAATATAAGAGAAAAAGAAATGGACCGAGAATCGAGCCCTGCGGTACGCCCATAGCTACCGTCGATCCAGGGGAATATGCACCATTGATTTCCACTCTTTGAATTCTATTACATAAATAAGATTTAATTAGGTCAAGAGCGGTATTTCTGATACCGTAATGGTGTAATTTCCTCATAAGTGTTTAACGATGAACGCAATCAAAAGCCTTAGAGAGATCACAAAAGACACCCAAAACTAATCGCTAATCGTCGCACACATAATTTTATGACACTTGGTCTGGCTTCAGTTCGGCTTCATCAGTACAAAATTATTACGAGCATTCTGTTATTATATTTTCTCTTGATAAAGCACGGCTGATAAATAACTATACAGCTGTCATGCCTTATCGATGTGGGCATATGTGAAATCACTTGGTAATCTGTATAAACATAGTTTACTTTTTTCAAAAACTTACGTACGATTTTATCAATGGCTTGGACATAGACGGCTACAAGCACATGGGCCCAAAAAATGTCCTCGGTGGAAGGTTGGTCGAAAGAACTCAATTGTCTAGACCCCTGTGTACCCCGGTATTGGGAATGGACAATTCAAAGTGGGTCGCTTCGAGTTGGCTTGCCGGAACTCCTAAAACAAATGACACTGATGATGTGGTGTAGCTGCAGTTGCAGATATTTTTATACTTTCTGCAACGGAGGTGGAGTCAACGAAGAAATTGGAGTAGTTTTAACAGTGGTAGAGCCACGCATCAGCTTTTGTTGTTGCATGAATGGGCCGGCTCGACCGGGTAAGTACTGCGACCTCACAGAATACCGGCGTGAAGAAGAAGTCTAACAAACTTCGGCGTTTCGTCTGGTGAGTGCAGGTAACCGGAGGCCCGCACACCACCCTCCTCCAATTCTGGGGGGGACGGGGACGGAAGGACACTAAGGCCGACAACGCATCTGGTATTGCGTGTATCATGGGCGGCGGTAATCACTTACCATCACTTGAGCCACCTGCTAGTTTGCCTCCCTCTTCTATAAAAAAAGACAATTGTATGTTGATAAGCTGTTCAGGTCAGAACGATCTGTCCACCACCGGGTGCTTGACTGTTCGTGTTATTGACTTCTCGTGTTCTTAATAATTGGTTATTATAACGCTTTTAATACTTAAATAATTGCACGAAATGAATGAATGAAATATACTTTATTGTACACCGTAATTTTAAAGTAAAATAGTGTGAGTAGGTGGCCTTATCACTGAGAACCAATTTCCACAAAAAAGGAAATAAGAACAAAAGTTAGAGTTTACTCATAAATACATAAGACAAAATTTTAAAGGAGTGTAAATACTGAGTATTATTTAAAATAAAGCACAAATATCTTACCAACCTTTTTCTTATCAAATATTTGGATTAATATTCAATGAAGCAGGTAAGTTTCTAAATAAAAACAAAGTTGATATTACAAATTTCCTTTAATGACCAACAAATTACCGCTACGTATCAACATAATGAATCACAGGGGTCAAATCTCGTGTGGGACTATCGCATTAACTTAAGTTTTGCATCGGATCACATCACTAGATTAATCTCGGCTAATCAGCAACTATACACCAATAAAAATGGCCCTATTTCTCTACACACGACATCCAGTATAACTATAACCTACGGCTAAACCTATTATTTATATAAATGACTGTGTAATTGAATATAAGTCAATTATTCCATTTAATTCAGTCTTTAAAATTTTCTAATTAAACGATCAATAAAGAGAGGGCGTTAGAGTAAACAATAATCAATGCAGAATTTATCATTCTATGATTGATATTCATTTTGCACTTTTTAATTTTATATTTTATCTTTCCCTTTTTAATTATTTTTATGTTAAATATGACGTTTAAAATTCATTTCTTTGCACATAAAATTGATATTGTAACTGACAATATATCGATATAATTGATTTACATATTTTACATAATCGATAACAGATTGCTCTTATTACAGATAAATGAAATGACTATTTAAAAATAAATGAAAACAGTCACACAAGATCTTCACAACAAAACATTGAGCCGATCTCAAAAAGTTTTTTTTTACACATGATTCGAAACAATTTTTGTCTCTATTATAATGTAAAAATGTCTGTTGGTTGTTATTATAGAAAATATTTGCGACTAAATATAATATACATTTGCGCAGGTTTAGTTCTTAAAACGTAAATATCATTGCTGGAACATTCCATTGTAATATCAAGTTAACATGGGAATTATACAATAGTATGTACATGAATTTATACACATAAATACAAAAAGATTCAT
Source organism: Sericinus montela (assembly GCA_029286605.1). NCBI lineage: Eukaryota > Metazoa > Arthropoda > Insecta > Lepidoptera > Papilionidae > Sericinus > Sericinus montela. Next base: position 16,047,605 of record JAGSMR010000015.1, read on the forward strand.
ACAAATTCAGTTGAGATCAAGGTTTCCTGCCGTGAAACTTATTAAATATACGCTAACAAATAACAATGGCAATAATTATTTCTCCTAACTTGTAAAGGCACCCAATATAAATAAAGCATTCAAAATAATGGCCAACAACTTACTGTAACGATTAAACAGGGAATTCTTTTAATTATCAACCTCTAATTAATATAAAACTAGACAAATACTTTCCCATAGAATCCAAGTAATCAGTACTTGGTTAAGAACACAATATTCAAATAATAAGTCAATTCAAGAGATACTGTTATAAGTATATTACTCAGTAACCTTTGGTAAGAATAATAATACGCATGATAATAATTAATCTGTGAGTATACAATGGTTTCTCAATCAATCATAGGATTTATGCCACGTGTGCCTTGGATAAAAATGTAACTGAAATAGGGCACTACAGTTTTACGTTAACAATTAATACAAATATAATTCGATAATAACCCTGACTATACGAAACTCCACAAAATTATTTAAATGACAATTTAGGTTACACGGTGCGCTAATTGAAGCAAACACCAAAGCACTTTAATACATAATGCTGCTATATAAATCACGCAACGTTTACATCCGTCATAGAAATATTATTGATATAAAAGTTATTAAATAAAACTCCTTATATAATTACTGTACATATGAAAACTGGTCCGTCGAACCAGTTAAGAACGGATTAAAAGGCATTTGTTAGGCAATTAAGACTGCTTCACATAAACAGTAAGGCCGCAACGAGCTGGCCTTCTGCACATTACTATACTGATGGTACTGTACTATACGGAAACAGGTGTCTGCTGCAAGTAGCACTTGGCTTCATTATCGACAATCTTTCTCTAATTTCAATCTAAGTGGTTACATAAATGAGATATCCGTATTGCAAATAGTCCGGCCGTTTTTGAGCACCGAATGTACTACAATATAACAGTTCCCTATTAAACCTAGCACACACATTCCTTTCATGCAACTAAAAACACATTATTTCAATTCAAAATAACGCAATAAGTTACATCTGTATACATGACATGATTTTCATTCGGTCATCAAACTAGCAACCATTCGATTCACATTGCCAACACTATTCTTTAAACACGCAGATTAACATAATTTTAGGTTGACCTTAATAGGCATCGGTTCAAAAAAATATTTTCTGTTACGACTACGAAACCAATTGTATTATATATTATAGTAAAAGTACAAATATACTCATTACAAAATGTATGTGTCAAATTATTTAGCAGTACAAATAGGTGTAGTATAATTGTACAATATAATATTATAGATTAAGTAGATTCAAATAAAAATTATTGTATGTTACATGTGAATAAGACTAACATTGGGGCTGTGTTTATAATTACTATAAAATATTAATTTTACATGAAGATAATAAATACTAGGTGTCAAATACTTGACTAGAATACGTACAATTCCTAAAACATACTACTTATAATTATTTCTTTGGTATATGCGAATATTCGAATAAATTTAATGGAATTTATCACGTTTATTTGAATCTGTTAAATTTCGCCGGTTCGGATTCCCTGGGAGAGTGTAAATGAAACTGTGAAGTTTGTTTGACAAATAAAAAAATAAACTTTCTACTGTTTATGGTCGACTTTGTTTTTATTATTTGTTTTCTATTTATTGATACTTGATAAGAACAATAAGCTAATTTTTTCAGTTTTTTCTTTTCCTTTTCCGGTTATTCGTTACGCTAACCTTTTTTTTTATTAATAACATATTCACACACTTTGTTATTTTTTACACCGGTTCCTTCATAAAAGGCATTAATACTCCAGACCAATAAACACAACCATGTTTGTAATATATAAATAATCACTATAAGCATCGTTTTATGGAGCAATAATTTCGTAAGGAATTATTTTAAAATATTTTTATGCCTATACCGACCCTATACACTTTATTCGGTTTTTATTACTTCACCGGGCAGATTTTGTATAATAACCTAGCCGCTACCCGCGGCTTTTTTAGCATGGTGTTTTCTGTTTCATTCCAGAATTTCATTACGAAAAGATGTCGTTCATTCCGTAAATATATCTTATTTCCGTCAAGGTGAATTACGGTATGGAATTATCAAGTTTTGTTTAAAAAATTCAGGCCTGAAACCGCTGTAAACAGATACACGGACAGTAAATTTTGCTTTTCAATTATAAGCATAGAAGTATAAATGTAGTACACCGTTTGTAACATTGTGCATACTTTCGATTATTGCTTATTTTTTTTTTTTTTTAATTTATTTAGAATCATTAATCGGTTCAAGAATTACGAAGACACGGCCACTTCTCTATCATTATATGCATTCTACATTTGGTTTAAGTCATTTTAACAATAGTTATTTTAACGTAATCTGTTCATTCTTTATAACATTTAAAAATCTAGATTAGCATAATTTTTTTTCGTATCCAATATTGCTTAAATCCTCTATAAATGTTCAAACAATTTATAGTAGTATCGGAATATTCCTACTTAATTGGTTATATTTTAAACAATTACATAAAAAAGGCAAAGTGGTAGTGGCGCAATATTCCAGCCGTGGCCTGTCCTATCTTCCCGACTATGAGGAAAAGAGGAGACTATAAGAATGGCCTTGAACATGGCTACCGACAAATGGCGCTATAATCTTTTCACATAATACCAAATGAAAATTAAGCAATTCGATGATGGACTGATCCTCTTGTCAAATGTGGCAATTACAGCAACGCTAGAAACATTTGGCAGTGAACTTTTAAAGACCGGATAAGTAAGACTACTGTAGAATTCATTATTCATACACTACACAAGCAAACATGGGTATCACAATTATGAGACAGGGTTACCAAAGTAAGAAAAAATATAAAAAATAGAGACAGTAAACAATACTGAAAGTTATAACTAAACTAAATTAATTAAACCTCATCTGTTTATAAATATTACAGACTTTTTGGACGTAACTCGGGTGTCAAGGATAGTCTGCGGGACATAATATAGATATCACATAAACAGGAATTCTAGAACTCTTTCATACATAAAAAAGAACAAATTCCGAACAAAACTTTTTAAATCGAAATAAACTGAAATCATAAACACAAGACCCATACATCCTGTGGGGTGACTTCATAAATACTGGTACCTAATTTTTTTTAATAAGATCATATATATTTATTCCTCTTTATATTTAAATATTTTTAGTTCGAAATAGTTTTCATTTTCCTTTAATAAACAGAAAAAATTAAACGGCCCCAGTATTTATTTAATATTAAAGTTTAGTTCTTGAAAATTCTAAATAAAAGTTTTGTTGCACATTCACGCCCAATTTCATACACACACTATAATTTTTAAAATAAATAATAAATAGTGATGAGACAAGGAATTAGGTAATAATTGAGCATACTCATTAACACACACATTGACATTTCAGTTTGTCAGTGTAAAAGAAACATAATAAATAAATCACACAAACTCCTGTAGTAGAAGTAATAAAAAAATATTTACAGAAATGCTAAACGCATTTCATAAAGAAACTATTCACCAAATAACGGTGACCGACAGACGTTTTAGTTCTGTCCCTTAAACACCACTTTTCATCAAATATTTGAAACAGTGATGGTGAGCTATTCGCTGTCCTGTGCTGTTGTTAAAGATAAATATCATCCTTATTTATATAACATATATTTGTAGGAGTTTGGAGCGAGTAACGGACAGTCATGTTGCTACAGTGAGGATCGGATATTGCAATACTGTAATGAATCAATTTTACATATTTCTAGAAACAAAGAATTTCGAGATCGTCTCGTTGGTGTTCTCACAGTTGAAAACAATTGGGGGAAACAGTAGATTTTGTAAAATTAAACAGTAATAAGTCACGATAGACGATTTGTTGGGTGGTCGGAATTCCGAGTCGAGTGACCCGAGTTCGATCCCCAAGGTGTCAGTACCAATGAGTTTTTAAAAAAAAAAACTTATGTACGAACTTATGTACTTTCATCGTTGGCTTGGACATAAAGGCTGCGACGGGCTCACCACCTGTCACGTTGTCCCGAAAATATCTTCGGTGGACGGTGGGTCAAAGGGATTTAATTGTTTAGACTTGACCTCTGTCTACCCCTGTATTGGGAATTGCGTGAAGATAATTAAGGAAACAGTAGATTATGTAAAGGTAAAACTTTTCCAATTTTTAATTAACCTTCGTATTGGAGTAACGAAAGTGATATGTTAGTAACGAAAAAAATATTGGCTGTCGATGGAAACAGCCAAGTGGAAAGTTGCTAACAGTTTTCAGCTCTAAAATGAAACCCGCTGTTTTAACTAGCCGAACTAATAAGTAAAATATAATTTTCTATAATTTGAAAAAAGTAGAGTGACTAAGGAAAACATTATTTTATCGTAATAATCAGTCAACTGTTGTAAAATATTTCATTGGCTAATAATATTGACTAATAAAATTATTGTTTAATGTAATTATAAAACTCAAGAAGTCCTTTTTATCACTTTTGTTGGGACTCATAGAAAATTATTTTTTACTTTTTCGTGAGGATAGTTACAAAAGTGTGCTTTTTATATATTGTTTTAATATTTTATCAAATTATTGAATTTTCATGGGTCATTGATCATTCAAGTGTAAAGTTTGAATTCAAGCCGACCTTTCGAAAGGGTAGAAAATTCAAAGAATAAGTTACATACAAACATACGTACGTACCAAGATAAATAAAAGCGAGTTAAATTTAACATTTAAAATAGTCTTGGTCCTTCTTATCGGCGGGCATTTCTATTATTAATTTTGTTCAAGTTGTTAGATTACTAAAATTTTAAATCACGACTGCAGAGTTCATTTGTGTAAAAAAATATCTCTTTAAAATTATAAGCGATATCCGGGTTTTGATATTTATATAATATAGAGCATAACATAGGTTAGGAAAGAAACGCGTTTTTTTTTTTTTGGAAATTAATTAAGGTTGGCAGAGTTGTTGTCAGACTTGTTCTATCCTTCTTTACAAATATTATAATATTCAACTTTCATTGTGTTTCATGTTCTTTCTTGTGATAAAATCTGTTATAACCTCTCCTAAGACACTTTTCTATAGAACCTTACCTAATTCCTCCACTGTATATCAACCACTTTTACATATAACAACCATAATTACAAATTTACGATTACAATCCTTCCTAATATTCCTACAATTTCTACGTAACACGTAATGCATTCTACATCATTCACTTTATAGTTTTTATGTATTCCTTGTGCAGTAAATAAGTTAAACGACATGACCTCCGTGGACGAGTGGCGTACACGCCGGTTTTTATTGTGCCGCCAGCTCTGAGGTCCCGGGTTTGATTCCCAGTCGGGTCAATGTTGAAAACACTTTTTCTACATTTTACAAGTTACAAGTGTTTAAGCTGCTTACTTTGGGATCAGAGCAATGTATGTGATGTAGTCCCTGTACATGTCTGTATTTATTTATTTTTTATTTAATATCTTACTAATTTAAACAAAGTAATCTTGAATATTACATAAATTTAAACACACGTATCTCGGAAATGGATTGGACTATGTTTTATATTAATATCTTTCCTCCATTCGCAATACTGGGGTATACAAATAAGTCCTTTCGATTCACCCTACACCGAACACAATTTTTTGGTACAACATACAGGTGGTGATCCTGCCACCTACTTAATATCCAAGTACGAGCCTATGCCACCTGGGAATGGTACTCGGGTCTCTTGACACAAATTCCGATCACCTAACCACTCGGCTATCGTAACTTTTTTTATATTAAGATAACTTTTATATTGAGATTAAATTTAGAGAAATTAAATTAAGATAAAATCTAGAGAGATGTCATTTCTCAGACCCTACTGATTTACTTGCAAGAAAAGACATTTAAACCTTAGTGTACACTTTTTGGCGCCATTTATTGGCGAAACACATTAGAAAGCGTTAACACAGTAGAAAGAAAATAGCGCAGTCAATATTAACTAATTATACTAAGTTTTAAAATAATTCGTCATGAGATCTTTTCACTCATCTACATTAGCGTCACCTAAGTAAGCTCTAAATTGCTAATTTATATTTACCTATACTTTAAATCTGTTTTCAGGTACATTTTTAGGTTATATTTATCTTTAATATTGTATTACGTTTTACTTTTTATAAATTTGTAATTAGAATCATTTTTTTTAATAATTTTATTTATTTCTTTATTCGAGCATATTCTGTTAACGCATGTAATTGTACAAAAATTAAGAACTTTTTTGTTGTAATAATAATACATGTAATTCAATCCCAAATTAGCGAGTGGTAGTAGGATTAGGTCTTGGATAAGATACATACATATACTATACATACATATACTTATATAAATAAATAATGTTAAATGCATATAAACATCCATGACACGAATGTTGTGAATGGCGGGATTCAAACCCGCAATCCTTGACTTAGGACAGAGATCAACTAGGCAATAAACCTATTGCTAGTAGTAGAATGCAAATGTAAGTTTAAACCAATTCGTATTGGATTATTACATAACCTAAATATCCCTAATATTTAGGTTATATCTGTTATCAATTACCAAAATTCATTTCATACTCGTAATCAGTACTATACAACTTAACAGGAACGAATATAAAATATATCTTCACGGTATTCCCAAGACAAGTAGGCAGAGACAGTTAAGTCCCTTTGACCCACTTTCCACCGAAGACATTTTTGATACTATCTCCATCTTTATGTCCAAGCCAACGATATAAATGGTGCACAAGTTTTGAAAAAGCGCATTGATACGAGGTTGCCACTTAGAGAACGAACTCGGTTCTCTCGACTCAAATTCTGATCGCTCAACAACTGGGTTTTCGTGGCTATCAGCAAAGATTATGATATGATTTTTATATAAAATTTGAAAACAAAATAATTTCTACTATGCTACAGTATATAATAATTATTGACTTAACTCGATATTTTTTTACATACATTCTCGGGGTCTGGATATTTGTGGTAGCTTCGTTCTTTCCCGATAATTAAAGTCACGATAGCCGAGTGGTTGGGTGGTCGGAATTTCGAGTCAAGAGACTCGAGTTCGATCCTCAAGTGGCCGCCTCAATGAGTTTTCTAAATATCTATATACAAATTATGTCGTTGGCTTGGACATAAAGACGGCGACGGGCTCACCACCAGTCACGTTGTTCCGAAAATATCCTTCGGTGAAAGGTGGGTCGAAGGGACTTAAATGTCTAGACTAGACCTCTGTCTACCCCTATATTGGGAATTGCGTGAAGATATTTTTTATATATTTTTTTTCGTTCTTTCCGATTCCATAATACGCGTGTTTTAGTAATTTTGAAATTAAAACAATGTATGTGATGTTGTTCCCTATGTATTGATTTATGTGCACTATACTATAGATACTTCACTCTTCCTGTGCCGCTAAGAAACTTTTATTGACGTTAAACGCGATAGATTTGAACAAATATAACACGTTTGAAATGTGCTAACATTTGGGATTGGAGCAGTATCAGATGTCGTCCCTATCCAATCAAATATGAATACATTCGTTTTTTAATCTACACCACCGTTTCGTAGTGAACGAGTGAACGAATGATGTAGAGCAATATTAGTGTTCGGAGCAGCATGTTACGTCCCTGTCTATGTATGCATTAAGTTATCGGTGTGGCGCGTGGTCGGCGGGTGCGGCGAATGTGTCGGCGAGTCGGCGAATGTGTCGGCGAGTCGGCGAATGTCGGCGAGTCGGCAAGTGTGTCGGCGAGTGTCGGCGTGCCGGTGGGCGGTCACCGCACGCGGCCGGAGGGCGAGCGCAGGTGCGAGCGGATGTAGCCGGTGCGGAAGTCCACGGCGTCGCGGCTGCGGCCGGCGCCCGGCTGCCCGCGCTGCCGCCGCCGGCTCCATCTAGCGGTGAATATCAGCGTTAATATATTCACGCCATTACAGCCGATACAGGGGTAGACAGAGGTGGAGACGATTAAGTACTTTCCCATTCCAGATCCCACTTGCACCGAAGACATTAGAAGAGTACATGTTTGAATCTGTTTACGGCCGTTTATGTAAGTGTTTCCCGTCTTATTACGGCTTAAATAATACATCGTAATATACCCCCCCCCCCCCTCCCTTATTCTCGTGAGTGGCGGGAGACGCATCTCAAAAATACCAAACCATAATTCAGCACACCGGTGACCTGTGGGCAGCAGCGTCTAAACTACGTGGCGTATAGTACTGCGATCGCCAAACATGGCGATTAGCCTATGACACAGAGCAGACCCTATTCATGGGAGAGCAGCCCATGACACTTCAACAGCCAGTGAGCAGCGGTCAAGGTAGACTGCGGTATACCTGAGCAAGCGCATGATGTAGTCGGGCCAGTTGTCGGGGAGCATGACGAGGAAGAATCCCGTCGCGATCAGGACGATGCCGGACAGCTTCATGCCGGCGAAGCGGGCGTCGTACACCAGCACGTCCAGCGCTGCGAGTGAAGACAACGAATATTGTACTTCAGCGTTAATACGACGGTAGGCTCACCACCTGTCACCTTGTCACTAATAAACTTCGATGAAGAGCGGGTCGTGAGGACGTCATTGTCTCGACCTCTGCTCACCCCGGTATGAAGAGCGGGTCGAAAGGACGTCATTGCCGGGACCTCTGCTTACCCCGGTATGATTAATAGTTCTGTTATCTTCACCCATTTTCCCAAAATTGGGTAAACAGAAGTCGACACAAGTAAGCCTATTCGACCCACCTTTCAATTACCTATTCTGGGCAGCATGGCTAGTGGTGAGCATATCTTTGTGTTTGTGTTCAAGCAATGGTACTATATACTTACACGCTGAATATTTATCTATGTAAATGTACATATGTATACAAATATATACTTTGTTATACATTTATTCGTATGTTTACATATATTCATTCATTTTTAACAGTGGTAAAGCCACGCATCAGCTTTTGCTGTTGCATGAATGGGCCGGCTCGACCGGGGAAGTACCACGACCTCTACAGAATACCGGCGTAAAGTAGAAGTCTAACAAACTTCTGCGTTTCGTCTGGTGAGCGCAGGTAACCGGAGGCCCACACACACCCTCCCCCAATTCTGGGGGGGCAGGGGGGGGGGTACTCTAAGGCCGGCAACGCATCTGCTATGCCTCTGGTATTGCGGGTGTTCATGGGCGGTGGTAATCACTTACCAACACGTTTGCCTCCCTGTTTTTTTCAATTCATATAACATTAATATTCGGCACACAAATGTTTTCGCTCGCAGTATTTGAACGTGCAACACTTTGTTTCGGAATTAGGGCCACTGCCACCTAGGCTATCGTAACCTTAGATATATATATGCCTAGATAAAGAGTTGTCCGCGCCAAGACATAGATAAAATAGTATCTAAGTATTGAATGCTAAGTTGGTCTATGCAATAAGTGACATTTCGTATATTATCTGTGATAATATTTACTGTAATTTATTTTTACAGTATGCACACATAACCAAACAGCTATAATAAGACATTTTTGTGTGGGTGTATGTAAATATATGTATGTATATATACTATGTATGTTTGTTTATTATTATTTTTTCTTTTTGTATTACAATGGTATTTTATCAATATGTATTACTTTATTTAGATATATAAGTTTATCATAAAACACACCACCACCTGCTATCTGAAATTCTAAGTAGTAAAAGTCTTAATCGTAAAAACTAAAAAAAAAGTATGTTTTAATAGAATTTTATTACCTGCCGATACCGGTACAGCTGTTATGAGACCGAGTGATACGAATATGTTGTACGTCAATATATTTCCGAATTGGAAGACCAGGTGGAAAGCTGAAATAAAATAAATATATGAGAACATATGAAATAACGTAAATCTCTTAAGGTCTCACTTTAAATTAGGAACTACGGAATCTGTATAATTTTAAATTGAGTAACAAAACATCGCTATATTAATTCACTTTAATTTAAGAACTATAGTCTTTGAATTATTGGAGTTACAAATATACATTAGAGAATATTAACCGTCTTCAAAGATGACACAAAAAAGCAAAGAATAACTTTCATAAAACAAAAAGCAAAACTTGTTACTTATTCATTTCAATGTCCCAAAAGAAATGTCGGTGAACGGTGGGTCGAAAGGACTTAAATGTAATTGATGAAGGTGGAAGATTTTTATTTCTATTAAATTTAATTAAAATAACTATTTAATTTAAATTAAATATTCAGAATTACTATATTGCATTACCATTATATTGTGTTAAGCTGCCAATCTCGGCATCGCATTCAAAGACATCTGTTTCATTTTTAACAAGATTTAAAAAACACCCAATAGAGAACTTCATCCCATTTTTGAAGTCGATAAAAAATGTTATAAAGTTTTTATAGATACATAAAACATAGCATTCCTTTGATCCCAAAGTAAGTAGATAAAGCACGGGTGTTATGGAATCAACAATACCACAAACACCCAGACCCGGAAAAACGTAGAAAAAAATGGCTTTCCTACGTTGACCCCTCCGGGAATCGAACGCGGGACCGTTGGAGCCGGCGTAATGAAAATCGATGTTTACGCCACTCGTTCACGGAGGTGGACAATGTCGTGTATTTAATATTATTCCGTTAATTCAGATTCTTACACAGCTGTTATTCAGTTTCGATCAGTTTTTATGATCACAGATCATAAGTTTCACATTCAACAAACATTAAAAATAAAGAATAGTTTAAAAAAAAACTAAAAAAACACGCTTATTAAAGAAAACCAGACTAAAAAATAGAAAACAAAATTTAAATTAATTTTCAACGCTATTCGAGTTGAAAATTTCAATAAACATATGTCGCAGAATCAAGATAAGGCAACAATTTTGGTTACAACGCCATCTGTTAAAAGTCTTCGGAAACGTCAAGTAGTGCGCTTGAGTGAGGTCGATACAGGAAGTGACAGAGCGGATTTGACTACTATGTCTTGTCAATGTCATTTGACTTCTGATATAAAGTGTCTTCAGAATATTCTCGGGCTTCACTTACGAAACGCTCTCCAGTGTGAACGGTCATCTTCCTGTATCGAACTTACTGCGTTTCCACCCATTTAGATCAGTTTTCTGATAAGACTCAAGACGTATCCGACAACGTGTTGCCTCATGTGGCCTACCCTACGCCGACATATCAATTAATAATAGTGTGAATAAAAAAAATATATTGAAAAAGCGTGGGGTGCATGGTGTCAATGGTTATAAATATTTTATTGACAGATATGAGGAGAGTAATTATCATTTTGATAATATTTTAAAAAGCACTCTTTTTTAAAATAAACGCTTTTTAAAATAAAATATTTTTGTTCGGTTTTCTATAAAAAGCGTGTTTTTAGTTTTTTTTATCAAATTACTGTATTGTCATCGGTCCTCAATAAATCTACAAAGTTTGAACGAAATCTGGCCGTTTAAAGTGGGTTAAAATCACGCCCAAAGAAGTCGGTTACAAACATACATACATACAAGTGAAGCTAATATAAAGCGTGTAAAAACACAACCGTCAAAATAGCCGAATGATTTGATGGTCAGAATTAGAGTCAAGAGACCCCAGTCCGATCCCCAAGTGGGAGTCTCATAACAATGGGTTTAATTCTAAAATAATATTAAATAAATCTTAATTATTTAGACCTCCGTCTACCCCGATATTGAGAAAGGCGTGAAGATATTTTTTAAAACCGAATCCTGAACCTCCTTCTTTTTTCGAAGTCGGCTAAAAATACTACCAGCCAGTGTCTGTGGCGTGCGATCTGTGTATGTTCTATGAGTGCGTGAGATCTTTGTTCTATGTTTGCGTGTGATCTTTATTCTTTGACGGAGTGCGATCTTTGTTATGTGACTGCGTGCGATGTTTGTTCTATGACTGCGTCTGATCTTTATTCTGTGACAGTGTGCGATGTTTGTTCTGTGACAGCTTGCGATGCGTCTGCTCTGCGACTGACCGAGCAGCGCGGCGCTGGCCAGCAGCAGATGCAGCCAGGGCATGCGGTGCGCCGGGAGCGTCTCGGAGCCGGTGAGGTACAGCGCCAGGCACACGGGCCACAGCAGCGACGCGTTCACAGCGCCCACGATCGAGAAGAAAAGCGCGCGCTGACCAGAGTTCACCTCGCCCATCACCTTCCTAAACAGCACCTGACAGACATAAGAAACATAGTTACAGCATAGTCAAATACTTAGCACGTGAGGGAACAACCAAGCTGAGTATTACTTTATTACACAAATGTTTGAATTTCGAACCTTTCACTTCGAATGCGGGAAATAAAAATACATACAGCCACGATCTGCACCGCGCAACGTCCCAAGTTAGAACGCGTTCACTGTCGCTTATACACATAATAAATAAATAATAAATACATAGGGACAATATCACATGCATGCTTTGATCCCATAGTAAGCAGCTAAAGCACTTCTATTATGGAATCGGAAACTACGAAGGCACCACAAACACACAGACCCGAGTGTAGAAAATTAAGAAAGTGTAATGATTTCTTGTATTTACGCGAATACTACACATTTTAAATAAAACGATTTTCGGATTTTATTGCGTTTTTTATTAGTTTTTACAAACTAACTAAACTAACCCGTGACCACGGATGCTGTAAAGCATCCGAAACGTCGGGAAGTAAAAATAGTTTGTAAAAACTAATTAAAATCGCGATAAAATATGAAAATCGTTTTATTTAAATTAAAGAAAATGTTTTTTACATTACCCGTCCGGGAATCGAACCCGGGACCTCAGATGGTTACAACTCGAAAACCGGTGTGTACGCCACACGTGCACGGAGGTCGTCATAAAATCGATAACAAACCTAATCGAGATAAATTAATAATTAAAGTATCCCATTGCATAGTAGAAATTATTTCGTTTGAAAATTTAATCACAACATAATTCTCTAGGATTTTGACAATTATAAATAAGGTATAACAAGGCGAAAGCTAGCGCAAGGTCATGTATAATTTCGGAAGCACATATTATATGCTGTACATCTCTCTGGAGTACAGTCGCGAGCACATGTTCAAGAACACTCGAGTGCCTGCCCCTGTAGTCACGTAAGTGTTTTAAACTATTCAAAATAGTACTGAAACTGTGAGATGCAGTCGGTCTCATGGCTTTGTTAAATAAAAGGATTATTTTTAGAAATCATCTTGCATTGTTTATTTATGGGAATCATTATATGCCATTATTATAAATAATTTTTATGTGATGAATATGAAACGTGTGTATTTGAGTCATATACTTTTATAAATATATATCTTCACGCAATTCCCAATACAGGGGTAGACAGAGGTCAAGTCTAGACAATTAAGTCCCTTTGACCCACCTTCCACCGAAGATATTTTCGGGACAACGTGACAGGTGGTGAACCCGTCGCCGCCTCTATAGACTTTTACATTCATTATACTATTATTTCTCTGTGTATTGATGACCTCCGTGGACGAGTGGCATACACTCCAATTTTCATGGATTCGCCAGCTCTTAGGTCCCGGTTTCGACTCCGTAACGGGTCAATGTATAAAAAAAACTTTTTCTACATTTTCTCGGGTCTGATAGGTCGTAGTAACTTCGTCGTTTCTGATTCCATGAGTGCTCTAGATACTACTATAAATCTAGATACTTTGGGATCAGAGCAATGCAAACAGGGCATACTACTACTAATACATAATAAATACTTATACATAAATACTAATACATAAGAAAACTTTAACTAGCTAAAACCGCGTGTGGCAACGCTTTGCAGTAGCTCAATTTCATATTTTACACGCGTCAATAACCTAATGTTTTAGGGTGAAGTCTGCGAAACACCACGACACAGATTCCGGCCCGCAATTCCACTTCTGTCGTAAACCACTTTCAGATACAAGCATTACAGCTTAGTTGAAGTGGTTAAAAGGAATACTAAAAAAAAAATATCGTTGGCTTGGACATTAAGGCGCCGACGGGCTCATCACGTGTCACGTTATCGCAAAAATAACTTCGGTAGAAGGTGGGATGAAACGACTGTGTTTTGTCTTGAATTGTCTAGACCTCTGTCTACCCCTGCATTGGGAATGGCGCGAAAGGAATACTGGTAATGTTATTAGGGATTGCTAGTATTTCTTTAAAAAAATTGATCTGATAGCAACATAATTTAACTGAATAGCCTGCTTAGTATTTCTATCTCTGAAAACTTGTGTATACAAAAACAATTTTTATGGAATTGAACGTGTGAAAATTTCAAATAATTCCATCGACTACTACTCCAAGCTTTACAGGAACAAACATACGTAAGTCGAATTTTATATAGTTTTATGGTTGAACGTAAGTCCTTTCGAACACTACCACTACTAAACGGCTTGTTAAAGTCCATTACAGGTCATAGGCCTCTCCCCAAAGGAGACTTACCGCAAATGCCTAACTAAAAATCTCAGTACCAGCCATCCGGACCCTTCGAGACAACGTGACAGGAGGTGAGCCCGTCGCCGTCTTTATGTCCAAGGCAACGATATTATTCATACGTAAGTATTGAAAAACCCATTGGTACTAGCCTGCTTGCGAACCTGGGAATCGAACTCGGGTCTCTCGACTCGAAATTCCGACCACCCAATCCGGCCTTCGTGACTTAGATACTGCTGATGCTTAAATTTAGTTTTGAAATTTAGGTATAATTATCCTGCCATCTGTCGGAAGCCATTGCAATTGTCAAGGCTTTACCCTTAGTTGCCTCATACTACACCCAGGAAAACAAAAGGGGACGGTACATTCTTATTTCGACACCACACGCCAGAGTACTTTATAAGAACTACTTAAATACTTTTTAAGTTGACCGCCTTCATGTTACCCCGTAATCAACAAACACGCAACAATTTCGGATGAAAAAATCAATATTTCACTTATTCCGACGTAATAAAACATACTTTTGGCTGTAAATGTCGCTTAATACTTTATGTAATTTAATGTCGGTACGAGTATACAAAAACTAGTGTGATTTTTGATGGCTTATCGGTAAATATGATTAAATAAATAGTTTAAATGTCACGCATTAGCTTGACCTTTTATTTGCATATTAACGATACATTAAAATAATTATCGACGAAGGACCAAAAGAAATCTACATGGCCACCTTTTAATACGCAACAGAAAGGCTAAATGCGACAACGGTCACGTCGAACGAATGAACGTACGAATTCTAAAGAAGAAAGTAGGGATAGACCGAGAGGCACTTTTTAAAACTATGCTAGAAAAGTGCACAAAGAAGGGAAGTTCAAGAGTACTGAAGAGTGCATGAAAATAAATAATAATCAATTGCTTGTTATTGTATGTTAAGATTATCCCACGACCCGCTAACCTAGTTGGTAGTGACCTCGTCTTCGAAGCTAAGGGCTGTGGGTTCAAATCCCACGGGATGCAAACATTTGTATGATGAACATGAATGTTCGTACTCAAGTCAAGGATGTCTATATTTATTTCATACGTACATACATACATATCGGCCTGTTAAAATCAACTGCAGAACATAGGCCTCTCCCATAGGGAGGACTTGCTATAATCGCCTCGCTTGGCAAGCGAATTGGCGATCGCAGTACCAGACCACTCGCACCTCAGACGCTGCCCATCTTCGGTCTGATAATCTCGGTCAGATATTTTTAGAGATGGTTATCTCGCCATCTATCGGTTGCCATAGCGATATTCAATGCTGTTTCCCTTAGTCGCCTCTTACGACATCCACGGAAAAAAAGGGAGTAGCAATATTGCTATTATATATATTTATACTCCGTTTTGACGGGAGATTTATGACATATTCTTATAATTATCCATGATTTGAGTTGAGTGTGTGTTATTTATCTGTATAAATGTATTTCAAAGTAAGTATAATATATGGGTTGTTAATCAAAAAATGTCATTAGTGTGATAATGCCAATTAGATTTTCCCAAAAAAAATAATAATATTTATACTCCGTCTCCATCACGTCAAAACCCTAAATAACATAGAAAACACTTATATATAGTATTGGCTGAATATTATTTCCTTGTTGAAGATATGGTCATGATTTATTTATTTTAAATGATTATAAGGTTTTTCCACTCCACTAAACTAATAGAAGACCATCCCCTACACTGTAAGAGAAAATTTTTTGTCATCGTTGATAAAGATACAGTTGATAAAGGAGAATTCGAACCTTGAATATAGCGAAGCCAGCAGCGGCACAGGCGGCCAGCACCACGCCGCCCAGCGTGGAGCTGCCCGTGATGCCGTCCATGTATGCCAGCAGAGCAATGCCCGTGTCGCACAGGATCGCAGCCACTATCTGAACCGCGGAACGTCCCAAGTTAGAACGCGTTCAATGTCACTCACATATATAATAAATAAATAACACATACATAGGGACAACGTCACATACATTGCTTTGATTGAAAGTAAGCAGCTTAAGCACTTGTATTATGGAATCAGACACAACGAAGGCACCCACAAATACCCCAGACCCGAGAAAATGGAGAAAAGTGTGCTGGAATCGAAACCAGGACCGCAGAGCTGGCGACACCATGAAAACTGCAGTGCACGCCACTCGTCCACGGAGGTTGTAACAGTGGTAGAGCCATGCATCGGCTTTTGTTGTTGCATGAATGGGCCGGCTCGACCGGGGAAGTACCACGACCTCACAGAATACCGGCGTGAAGTAGAAGTCTAACAAACTTCTGCGTTTCGTCTGGTGAGTGCAGGTAACCGGAGGCCCACACATAACCCTCCCCCAATTCTGGAGGGGGAGGGGGCACTCTAAGGCCGGCAACGCATCTGCCATGCCTCTGGTATTGGGGGGTGTTCATGGGCGGCGGTAATCCCTTACAATCACGTGAGCCACCTGCTTGTTTGCCTCCCTTTTCTATATAAAAAAAAAATTGAAACCCTAAACTATTAGACCATTGCCGCTTTTTTAGTTTCAAAAGCTTTTTAAATTGATTGTTTATATATGTCCTTATATGTTTACTTAATATATACACTACAAGTATTGTTATAATTATTTAATTCTTAAAATAATAAACGTTTTTTTATAAAATAATAAACAAAATTTTAAGTTTCCACAAGGGAATACAATGGGGCCACTATCGTTCCAATTATACAACTAAAACCCTACGGCTCACAATTAATATATACAGGTCATGATATCAATGACATAATTTTCTACAAACATTACTTACATAACATTAATTGATAAGAAATATAAAAAAAAGTTTAACTAACCCTCACGCCGACGAACTGCTCGTGAAGAATGACCCAGGAGAGCAGATAGATGCAGGAGACATTTGTGGCGAAAAGTGCCACCACGTCGGTGGCCAGTAAGATGCGCAGCGCATACATGTACATATACACGCTCAGTACCCACAGCAGGCAGAAAAGGCCGCAACGGCTCAAGAAACGGGCTACCGAAAGAAAACGAATCTACTAAAAGCTGAACATTATTTTCAAATGCATTATAAGAAACTTCGAAATTGAGCAAATATGGCTGTATTCTGTACTAGGATTATCGTAAAATAACAATATCAATTAGAATTAGCACCATATTTACTGGTAGTAGAAAATGTTCGTAAGTTGACTCACCAAAAGTAAATCCCTTTTCCTTAAAGTCGCTGAAGGCATCGAATGCGATGTCGTGAGCCGATTTGCACTTATTATGAATAAGCATTACGATCAGGTACAACGGGTAGAACAGGATGAGCCAATTAGTGCAGAACCACGCAGTGAAGAATGGTGCGTTGTAAAGCTGATGGAGAAAATATCGTTGATAGTGATTTTGTTTGTAAAATACCCTATTTTTTATTATTGTTGGATATCCATTATCCATAGATGTTTACGATTCTGTGGAAGTATGTTAATTGCATTTTAAAGATCTTCAAACAAACGGAATTGGCTATTCTATAAAAAACTACTTAATGTCCAGGACTGTTTTCTGGACCTTAATCTCACACTTTGAATAAACATTTGCGTATGTACATTATATGCATATTATAAAAAAAGTCACGATAGCCAAGTGGTTGGGTGATCAAGACTCAAGTCAAGAGAGCTACCAAAGGTTTTTTTCAAAAACTTAAGTATGAATTATATCGTTGACTTGGACATAGTCAACACACATTGATACTTGGACATACATCTATTGGCTCACCAACAGTCAGGCCAAAAATGTCTTCAGTGGAAGGTGTGTCGAAAGGACTTAATTGTCTTTACCTCTGTCTACATTTGTATTGGGAATTGCTTGAAGATTTTTTTTTATATTATTTTACACATTATGTATTACATACACATCCAGGTTTACCCTTATAATATACACAAACAAACTGTAAATTAGAACTTAATAGAAATTAGATATTTTCAATAAAATGGTAAAGATATTTACATTAGTGGGAACTTTAGAAGTGAAATTATAGGTAGAAGGATCAGCACTTTGTGGCGCTTCGTTGTGCACTGGCGGGTACTCCTGTTGGTACATGTGCTTGATGCAATGCGTCACTGCTACCCACGATGCCACCAATGTCACGGTCACACATATGCCATAGTAAATCTGTAAATACATTTTCTATTACTAAACATAACATAGATTTCTGTCTACCCCTGTGTTGGGAATTGCATGAAGATATTTATTTTTATTTTATTACTAAACACATTTAATGGAAGCTCTTCCCCAAGGAATTGGAGCATTTGATAATGACCAAGCAAATATATTGGTGATCACAGTCAGACAAACTGATGTTGTTGCACCACCCTAGATGCTGTTGCCCACTGGCTTGCCTCATACTTAATGTTTTTTAAGATAGTTATTTGTAGTAAAATATTTTTTTTTCCTTAATTATATTAGTTATGGGTAACACCTTAAGAATGGTTATCAGTTCTACAAGCTATGTGTTTTACATACACCCTTATTCTAATTCTCACTAGTCCTGAAATCCTTATCATGGTATTTTGCAATGGGATTATGTATTGGATATTGATACAATATTTAAGCCATAAGAGCTCTTTTTAATCTATTTTCAAGAGCATCAAAAAGATGATTCAAGTATAATTATTCTAAAGTTTGTATGTAAAAACATAACTTTCAGTGAGATTTGTAAGGTACATAACAGGAACAAAAATAGGCCAGGCAAGATCAAGATGTGTCTAATAACTGGTGTAAGGAGTTTTTAGGAACCTCATTAAGATTTTTTGTTTCTTATTTCAATGAATAATGATTTGATAGGAAGAATTAAAAATTCCATTTCTTTTTACAAGATTGATTCATTACAAGAAAAACTATTATACTGCAATTCAACAAAGCCAATATTTATTTATTCTTTATTGTCACACCTTATACTAAGGGCTACAATGGGCGAACTTAATGCCTGGTGGCATTCTCTACCAGTCAACCTTTGTAATGGTGAGAAATATATGGCAGGTGCAGACTAACAAAAATATAATTTAATGCTCCTATATTAAATAAATATATACATTTAAACAATAAATATTTTATGCAATACTTTTAGAAATACATAAAATTATTTACAAAATTTAAACTGAAATACTGGGACCTGTCTAAAATTAGGTCCCAGTACTTATTGTTTTTTTTTTTTTCATTTAATCCACTGCTGAATACAGGCCACTCCAACAAAAACAGTGTTTCCTTTACCTTACCTTACTATAAGACTGTAAGATATTGGTTTTCAAAAAAATTTAATTTAACTTTAGCTTGAAGTCTTAAGCCTTAATTGCTGCTGAGAAGTGCAGATATGCAGCAAGCACCACAACTTAATAAACAAAAAAAAATAAAGTATATAAGAGCATAAAACAAGTATTACAGTAATAGGCATGGGTTATGAGCACTAGATGAGGATAATTGAGGTTATTTCATATTTTCTACAACTGCAAACTTAAAAACTTTTTTTACGAAATACCACTGAATAAAAAAAACATATCATAAAAATTGTATGATATTCTGTGTGATAACTTATATTTTGTCTTCACTTTTTGACATTTACTATATTTGTTTTGTATAAGAAATATAGTTTTGATTTTATAAGATACACCTTCAGATTAAAAAAATATATACAAAACAAGATTTACATTTTAAGAGCATGATAAAATCTACTAGCCTGCTGCTATTTTTTCCGGTAACTATATTTGGTTTGCATTTTAAGTGTTCTAAATATTTATCATAAAGTATCAATTAACTACAAGTATCAAAAAAATTTAGTACATTAAATAATGTTAAAAAAAAGTAAGTGAAGTGAGACTCATAATTTGTATATACATAAAATTGCCTAACAAAATGCTAACCTTTTTTGCAAACTTGGAACAACAGGATCGCGGGCATTTTTTGTCACGTAATTGACGCTCTTCATCCTGACTGCTAGTGGCGGATTCACTGTAAGCTTGCTGCAGCGAAGGTTGAGTGGTCAAAGGTGGCGCCGATGACACCGAAGTTTGTGGTGTAAGAGGCGCCCGGGGGCTTGGTGGTCCATTCGCTCTTTCGACATCACCACCAGCACCCTGGTCTGTTTCTACTTCTTCACTTGTTATTATTACGGATGGAGTACGAACCCGTTTTGGATTAAATATTGTGGGCAGGTCTCCATCCCTAGCCATGTTGAACGATTAAACAAGAAACATTGTAAATATTTTTATTAAAAAATTCATTGTGGGATAAAATATTATGAATTTTATCATTTCACTGATAATATTGATACCCAAAACTGTAAGATATATTTTTATGGATTCAGAAAGACTTAGCATAAAAACATAATCACATCAAACACAAATACCCATAGCTTTAAATAATGTTTTTAATCTGAATACCCATTTTTCAATTGGATTTCTATGTTATAAATTTGATATCAATCCTGTATATATTTATTCTACTCTTAGCTACACCTGCAACAATTTCTGATTGATAATATCCTAGTTGATAGCGTAGTGATTATATTCTCTTTGGTTCATAGACTTTGTCAAGATGTCAAGATCAAGATGTCAATAGCAGTGTTGTCAAGGCTAATAATTAGAAAGTTACGAATCTATTCCAGAATAAATAACGTTAGGCTTTTTTTTATAAAATGACGTTGTAGATTTTTTTTTAAATTTTAATTTGACGAGCCATGAATACTTTTCTTTTCGTTTCCTTTGCAGCGTACCAGAAAAAGGAACATACCAATCTAGCAAGATCAATATAATGCAATAATTTTTTTTTGTTACTGTTATAGAATAATAAGAAATACAATGGCTTAGAAAGGGCTCGCAAGATTTCAAAACCAAATTTTAAACAGGCTAATTACTTACATCTTCTTAACACTACGCTGTAAAAATTTGAATTTCCATGCGGAAAGATTCGGCTCTCTACCTTCGTCCGTATGCCCAGGGAGTAATTGTGATATAAAAGCTTCTTTTTGAATTATTCTGGTCTATTAAGCCGCTGGTGAAAAGAGGGCTGGATCTTTTCTCGCTCAACAGTTAAGTGCCATTCAACGTGAAAATGCAGCCAGCGTTTTTAGTACCATGCCACGAGGAATAGGGCTCTACGATTATTGTAGTTTTAAGTTAGTAAATATTGTAAATATTAACATGATTTTGTTTCATTAAAAGTTATGTTTAATTTGTGTTATGTTACAATTTAAACCTTCATTTCACCGAAACGTTTGTAATTTACAAAATGAAAGTTTTGTGATCTCATATTTACTACTTTTAAGGTTAAAGAAAAATTTGACATTAAGTAATATTTTTACTCTTGTCAGGGAAACTTTGTGTTAATCCGATCAAAATGCATGGATAAATACTTGAATTTAACCAATTTTCCAACCCTCAAAATGATTTTTTTAAAATCTATTACAAAAGTGTATGTTATCAAATATCTCATAATTTCGCTTCTTTTAAGAGCTGCGGCGACGGACTCACCACCTCTCACGTTGTCCCGTAAATATCTTGGGTGGAAGGTGGGTCGAAGGGACTTAATTATCTAGATTACTAGACCTCTGTCTACCCCTGTATTGGGAATTGCGTGAAGATATCTATTTATTTATTTATTTTATTTTAAGAGTTGCCTGTTCATTTTATCAATTTCCAAATCACATAGATACTGAAGAAGTTTTAATTTCAAAAAGGATGCCGGTAGTAATTACGAAAATTGTTAACAAAAATATTATGTTACCTAAGGGAGTCAAAGTTACGAAAAAAGTTAGAAATGTATCCAAATGGCAACGTAATTCACCTATCAAGGCAAATTATATGTCATAGACAATCATAAATATGTAGACATTATTACTATTATTTTTATATTAGAATAGGCAAAGCTCCAATGGCCACACAATCTCCATAGACAAAAAATATACAATAATTTTCCATAGATACAAAAATTTAAATGTAGAATATATATACATAGCAACATAGAAATAAGAGAAAGCAACTAGACATAGATACAGATAATACAATAATTCAAAGTAATAAATCATTTACAATTATAAACTCTTTAGCGTGTGTGTCTGTGCGGTCTCACAAAGTTGGCACCCCAATTTGTGCTATAGTAATATTTTTCGCAATCATTTAAGAGTATATGATAATTAACTTCATTCTTATTGTTAGCAAAGTAACTTATTATAAACGTATTTTTGTAGTTAGCAACACTTTTTTAGAATTTGTTAAATTTTTTACCATTTGACATACATTTAATATTTGTTTATTTAACCTTTTTTATGAAAGAGAATTATTGCGCCTCAATAGTCATTTTAAGTCATTCCGCAGATATTTTTTTGATTTCATAGTTCGATTGATTGCTTCTATTTATTAATTCTTTTTCTTAATATATATAATAATTTGAAACGGAACTACGGAAATGTCATTGTAATGAAGGAAGTCACAGACGCTCTAAATCGCTCGCTTTAGTAAAATGAATATTTTCCAAACTCCATCAAACATCTCGATCAAAGAGTGTAGTAATATAATAATATTACACACTTACTTCCGAAGAGAAATATAGTAATTTAAAAATTGCAGACATTAATTTCAAACCCCCGCTTTCTTCTTCGATGTATTGTAAGAGGCGATTAAGGAAAAGCCTTGGGTAAAGTTATTTATTACCGAAAAATAGATTCTTCTTTTTTAAGTAAATCTTTTGAAAACGACTTAAATCTTCTTCAAATCTTCTGAAAATCGTTTATGTAGACTATGACCAAGAATGGGCAAATATTTAGCTCTATTGGAACGTTTCTACACTTGCTATTATTGAAGCTTTAAACATAATATTGTCTACATGCACTGTTATAAAAAGTCACGATAGCCAGTGGTTCGGTGGTCGGAATTCCGAGTCAAGAGACCCGAGTTCGATCCCCAGGTAGCAGGAAGGTTTTTCAAAAACTTATGTACGAATTATATCGTTAGCTTTGACATGAAGACGGCAACGGGCTTACCACCTGTCACGTTGTTCCGAAAATATCTTCGGTGGAAAGTGGGACAAACGGACTTAATTGTCTAGACTAGACCTGTGTACCCCTGTGTTGAGAATTGCGTGAAGATATTTATTTATTTATTTGTTATTTATTTCATGCACTAAAAAATCTCATACGTCTTCAGTTTTCTTTTTACATAAGTTCCGGAAAATTGATTGTTTCAATGTATCCAGATCATTTTCGTTTTCATTGTTTCTAGCATCGACATGTATATCCTTATTCTTCTTGCGGTCTGCATTTCCCAAACAGATATGAATTGAATTTAAAATGCCTCTTAACTTCATCCTTGTTCTATATTTCTCGTGCTTTCAATTTGCAATCATTTTGGTATTTTTTCCTTTTTATGGAATTAGGATGAAAAATGAGCTTATAGTCTACCTCATTGTAAGTGGCTTCTGCAGCCTATAACACCTATAAGCCCTTTACTCTTATGAACTTAGATTTAATTTTTTATTACAATGGCTCTCTCTATACTGCTATTTGGCAGCAGAAATGGATAAGAGTGTGGCACTACCTCATACTACCAGAATCAGGCTATCTAGTAGCAGCGAAGGAGTTGTCTGCCACTTTTCCTCATCTCAAAATTTAATGTAAAATAATGATTTCATACAATATGTGTATCTGACTTGGCTATATAAAACAATTAATTACTTTAGATCCCAATAGGTATCAACTTCTAGCAAATTGAACTGCTGACATACAGAACGATAATTTGAGACTTTTACGCCCCTGAAATATTGAAGTTTTTGAAAATATAACCATAAAAAGCAGTAAATCCGTTCTCAAAAATAATTAAAAATCCATTTCTATAAAATGTATAAAATTTTTATGTTCGTAAATTTTTATTTTAAAATATTATTCTGCTATTTTGGGGTAAAGACAAATCCAACAAATTATTCTATTGGACATGAAAATCGGTGCAGCCGTTCTTGAGTTATAAGGCTGCATCTAACCAGACTTTGTTTTAATATATTTAAATGTAATTTTATTATTTCTCGAAGGTTGCAGACCGGATATCCAATGCCAGAATAAATAAAAAAAATGTAGATCAAAGATCAAGTTAAATTTTTTGATGCAGATGGCAGCACAAAAAAGTTCATAATTTCATCGCCAGAGGGAGATAATTGGTTAGCCTACTTGAAGCATCCGGGAACCTCGCCATAGTAGTAGACATGGCGGGTATCAATCTGGCTAAATGACGAAATAAATTTTGTTTGCTAATATAGGAACGTGTTAATTTCGTAGAAAAAGTGTTGATACTGAGAGACTAATTAAGTTGTATTGGATTAGGACAAAAATGCAGAATGTCGGACAGTCTGAAAACCGAAATATCGATAAGGTGAATGTGCAACTTGATGTGGTAAAATCGTCCACTCCTCAAAGTTCGGCTTCGAGTCCGGCCAAATCTGAAACCGAAACGTATTCTGGAGCTCCTGCCAAATACATGACGGACTCTTCGGAAAGCGAGGATGATTCTGTATCTGAGGTAAAACGTGTTTTGTTTTTGGCAGAGGCGGTGGCAGTAAGGGGCTATGATTATCTGTACCGCAAAATGCTGCAAGGGACATCTTGTATGTGATTTAGGCTTAGGTACAACATATTTTTGCATTATAATCGCATCTATCCATAGCATTAGGTTCTAATCGTCCGTAGCACGTTATAATATGGTTATTTTTCATTATTTCTACGATGCAAGTTGCTTGCCAAATATTCCGTAAAACGTCAGAAAGTCATAGGTACATACGTTCTACTGAGTAATGCTTGAAATGAAATTATTTATGCCATCCGCTCCTTGACAGTATTCAATGGATGGTCTGTAATTTTACGTTGATGGCTTATTTTCCATAAGACTATATTGTTCTATTTGTGTTTTGGATAGAGCACAAACTTTGGTGGCCATGTTTCTTGAATCACATGCACTTATTCAATGCGAAATACTTATTGTTGTGTTTTTGTGTCGATATTTCACCGCTGTTGCAGTATTTCGTTAATTTTTCGCGAAGATTCGTCAAATATTTCGCGACTAGTATTTCACTTACTGTCATCAACCGCGTACCACTTGTGCATAACATCTACAGCGATTCGCGCAAAAATGTTGGTTAATGGCGAATCGCAAGGACCATTTGTATTAAAGAGTAGTTGTAAGCTCGTCCCCAAGCACCACATTGTCAGTGTCTCATATTTTTCTCATTGGTGTTATAGATCTTGCTGGCTTGTTTGTGCCTTAGCAGGCCAGACCTGTTGGTAAGTTGAAGAGAGCTATATTGAGCGCTGAAGGCTTCATCACCAATAGCTATTGCAGAGTGGTTCTTAGTGTTAATCTGCATAATGTGTGTGCAATGGACAGTCAATATATATCACATAATGTTTTGTTTTTCTTGATGTTGGATGGTCCTTGTGATTCTAACATATACATGCTTTTGTTTTTAATATTTCAACAGTAACATACTAATGTAAACTTGGCTAACCTAAATGATTGATCTTGTTAGGCTTGCAGTGTATTCCTAAACAAATCTAACCTCTATAACCTTTTTGCTTATCTAATTCTAAATCCTCACTATACTTTTCACACTAAACAAAGAAAATGTTAGTCTTGTGATGATTTAGAAGCATTTGCATTTTAAATGTTTATTGATAACACTCAGAAATAGGCATGTAAACATTTAACTTTGATTGTTTTATTAGTTCAGTTTTGTTTATAAGATGTTATTATAATTTGTAGCCTTTATTTAATGTCAGTGTTGTCTCTTTGTAGTCCCCAAATAAGGTTTAATTTGATTATTATTTCCATCCTTTTAACCTGTATAGAATAATTTAAGAATGTTGATGTTATGTTACTACTTTGAATATATTTTAGCAGGAGATGGAGGAGGAAGGTGGGGCAGCAGAATCATCTAAGTTCCTACTGTCACATGATGACCCCGAGAGAGCAGTTGATCCAGAAATGCAAGCTCGTCTCGAAACACTTCTTGAAGTAGCTGGTGAGTTCAGTGTTCATTACTAAATATGATATGATAATAATGAAACTATTTTAACTGCACAAGTTTTCCATTCTGGTTGTATATACCACCCAATTGTATATCAGATGTAGTTTGTTTATGTACATGTTTGTACAAATAGTGAGTTTATCATGCTGGTATCTGCAACTCTATGATTTTTTGTGTATTGGTGTGAATATTGATTATTAACTTAATCACCATGAGAAAATTTGTTGGATGTACATTTGAGATACAACTTACATTGGTATAAGTACTTACCTTTTAAAGTGTGACTGATCAATTTTTCAGTGATAAGCTTGACCCTGATCTAACATACAATATTTCTGGGAATTATTGTCAATATTTTGTTTTATGAATTAAAATAGCCTTTGATTAGGTGTCAGTTCGTTCACAATTCAAACATTTTAAAAAACAAAACTAAAAATTGCTTCGGAATAATTAAACATAAGACTTAAGTTGTCTAACAATGACTCTTGGTCATGTTAATGGGATTAATTTTATCATTATTTTGATGTGGCTTATTTTGATTTTATTTATTTATTAAACTAACTACAAATTATCAAATTGTAGAGCTAGACTAATTTCTAGAGCTCTTTTGTATGCTGATTTTAAGTTGGCATACAAAGTGTCATCAGGTTTGTTTTGTGTTAATTAATAAATTTAATGAAACTATAGGAAGAATTTGAGCACTAATATCACTGAATTCTATATAATGGGCACTTATTAAAAAGAAGAATCTTACATTATGTTGTGTTTAGGTTCAAATATGTTGAAATCAATTATGTGTAATAATGCCAAAATTATTTTGAATGTGTGATACAAATAAGTGGTAGGTTATGGTTTAGAGAAAGAAACCTTACAAATTTTTTTGGAAACTAGTTATTTCTTTCTTTATTACTTTTAGTAGATTATGCTGGATATTAGGCTATTTGGTAACCCAACAGACTGAATATTCAATATTTAGTCTTAAGCCAATTACACTATATTTTCGCACCTTCCCAATGAGATAGCCAGGAGGTCTTAACAATTTTTAGTCTTTTGAGTCGACATTTCCCTGAAGCTTGTTTGTAACCGCTGTGGCCTGTCATTATCACAATGTTGTTCACATTAGCTTTTAAAAAGTATTGACACAAGACCTCTTGCTTGCATTGAATTTAAATAAATATCTTCACGGTATTCCCAATACAGGGTTAGACAACTAAGTCTTTTCGACCATCCTTCCACAAAAGATATTTTTGGGACAATGTGACAGGTGGTGAGCCAGTCGCCATCTGTCCAAGCCAACGATATAATTGACGGAATTGAATTTGAGTTTCCTGTTTGATATTCCATTCATCCAACCATTCAGCTGTCACGTTTTTTTTGCAAAAGTAAATGTTATTAAAGTTATACAGATAATAATTATCATTCATGCACATAAACATGGTATGGAGCTGTAGATGACAAAGCAAGCTATATTTAGTTGAAACATATTTGCACATTGTGGCATGTAAAAATTTATGTATTATTATAAACCTTTGGTAATGGGGATATTCAATTTGGATTTACATACTTTTGGTCTATATGATGCAAATATGTATGATATCTTTATTCTGATATTCTATTGAATTTTGACATCCAACAATTTGAGAGACTTATGAGTACCCCATTTAAAAAAAATTGTATATTGTGTCAATTATAATGTTTGTTATAGCTAACTTATAATTGTACTTGTAAATATTATGTATTACAGAATAGCAATACAATACAGAATAATGTACCTAGTACAGCTTTATGAAAATATGAATTAAAAAAAAAGATTAATGTAGTATGTGAGAGTTTAAATTTCAACTGTTTAAAAATTACACAAATATAAATCATATTAATTCAACATGAATAACTAGGTGAAAGGTAATATTTATAAAGAAGAACTATGAGGAATCATAATGAATTTTCTCTATTGAGTTGACTCTTGTTGAAATAAAGATTATATTAGTAATAATTTTATTTATTTCAAAAGACAAGTTGACAGTATTACTAATGTCGTGAGCAGAAAATTTAAATAATGATTATCTAGTACTTTTTTTTTAAATAATTAATTAAATCACTTACTATACAAAACAATATCATATTGATTTTAACTTCTATACTATATGTAAATATATTATAGAAATTTATATAACCTTCATCCAAAAAATCGAATCATAGTCACACAACATAATACAACACAGCAATATAAACATATTTATTGTAAAAGGTATTTCTATCTTACAGGGTTTTGAATTTAAATCATTTGTTTACACATAATGGTTTTTTGTAGAAATTTTAATTTAATATTAGCCGAACATTGCTGTAAATATATATGCATCTTAATATATACTACATAACACATAATAGTATTAATATATGAAGATACTACCATATAGAACCATATTAAGTTCAATTTTTTTCTTTTTTAATATGTTGTCCAAATTTGTCTTTCTTACTGCAATTATTTTAAGTAAAACTATTTGCCGTATTATTATAATTTATTAATAAAGCTTCATTGTTTATGTATTAGGATTGATACAGGACCATGAGTTTTTTTTAGATTCATTGCAGTTTTATGACTATTAATTGTCTGTAATGTATTGTGCTCCCACTTGTTACCAGCTCTTTTCCACCTCATATAGCAAAAACATTTCACGAAAGAGCAGAAATTTCGCGAACAATCCAATAAAACGTTCGATCGGTCATCCAGCTATGTGCATACTTATGCAGTCCAATGAAATGTAAAACAGTTTAAAATTCATAATGGAACTTTTATAAATGCAGGGACACTCTCACACTTCACATAGCGACAAACAACAAAATGGGATTTGCATATGCGCCGAGTCCGGGCGATTGAATTTGAACTCCATGCCGTATGTATATCGGGTTAGGTTGCAATTGCGATGCGTGTCAGGCGTTCAACGTCACTTCTAAGCAGACACGGTAGTCGACGTCAAATAAACTGCGTCCGTGGTCCAAGTTACAAGACAGATAGGAAATAATTTGTAGTACTGTATATCTTCCGAGTATGATTTACCGCTAGGTTTTTATTATTTTTTTACACAAAATCTCCACACGTTAACAAAAACAGAACAAACCACAACTCCCAAGTGTCACGATCCGTGTATATCTTTTTCGCTTCTATTATACTTGCTATTTCCTTCATACGGGCACTTTCTATCTATGTGATTTTCATCTGAAACAACGATCTGCACACATTCTAAATAAAAAAGCATTAATTGGTTATCGGTTTGTCTCCATAATTTCTTTTTATTAAATAAACTTTTTAGGTATTTGCCTAAATATTCAAAATATTATATGTATGACCACAAAACGCGTATTATATAATGATTATTTATAATATTGTTTATTGTCCTACAAAAAATAATTTTGTCAAGAAGTATAATTAAAACACGTTAGTCACAGAAGTACCAGAATTTCATAAATTCTAGAATCCAACGTTAGGCCTCATGAATATAGGAAGCTTATGTTTTCGTGTTGGAATTCAGCTCTCCTTTTCGGTCAAAGATTGAAATTATATTCGCGTATGTCGAATATGTTTCCGCCATTTGTGTCGTCATATGTCTACGATATCAGTTGAACACTGTGACGTATTGTTGACGCGAACTTGATTGATAACGTTAAAATTTCTTACGAAACTACGTACGCCTTAGCTGTTATGCCCTTGCATTATTTACGCAGTTTTATACGGTGTTTTTATTGTTATGTACCAAACTGTTTAGCGTTATCGTGTTTTACTTTTTTTTTTACTAAAATTTGCTTATAGTCACGATAGCCGAGTGGTTGGGTGGTCGGAATTTCGAGTCGAGACCCAAGTTCGATTCCAAGGTGACAGGCTCGTACCAATGGGTTTTTCAAAAACTTATGTACGAATTATATCGTTGGCTTGGACATAATGACGGCGACGGACTTATCACCTGTCACTTTGTCCCGCAATTATCTTCGGTGGAAGGTGGGTCGAAGGGACTCAATTGTCTAGACTAGACCTCTGTCTACCCCTGTATTGGGAATTGCGTGAAGATATTTATTTACCCGCTTATCTACTCGCTATCGCCAACGTCTGTGACTTCCTCTATATCCCTTAGCAATTGGTCCATAATACATTCTTTGCGGCCTCACTCGGCCTGTGACTCGGACGCGACGAACAGATGTTTCCGTGGTGCTCCGTCACTAACGCCAAAACGTAAACATCGCCGATCATAACGAAATGTAAAATTTGTGTGTGTTCATGATGATTGTGTTAGTGTGCGAATGACAAGTTGTGTCCAATAAGCGCACGTGTTGCGCTTGTGTGTAGCAAGAAGGACTTAAAATTTCGTGTCTAACCACACCCGCCTTGAACTTTGTTACTGCATCGTTCACTTTATTTGTGTATACGTTTAAATCGATACTACGTACATGTCGCGGAACGAGTGCACTGTATATATGCTGTTACGATACGCGGCTTTACTTTATTGCGAACACTGAGCAGCTATTCAATTGTTTTATTTATTTATACTATGGATCGCACGGTAGACGTAATTGCATATTTAAGTTTGGTATATCTAGGTTATTTTGTCTAATAGTTATACGTATACTTCCTCTATGATAATATAATTTGGAATATTTTGAAATCACGTTAAACTCCCAACACAAACACTCGTTTATCCAATCCTCCGATAGTTATTTTTTGGTTAAATTTTAAAATCCGATAGCAAGGTCGGCAATGTCTATAAGCAAACGTTTTGTACGGTAACTAGATCCGTCCTTATCATAATAATGAATGGATGAACGTAAACAATGGGATTTATTTTATTAAATTTAATAAATTTACGCTTTCTGTATCACAATCCTCTGCGCCCACAATATAATTTCAAAATGTAAATTATGAATAACGATTTTTGAGTGAACTAAGTTTCGTCCACATCTTAACCCAAAAATGTTGATGAACATATAATTTATAATTGCAATCAATAGCTTACGATTGGTTCGTGGTTTTTAATCTTCATGCTTAGCTCAGATTATATTGATATATTAATGATAATCACATAGTTTCATACTAACTGTAACCCCCATTGATTCTATTCTACATCTTGGTAAATGTCTCCTAATCATAAAATGTCTGACTTAAATTTTATTTAAATAGGTCGTGTGGTAGGTTTATACATGTTTTATAGTCGCGCGCAATACTGATGGGACTAAATCAGTTTTATAACGACGCTTTGTTTCATTACGAAGTTGTGACACCGTGTGGGGTCGGCGTAAGAATCTACATGGTGGGAATGCGACTGAGGGAAAAAAGCGCTTCGTAAATCGCAATACCTACTGACTGATGGGGGGATAAGACCGATTACAGGCAGCAGCGTATAAAGTGCGAGGTGTCTGGCAGTGCGATCACATGTCCGCTCGCCAATGGTGGCAATTATGGCAAATCATCCTTACGGCTGTGTATTTCATTGAAATTTAAATGACACGGTGGTCGCGATTGAACTCAAACTGCAAATTACTTTACATGCATTTGTTAAGCTGAATAATCCGGTTCCGCCATGTTCACCTTTGCCAAAGAGCAACAGCCCTTTCATTGGTAATTCGTCGTGTAATCTTTAATGGAGCTAGTTATAACAAAATAGATTGTGACGTACGAGGACGTCTGCTCTAGACGAAAAAGTTCAATACACTCTGAATGGGGCCAAAGGAGCCCGAGACTATTGATACCAGTAACGGCGCTGACTTGAAGCGAGGGGAGGTCTAAAAAGTGCATCATCATTAATGTAACGCCCATATCTTTTTCAATTTCATTTATCTCTCCACTCTAAAAGGTTATTAATTAATAATATTATCTTAAAGACAAATACTTTTTGCTTTTGCGCTGCTTGATCTTTATCGTAGTGCCGCGATCTGTCTATGTTTTAGTTCACTTTTAAACTCGACCACTGTGATTTATTATTTATTAACTGTTTCCGAACTCCGCGTTGCCTTGAGACCTTTATCGATAAGACAGGTGGCTTAAACCAGTCACAAAATTTAAAAGGATATCTTACTACGATATAGTACTTTCAAGCGGACCCGGCTGAAAGTATTTAAATGAAATTCACAGATATTTTACAGTCTAGATTAACATATAGGACAATTTTCAATTACTTTTAACTTCTTTATCGCGTGTAAAGTAAAGTAGTCACGATAGCCGCGTGGTTGGGTGATCGGAATTTTAGCCATGATTCTCCCGAGCTCGTTCCCCAAGGCTCGTACCGATGGGTTTATCAAAAACATAACATACATAAACACATTAAAACTTACTTTCACTTATTCCACAATAAATTTGGAATAAGTAAAAGTGAGTTTTAATGTGTTTAAAGATGAAGTTCCACCAAGAGACATCAATCTTGAGTATTCAACTTAACATACATAAGTTTCACATAAGGAAATAAATACGGTGACGGACTCACGCCCTGTCACGTTGTCATGTTGTAAAAATGTCCTCGGTGGGAGGTGGGCCGAAAAGACTAAATTGTCTAGACCTCTATGTACCCATGTATTTGGAATGGCGTGGAGATACCGCGTGCAAAGCCACGGAGCGCAGCTAATACACAATAATAATATTGACTTTGGTAATATAAATATAAGTACATGGTATATATTGATGCATCAGTTTCATGGGTAGACGAGCAATCAATGCGTAACATTGATGGGCATAATAAGACAGATAGTCAGTGTAATCACGGCTTTGCTTGGAGGCTCTTCATTTGGAATGCTTTGCTGGTTTTATAGGTTGCAGTATGCACTTAAGCCATTAGATGGACCGTTAGATCGTGTTTCAACCTACTCCTTTATTAAAAATTGTATGTGATTACCGGATACATATGTGTTTCCGAGAGCCTGCGTAACGAGGTGCCAACATTGAATAACCTTAAAATAACTATTAAAAAACCTGCAAGATACACTGGAAGATTAAGGGAGGATTTGCCGTAATCGCAACGCTTGACCCGAAAATATCTTCGGTGGAAGGTGGGTCAAAGGGACTTAATTGTCTAGACTAGACCTCTGTCTACCCCTGTATTGGGAATTGCGTGCAAGGCTTGGCAAGCGTATTGGCGATCGCAGAACCAGGCACCTCGCACTGTGCTGCTCCGCGTCACCGGTTTGCTTAATTGTAGTCTGGTATGTTTCGAGATAGCTACCCTACCGACTGTCGGTAGCCATAATGGTAGATCCTTGTATCGCATTTGACGACACCCGCGGGGCGAAAAAGGGTGGTATATTCTTACCCCATAACCACACGACAATTGCATGTTATGGTTGTCGTATTATGATTGAGAACTAAGCACGATAATGTACAACAAAAACTATAAAAACTATCATTATTTGGAAAGAGATCCGTTTAAAACTGACCAGACATTGTCATAAAAACTATAGGGAGAGCGCTTTATCAAAGCTTGCTGGACGCGGAGGATAAACTTTATTACATTTTTACACCGACGATTCTTTTTTATACTCGATTTATGAAAATTGATACATGGCTCTCTTTTGCAGTTATTATCGGAAAGAATTTTGGTATCTAAGTAGTTGTTTTTGTTAGTTATGTAACTAACTTTTGTTAGTAAGCTTTGGTGGCAGTGGCCCACGTGGCTAGGTCATTGCTCGGATCTTCAAGAATTTAGCTCCTAGAACGACTAGCATACGTTCATGGAAGCATTGAAGGACCATCGCATCTCTAAAAACATAATAATGTTAATAATAACAAGTATTTAGCGAATTTTTAACATCAGTGTACTACCTAGTTCATAAGTGAATGCTTTCACACGAAGCTAAGGGTAGATTTGAATCCCGCAAGAGTAAAATTTTTAATGATGAATATGATTGTTCGTCGTCGATATTTATATGTATATATTATTATAATTATGTGTATGTATCCTTTGACTGGGAATAGAGGACTGGACGGTTGTTTAATATCGATAATTGTGAACATAAAAAATCGTTATATAATCTTTCCGCGAAGTCGTTGACCTGTGAAAAGAATACGATGGTCAGGTGTGACGGGCAGGCGCCGGAGGATACGCGAAATCGATTTGATGATCGATAGAGGTTGTCTCCGTTTGTCTCGCACGCCTCAAGTTACAGCGTTATGAATCGAAGCGCTTCTGCTCCAGTAAATTTTGATTGGCAAATTGGCACAAATAGATATCTATCTCATTTGACACCATGTTGTTATACTTCATAATTTCGCCACCGGCCAGATGCATTTTCGAAAATATATCTTGTTATTCGGTAAGTATGTTGAAAATGATTGGTGGTTAAAGGAGGCCATGCACTCGGTTAAATAAAAATAAACATTATTACAAGGTCATGAATGCATCTGCCGACCATGAGTGAGGTTTGTTTATTTATCAAAAATTTTATTTATCGTAAATATATTTATATTATTATGCTAATTCCGTATATCTAATTATTTAACAAATTTTATCAGCCTAATTAATTAAGTTCGTAAAAGAGACTCAGGTAAAGCTTCTGACATTACCGTCATATAGCCGAATCTTACTAAAAATATTAAAAAATCTCCGAATCTTACTAAAAATATAATAAAGTTATAGACTGATGATATCTGATATAGGCTAGGTAAAATTCAAAAACTAATTCGCTAAGACAGTAGTGCTCATGGCAAATAATCCTACAGAACGTGTAACCGTCTCTTATGTTCTATTTAAATAGCATACTTATGTTTTAATTTTCATACATTTAAATTAAAAAATAAGTACTTAATAAAGTTTAATACTTGACCTATTTTAAGATATGACTTATTGTAAGTAAAGTAAACCGAGCGTGCTGTCACACTGACACCGACACTGGATTACATTCTCGGTTTCATATCATTGAATTTTGTGTCAGGGTAGCGTTATTTATCATACTATGTGAGTTTTTTAATTAATATTTTTCACGCTTCAATACTTCCACAAATTATGAAGGAGAAGAAATTTGGTATGAAGATAGCTCTAGCTTTAACCCTGGGCAAAAACATACATACACAACGGCCTGTAAAAGTTCACTGCAGGATTTTGGCCTATCTTCTTAACGCTCGTCACCATGTTTTGCGATTAAGGACTTCCATGAGCTAGAAAGACTATCATTTTATATTATCATAAGTCATGTTCACCTCCACTGACACGGGTGGGATTTGAATCCGTGACCTCTGCCGTACTGTGGCAACGCCCTTACCTCCGAGCCACTGAGTCCTACATGCATAAGTTTAAAAATATGAAACTCTTCTTACGGCGTTGGCGACTTACTACCCGATGACATACCAACTTCCAGCTTAATGTCCGTAACTTTACAGCTTCGAAACATTAATACGATAACACTATCTACACCTTTATGATGCAATTTTGCAATTTAAATTACAGTAAAACCCCGATTTCGCTATCCCGACTTACATAAATGTTTAGTAACGTGATTTTTTATTGAAATGTGAAATTTACCTGACATAATTTAAGCATAAAGAGCAAGGACAGTAGAGCTGCAGTGTCTGGTAATGCAATCAACAATCCGCTCATCAAGCATGGCGATTATGGCAAATTCTTCTTACGGAATAGGCTTATGTCCTGCAGTGGATTTTTACGAACCGTTGTGTGTATTATATAGGGTGGTCCCACATAATTCGTGCGTTCGGAGTGTTATATTACTAAAATTTTGATTTTACTAAAATATGTAAAATATTACTACTAGGGGTACTAGAATTGGGGGTTAATTTTCGTGTTTGTGGCATCATTACAGCTCCAATTGAACTGTCGTGTGTTTTATATATGTTATTTTCTCTCTGGATACTTCTTCAGGGACAATGCGTGAAGGTAACATTTATATTGACTATTATAAACTTGTTTTATTTTATATTGTTGCTGTTTTGATTTTACAAAGCCGGACATTACTTAAAATGTCAATATCAATAGAGACCTGATGTAGAAACACCAATCGATTGCGTCTCGTGGCGATGCCGGCCGCAGACGCCTCACTTCCCCGATGTAAATGTGGCAACCTCAAAATGACGGACGCTTTTTAACCTTTTGCCCGATACCTTTTATAGAACATCACATCCGTATGATGAAAAATCTAGTTGTCTAATCTAGTGGTGTTTCGTAAAGACGTCCAACATCGATACACTAAAATCGATCATCCGAGCCGAGTTTCGTATTCCATTTCTGCTTAACACACACTTCTGTGAAATAAGTATTAATAAAACTAGATAAATTATACAGATAATTATATAAAGTTTATGAATAGATAATGTTACCTTAAAATTTTAATTATAACTCTGTATTACATTGTGTCGCAATTTTAAATATTATCTACTGTAATTTTAGTTTAAGATGTCGTAGCGCCTCTGCATGTACAAATATTCCAAATATAAATTCTTTGCAAATAAGCATAAAAACAATAAATAGCAATTATTCGTTATAAAAAGAAATGCCATTTACACAGATGCAAACTCCTGATACGTTTGAACGTCGTTAGAGGGAATTTGTTAATTTTAAAGCCTTAAATAGTAGCTCATAGCAACCTTTGGAATAAACTTCAAAAGGAAAATTTGCGGAAGGACATTTCATTACGCTTTTTCATTGCCACATTGAATTCAAAAAATTAAAGGCACCCAATGAAGCTTAGATGTCCTGAATAGATTAGTATTTCTTTCTTAATAACTGAAGTAGATTTATCTCGCAACTTTGCCCGATTTATTTTTATATTCACGGATTTTCCAATAGTGGTCAGTGAGTCCTTTTGACCCATATTTCACCGCAGCCCACTTGGGATAACCTGACTGGTGGCCTGTAGCCGTATTAGTGACTAAGTGAATGATACAATATACTTACATAGATAAATATTTACATCAGCGTTGAATCATACATGACTCGATCACGAACATTCATATTCATCACACAATATTTGCCCCTTGGGGACACGAGCCTAAAACTCTGGGCTACGAAGGGTTCTTATAGGAAATTAGCGTAGATAATGCAAAAGAAGTAATTATTGATTTCACGTCTACCTATATTACAGGACCTTATATAAAACAGATAGGTAATTTACGTTATTCATTATTGAGCTAGTATACGTGACATCCTAGTGATCAGGGGACACGATCACATCGGCAACGCTAAAATTGTAAGAAGCAATTTTTTTGTGATGAATTTACCACGAGCTCGGTGGTGAACTAACCGAACCGACGCTGTCTTTATGTCAAAGGCCAACGATATAAATCGTACAAGAATTTTGAAAACACCTATCGGTACGAACCTGTCACCTGGGCATCGAATCCGGGCTTCTTGACTCGAATTCGGATTACCCAACCACTCGGCTTTCGTGACTTTAATAATATAATACACTGAGAAATAATAGTAATAAAATATATCGAGGACCTGTGAAGTCCGCCAACACACGCACTGGAGCAGCATGACCGGTGTTCCTCTGAGCGAATCTCTCTCTCCAGTATTAGTGGGGGGGGGGGGGCGGGTATTTGTGCAGCAGTTTGCTATAACTGGTTGCTACTTTTTTACTTTTATTAATTGTTTTCATTATTATATTTATCATGGATATATTTATCATCTTTCATTCAGTGACGCATTCACGTTTTTTGTATAACCATGTTGCTCAGCACGGTACGTCACAATATTATTACAGCCTTTGTTCTATGTATATTTATTTATGGGTTTATTAAATTCGCAAAATATTATCGCTATTATAAAAGTCAATGGTGGAGCATTAAGAAGGAAAGTTTTGAAATTATCAGCGTATTTCACTCACCATAATTTTGTTCGGAGATCACATCCAGTATGTTCTTTTTTTTAATATCAGTGATAAGTGAGATGATATAGTGTGTTTGAAAGTAAAAAAAATATAAATACGGTCATCGTATATATAGCACGTGGTCGGAAACGGCCGCTTGGCAGCCGTGAGAAATAAGTGACTCATCAATTGACATACGCATATAAAAAAACATGTTCACTTATAACCTTGTTGACACCTCCCATAGCAATACCAAAGATAAGCATAGCAAATATTTTTACTTTTTATAAGACAATAACCTTTATTTTGTCACAATAGCAGAGCCGGTAAACGATAGGTTGGAAAATGCCGTACATTAAAAATAACATGCGTGAGTGACACGCGCAAGCGCACCTTCGTGCGAACGTAGTGGACGAGCAAAGGCACGCATATTGTAAAGTAACGTAAAAAATAATCTAACGCGTTCCAAATAATGTGAAAGTTTTCTCGTATTGCTGTTTTTATAGATGGAGTGTATACAAAAATTTTGCTTTATAATAATTGCAATGTTTAATAAAAATACCGTAGAAACGTAAGTATTAAAATATAATAATATGTGTAAACGACAAGAAGGCACGATAGCCGATTAGTTGGGTGATCGGATTTCCAGTCAGAAGACTCGAGTTCGATCCCCAGGTGGCCGGCTCGTACCAATGGGTTTTTTCAAAAACTTATGTACGATTATATCGTTGGCTTGGACATAAAGACGGTAACGGGCTCACCACCTGTCACGTTGTCCCGAAAATGTCTTCGGCGGAAGGTGGGTCGAAGGGACTTAGTATTGGGAATGGCGTGAAGATTTTTTTTTATTGTATAAACGGAAATAATATATTTAAGTGTTCGCGTTTGCCCATGTTGCGGTCAGTTGTGCTCTATAAGGAATCATAACTGTCTGCGGATCACTTTGTTTGTCTAGCTCCGTTACTATAATGTATATCATCGACCATCCATAGCGTTGCCGTTTCTATATAGATTTTATAATGCTAAGCGGTGAACACGAGGCCTTGGGTTCATATTTACTGAAATGGGATTTATATGATTTACCTCGTTAATATGTTATCGAATGGTGTATGTAACGACCTTACTCAAGCTCACTACTTGACGTTTCCGAAGACTTTTAATAGATGGCGTTGTAACCAAAATTGTTGCCTTATCTTGATTCTGCGACATATAAAACAATCTTTATTCATGAACTTAAAACTTTAGACATAAAAAACAGCTACAACGTTTAATCACATTTTATATAAAAACAGAATAGCAAGGCATCATATAAGAGCATTGTCTTATGAATTATAATATTCACAGAAATATCGAACCACTAATCTAGTGGATAAGTAATGTTGTGAAATAAATTTAGAAATTCATTCGCATTTTGCGCTTCGGACATTTCTTAAAATATCCATAGAGTTTCTGTCGTCTGGCTAACCTAACTAAGGCAGTAAGGCAGACGGAAAGAGGTCAAGCACGAGATCGCACTGACAGTCTTTCCCTTTTTAAATAACCCTGACACGGTCGGAGATAGGAGCCCGGTACGTCATAAACAAATTAATCTTTATTAATTATTATACCATCACGTATAGTCCCGTACGTGGTAGCCAGAGATATCCGAAGTGTACAATTTCTCCAATGCCACTCCTAACTTCTATTCACATGTTCAAAGAAAGATACGTTTGGTTTTATTATAATTCTATTCTGTTATGATGCACTTTTGTGAATTTTAGTCATGCTGGATTTTTTTTTATTAAATAAATGACTAATCGGTCTATGTGGCAATCTTTGGGGTAGATCTATGTTCGGCACTGGACTTCGGATAGGCTGATATTTATTTAATATATTTTAACCATCAAAAGCAAAATATTATAAATCGCTTCATGAGATATAATAACTTTCAGTTGAATTCTATAGTAATAAAAATGTTGTTAATATTTTCACACTATTCGGCTTAAAATACATAGCGTAGGTGGCCTATTTTATTTGATTTACTAGCCATCTGTCGTATAAGTCCAATGTATTGTTGTCCGACCGGTATGGTGCGCTGCCATATTTCTATGCATGCAGGTGTAGAGGTCGAAATTTGTCGCGTTGCCGTTACAGGTGTGTTTTTCTATGAAGCCTTCAAGCATCACAATCTGTTTGTTTTCATTGGACTATGCGGTTTATTCGTATTGTTATATCTTCACGCGATTCACAATACAGGGGTAGACAGAGGTCAAGTCTAGACAATTAAGTCCCTTTGACCCACCTTCCACCGAAGATATTTTCGGGACAACGTGACAGGTGGTGAGCCCGTCGCCGCCTTTATGTCCAAGCCAACGATGAAATTCGTACATAAGTTGAAAAACTCATAGGTACTGCCACCTGGGGATCGAACTCGGGTCTCTCGACTCGTAATTCCGACCACCCAACAACTCGGCTATCGTGACTTATTGTTATAATTAAGGTATTGTTAGTATTATCTGTATAATTTAAAACAATCGTATCAAGATAATCTGATGAAACACAGAGTTTGAAAAATATACAACAAGAAGCATTTTGTATAAATTCTTTATAAATTTAAGATTTGTATCGTTTGCTTGTACTCTGGGATGCCCACAACTTTGTCACGTAGTCTGTCGTCGTCCATCCATCCCAATACTTTGTCTTCAGTCGCGATAGATTGATTTTATTATATTCCATTTCAATAAGCTATGATAA
Organism: Sericinus montela; assembly: GCA_029286605.1. Taxonomy (NCBI): domain Eukaryota; kingdom Metazoa; phylum Arthropoda; class Insecta; order Lepidoptera; family Papilionidae; genus Sericinus; species Sericinus montela. The sequence continues at coordinate 16,088,597 of JAGSMR010000015.1, forward strand.
GAAACCCAGGGGTCAGCGATCAATAATGTTTGATGATCAGAATTCGCAATAAGATACTCGAGTTAGATCGCCGTGAAAAAGGCTCGATTTTTTTGTTGGCTAGTCAATAAGGCGGCGACGGACTCACTACCTGACTCGTTATCCCAAAAAAAGTTACGATGAAGTGTGGGTCGAAAGGACTAAAAAATATTCTAGATCTCCTATTGACTTTTGGACCTGCTATTTTACGAATGTCTTTGTTTCGTTTTCCTCACACATTGTACGAAAAACATCGCTTTTCCCCTGCATTCAACCCTCGACCACTAAAGCAAGTAAAACAATGGGATATAAAAATCGTCTAAAGTACAACCTGCGCTTTGCCGTTAACCAATCAAATAGGAACTATCAATTTTGTACGGTATAAATATTAACGTTAATATAATAATTCATACTTATACCGAATTTCATTCGAAGCCGTTGGTTCGTGATTGAAGGACGAGAATACTTTCACGTTTATAATATTAGTAAGATTTAATAATTCTCAACAGATACGTAGTTTGTATATGAATTTCGAGTGGGATCAAAAGACGCTCGTAGCGTCTGAGAGCACCGATAGCTTAACGACGGTTGGTGTTATGCAACGCGCGGCACGTCCGACTATCGAATAGGTGAATGCATTAAGTAAGCGCTCCCTATAGTCTTCAGGCACTGCAAGGAATGCTCTCGGTTCTATTTATTTGTCTTCATCGTAGTCTTCTGCCAGCTTTTTTCCGTCACAAACTTACAACACGACTGATGTTAGGAATGAAATTATCATTGAATAAAATGTCTTAACGCCATCTCCAGTAGAAACAGCTCTAGACAATTAAATCCTTTCGACCCAACTTCCACCGGAGACATTTTTTTGGGAAAATGTGTCAGATGGTGAGCCTGTCGCCGTATTTGTGTCAGAACTGACGACATAAATCGCACGAATCTCCCAACTCGAATTCCGATCACCAACAACCAACACGTTTTATTTATAAATTCTTAAGAATAGAACCTATTGTAGCTACATTTTAGCTTATACGTGGTCTAATAGTGTTTGGTATCTTATGCAACTATAACAGTTTCGATATTATTGATTAAAAGAGAATGTAAATAGAAAATAAGGCGAAGGTATTTTATAAGTTTGTTTCAGTATCTAGTTGAATGAACTGTAATACACCTTCGGATCTTATACGTATCGATAAGTCTAGATCTAACAATATTGCGATATCCACAGCCGGATCAGCTTTTATAATAGTTTTCTTTGTGCTTTCGAGGAAAGGATTCTGTCCCTTCTTTTAAAGGCTGGTGACATATTTTATTGAGTAAACATGTTAATTTGAAACGTGTGATTTAATGCTACATAATAATTGAAAGTCACGACAACCGAGTGGTAGGGTGACCGAGATTCTATCCCCAGCTTATGTCTAAGCCCAACTAATTTACGTTTTATATTATACGCTTGGACATAAAGACAGCGAATAGGCTCACCACCTGTCACGTTGTCTCAAAAATATGTCTTCGATGGAAGGTGGGTCGAAAGTACTTAATTGTTTGGATCTCTATCCAATCCGGTATTGGAAATGGCGTGAGATTATTTTTTTTTAAGAATATTTAATCTACAAAGTGCATCACCCCTATCAGTTCTGTGACTGTTCTAGAAGCTTTCTGCGTTACGATATTTACCCATTGAATATAATAATATGTACATTATAACCATAGACGTTGCAAGTATGGAGAGATTTTGATTCGCAGTATTTCAAGTAAATTTACAAAAACCTCATGTAATAATAATAATGAAAAATATAAAATATTAAAATAATAATAATACAAAAAGTCACGATAGCGAGATTGCGTGGACGAAATTACGAGTAAAGAGACCCGAGTTCAATCCCCAGGTAGCAGGCTCGTACCAATGGGTTTTTCAAAAACTTATGTACGAATTATATCGTTGGCTTGTACACAAAGACGGCGACGGGCTCACCACCTGTCACGTTGTCCTGAAAATATCTTCGGTGGAAGGTGGGTCGAAGTGACGTAATTGTCTAGACTGGATCTCTGTCCACCCCTGTATTGGGAATTGCGTGAGGATATTTATTATTTATTTTTAAAACATACGACGCACAACTGAACGTGTCCATTTGGGCGGGGCAGGTATCGGCAAGCTGTCGGGCGAGGGCAAGCACCTCGCGGACCCGGAGGTGCTGCGCCGCTTGACGTCGTCGGTGTCGTGCGCGCTGGACGAGGCGGCCGCGGCTCTCACGCGCATGCGCAGCGACCAGCCGCCCGCGCACCACCGCCACCACGCCCAGGACAAACCGTGAGTGTATACACACACAATGGGTTTATAAGATCACCACATACAATACTAATACCAATAAATTTAAATGCAAGTCCTTAGTTCGCAGAGAAAGTCACGATAGCAGAGCGGTTGGGTGGTGGGAATTTCGAGTCAAAAGACCCGAGTTCGATCCACAAGTGGCAGGCTCGCACCAATGGGTAACTCAAAAACTTGTGTACGAATTATATCATTGGCTTGGATATAAAGGCGGCGACGGGCTCACCACCTGTTACGTTGTCCTGGAAAAAATATCTTCGGTGGAAGGTGGGTTAAAGGGACTTAATTGTCTAGACTAGCTTCCTGTCTACCCCAGTATTGGGAATTGCTTGAAGATATTTATATATATTTATTTATAAGTCCTTAGTCGCTTTAATATACGAATTACCTGCATTGCTACAATGAACTTCCTTCAGACAGCTGCTCTAGTCAGGTTTTCACTCGAGTTTTATAAAAATAAACTATGATGTGCTAGAAAAATATTACTTGATCTATGGTAATTGTAATCCGTCGATAATTTATTTTTATCATAAGTCAATGAACGTATCTTATGTATCAACGAAATTGTTTTGGAAAACGTCCATTATTTTCATTATTTGGATTTGATGCGATAAGATTGACGTGTGTGTTTTTGGATTATTTAATAACAAATCTAATATAAGAAGAAAATTATGAATCAGAAAGAAGCGAAAGAGGTATGTAAGGGTCGTGAAACTTGGCAATCTGTTCTCTCTGGTTATTCTGTCAGGGACAGTGCGTGAAGATAAATAAATAAATCTTGAAATATTCACACTTCTTTTCAATCTGTACTTAGCATATAGTCACAAATAGCGCATGTAGCCGGTCAATTCACGACAGTGGGTTCTTTTAAAAACATAGTGCGGTCGTCAGGTTGCATAATACACACCCCGAGACATTCACAAACGACCGGCGGGGTGTAACTTTATACTTTAAAATGTTGCTGCTATTTTTCGCATTCTCGTTAAGAATCAGTAAGTAGTCTGGAACTTTCCACCGGAATCTGTTGCACGATGGAAATGGGACGTCATGTTCGCAAAATAGTCGTATTTACTGTTAGCTTCCATTTTATGCTTTATTATTATCTTCCCTTAATTAGTTTTTGCTTCCACGACGTTGATGTTTTAAAATTAAAAGTCAACAATTCGTTATGGAAGCAATTATAGAACAAATTAGCTGTATGTGTAAATAAATGTATTGAAAGCACAGATGCATTATTTTGTCAAACATCTAATAAAATATGGATCTATGATCTGAAATAAAGAGTTATTATTATTATTCAGCGAAGGACTACAGTAGCAGGAAAATATTGGAAAGCCATTATGTGGCCAGTAACGTACTTTTATTTGCGTACCCTTATATTATGCGTTTGTGTTCCACTGCTGAGTTAAGGTCTCTACCTTTCTCTATCTTTCTAGCCTTTTTTACGCGCTTCATTTATTAAGCCGTCTCGAAAGCAAATTTCGTTTCTCTACCTTAACTAAAAAAAAATATCTTCACGCACTTCCCAATACAGGGGTAGACAGAGGTCGAGTCTAGACAATTAAGTCCCTTCGACCCACCTTCCACCGAAGATATTTTCAGGACAACCTGACAGGTGGTGAGCCCGTCGCCGTCTTTATATATATAAGTTTTTAAAAAACCCATTGGTACGAGCCTACCAACTGGGGATCGAACTCGGGTCCATTGACTCGAAATTCCGACCACCCAACCACTCGGCTATTGTGACTTCAACTAGCCTACCTAACTTCTACCGTAGCCCAGCTATTATTAAGTTAGTACTATAAAGAATGGGCTAATTGTACAAAGTATCGACTCCTTGAAAACTCCGGAGACAACTCTGTGTCTCGAGCATTGCATTCAACTACATACATTCGACACATTCATACGCATGCATCATTTACGTTAGTCATTCAAGTTTTTATTACTGCGTAGTACAATATAAAACAGTTCATATGAGTCTTAATTTTAAAAACGATAACAAATCATTCACAGGGCTCAGTTGCGAAAATCGTATATTACGCAATTGCGGACAATTGTAAAAGCATTTTATTAATACTTATTCGCAAACAGCTAGCAAGAATTCCGCATTCTTAAGTTTATGGGAAGTACAGAAATTAAAAAATTCGGAATTTTGGAAAGTTGTAAACGATTTAACATGTGTAATTAAATGTTGATAAAGCTTTAGCAGTTTCTATTTAAAAATACATTTTCTTACGGGGACGTTGAGTTTAAAATCATAGTAAAGTAGTTCTGTAGACGTGTGTGGAATGAAGTTCGAAAAAAGGAAGATCTATTTTCTGATTCTATTCTTATTTTATAATGAATGAAATTTGTCCGAATCATAAATATATATATATACTCACAATAACTGGCGATATCAGTATCTCTACGGATATCTTGCATCTTTCAAACCCACGAAAAATCTTAGAGTCTAATACTGAAACATGGTAATCATTGTTCTTCAGTCTATTCGATTTTGCTTCGGATCTGTGAAACTAGAAAGTCTTGGCAATGTGCTTTAGTAAGTACGGGTTGCAACATTTCCTCGAGCTATTTTGTTTCTTTAAAATTTTGTTTCGTTTTGTACTTATAAAATCACGGTATTGTGGAACTTACCGCTAAGCATGAGCCCCCCATAAACAATCTTCATCATTCTTCCTCAACTTCTCTAGTCTTCAAGGAAGACGCCTTCCACTTGAATTGAATGCTCCATAGAATGGACCGTTATGCTTCCTCATATTTATGTATTTTATTTGCTTCGTTAATGGTATATCCGTCGTTTTCGAGTACACTTAGTGTTCGGTGTGTAATATAACCGGCACGGCTACTGGCAGAAGAGCTAGACGCCGATCCTCAACACAGACACGCCAGCCCAGACAAAACATTCGCACCGCCAACTGCTCGTATTTATTTGTGCGGAGACGTGTGACGTGTGAACATTTTATAGCGTATTATAGTAGGCACGTAGCGTAGGCTCCGTAGGCTCCTCCAAATCGTAATTACACTTTTTTTTTCGTCTTTCTGTGTCGGCTTTGTTTAGTTATTTTTTTATCTGCTTAAAATATAGTCCTATCCCGTGTGAAAATCGCACCGTATATTATATATGCGTATTAGCTTATTTACTTTTTGTAATAATAATTTAAACTTACGGCGAAATACTCACCACTTACTTAAATACTTTTTCGCAAATAATCCGGTGATGATGATGGACCTTTTCGTTTTTCGTCACATTTTTTTCTAATATCGAAATGTTATAATATTTAGATTTATTTACACTAAAGAAATATCTCATATCTCGTTCACATCATATATTATCTGTACAAGACAGCGAGCATCATAAACTTTGTTAAAAATCTGAGAATATGCATACGTAATGTAGTTATAAAATGTATTCCTCATGAATATTAATTTACAGATGTTTTTAGATCAATTTCAAAGTCATATGTTCGAAATGAATCAGATGAGTTTGAATGCGAACAGATTAAAACTAGTATATTATTGCTTAATTATTATATTGCTTATTTGGACTATGAATACCACATGGTACCAATGATTACAGTTTTTGAAATACATAAGGAAAATCGTTATCTAACCTTACATTATTATCTTGCTATATATAATTATTATCTCGCTATATATATTATTCAGAACAACCCTCTCCAATATAAAAACATTGCTACACTTTGTGATTGGATTGGCGATCGCAGTACCTGCGCCTCTGCACCACGCTACAGTCCTTCTCAGATCTGCTCAAATTTGGGTTGCTATTTTGCGAGACAAAATTTACTCTTTTTGTAGTTTTAAAGTTTGGTGTCAACGGATTGTTATATTTTTTTTCAAAGAATAGTGACTCTCTAGCAGCTTGTAACATGATGACAATCCGAGATTGAGTCGATGTCGAATGACTCTCGGGTCGACATTGGTCGAGTCCTAGATTCCCGTGTCGATTCGATCGAGCCGCGACAGTCGATTGTGATTTTTTAAGCTTTGATCTTATCTGATTCCATCAATTCATTTTGCCTTAAATCTTGTTAAATACATCGGAGTAAAAATTCGTTTTCGTTTCCCAGCACGCAATGCGGAATGAGTCTGAACGGTGGCGTGGTGGTGTCGGGCGTCGGTGCTGACGGCGCGCCCTCGCTGTCGGAGGCGTGCTTGGACGGTGACGTCGGCACGGTGCGCAAGCTACTGACGGAGGGCCGATCCGTACACGAGACCACCGAGGAGGGCGAATCCCTCCTGTCCCTGGCCTGCTCAGCCGGATACTACGAGCTCGCGCAGGTGCTCTTGGCAATGCACGCAAGCGTCGAGGATCGCGGCATTAAGGTACGCATCGAATAGTCTGCAATTCACTTCAGTTCGTTACTTATTACGTCTACTACAGTTCGTTACGTCTTGAAATTTCAATATATTTTATTTAGAAACGACTATATAACAATTTCTATTACATGTCACTTTAAATTACTCCAATGCTGGACATACATTTCTCCAAGAAAGCACAGAATCCGAATTTGTTTTGTACAATGATTTCCCGTCGTCGACGTGTTTGTTAAGGGCAGTACCAGTAAACTGCTACAGGTGTAGGTCTCCAATGCAAGTCTTCATTTGAAATTTCATCATCTATCAAACGAGAATTTATTGTATACACAAGATTGCGTCCGTGCATTACATCCTATCAATAAAAAATTGTACCCGTACCGTAAAATGTAAAGAACTATGGAAGCGTGCACGCGCAGTTGAACGGCGTTAATTTGGTTACGCACTAATGTACACAAAATATCTTCGGTGGACGGTGGGTCAAAGGGACTTAATTGTCTAGACTTGACCTCTGTCTACCCCTGTATTGGGAATTGCCTGAAGATATTTATATTTTTTTTTATATTATCACTAACGTGCATGCGCGCCGCGCAGGGCGACTGCACGCCGCTGATGGAGGCGGCGAGCGCGGGGCACGTGGACATCGTGCGGCTGCTGGTCGCGCACGGCGCGGACGTGAACGCGGTGTCCGGCTCCGGCAACACGCCGCTCATGTACGCATGCGCCGGCGGACACGCGGACTGCGTGCGCGCGCTGCTCGACAGCGGCGCCCACGTCGAGGACCACAACGAGAACGGGCACACGCCGCTCATGGAGGTGAGGAGTTCACAAATAAATATCCTTCACGCAACTCCCAATACGGGGGCGGAAGGAGTCCCTTCGACCCACCTGCCGCCGAAGATAGTTTTCGGGGCAACGTGACAGGTGGTGAGCCCGTCGACGTCTTTATTTATTTATTTAAACTTTAATGCACAAAGTACATGAAGGCGGACTTAATGCCTGTAGGCATTCTCTCCCAGTCAACCAGTAGACTAAACAGAGATGTACAAGTAGGAGGAGGTGCAATGAAATCGAAAAAATTTTTTATGTCCACGCCAACGATATAATTCGTACGTAAGTTATTGAAAAACCCATTGATACGAGCCTGCCACCTGGGGATCGAATTTGGGTCTCTTGACCCGAAATTCAGACCACCAAAGCAGTCGGCTATCGTGACTTATGTTTCGTGGAAGGTGTCTTCGATGTTTATGTCTTTATTAACACTCTTTCTCATAATCGCCACGTTTGTTATAAATGGATTTTACCTTAGACATGGTGACGGACCAATCTACTCAAATGTGGTCTGGTGTTTTTCGAAATACTTATCCTATCAGCTCTTACGCTCCTAAGAAAGACGAGTTGGGTAGAATTTTACGCTGACGCCACACCGCAAGTTATCTATCGGTAACCAATGTCAGGCTTTCTGTGTTCCCGTAGGTGATAACGCCGTAACTGTACGACATATAGAAACTAATTTTAAAAACTTATACCGACATTAAAGTACAGTAAAATTTAAGCTTGTTACTATATTGACAAGTGAAATTCGTGAATGAAAGTGTGTGACACCTGTGTCCATTCCAACGTCAGGCCGCGTCCGCCGGCCACGTGGGCGTCGCGAAGATCCTGCTGGAGCACGGCGCTGGCATCAACACGCACTCGAACGAGTTCAAGGAGTCCGCGCTGACGCTGGCCTGCTACAAGGGCCACCTGGACATGGTGCGCTTCCTGCTGGCCGCCGGCGCGGACCGCGAGCACAAGACGGACGAGATGCACACGGCTCTCATGGAGGCCAGCATGGACGGCCACGTCGAGGTCGCCCGTCTGCTGCTCGACTCCGGCGCTCAGGTGGGGACGGAGATGGAACAGACCGGTTACTAGACTCAATGGAGTAGGTAACTCGTTCATAGGGCGGTGTGTACAACAAAGTCCCGGTAAATGTGCAAAGCCTGTCTATTAACAGGTTTAAGAAATTTATTAAAGAAAAGCTTTATAGGGAAGGGTTATTATAATATAAATGAATATATTAATGACAGTAACCCCTGGGAATGAGGTGCTCGCTCTCAAGCTATTTCTAGAAAATATCACATTATATTTGTATAATGCATTATATTGTAAAAAAATATTGACCAAAAAAGGAGATGCCTACGGAGTTTCTTTCGCCTGTTTCTTCTCCGTTAGAGGAACCTCATTAAGAAACGGTGGTAGAGTAAAAATGACTATCGATAAACGAATGTATATTCTTAAGTCGACGAATAAATGATTTGATTTGATTTGATGCTTCTATGCGATGGAAAGAGACAGTTGTCTATGTTTAACTTCACGCATTTCCCAATACAGGGGTAGTCTGAGGTTTATAAAATTTTGTTCTTTCAGTCCACATTTCACTAGAGCTTATTTTGAGACAACGTGATAGGCTGAGAGTCTGTCGCCGTCTTTATGCCTAAGTCAACGATATAAATAGTAAATAAGTTTTTGTAAAACTGTTTGGTACAAGCCTACCTGCTGGTGATGATGCTCTGGTCTTTTCATTCGAATTCTGTACGCCCAACCACTCGCTGAACGGGAATTTAATTAGAAACTTACCTTTTACTGTAATATGACAGTATGTAAACCAGACCACCTAGGAAATAATATATTACATACATAACAATGTTCCTTTAAAGTGTGTATTGAGGTCCGTTGTGTGCCGGTAGGTAAACATGCCGACGGACAGCTTCGAGTCCCCGCTGACGCTGGCCGCGTGCGGCGGCCACGTGGAGCTGGCCATGCTGCTGCTGGAGCGCGGCGCCAACATCGAGGAGGTCAACGACGAGGGCTACACGCCGCTCATGGAGGCCGCCAGAGAGGGTAACTATACCCCCCCCACAAATAACATCCGTGTACCACCCGTGTTGTATAAACGAAGTCCCGTATGAAGTGAGATACGTTAACAGTCTAAGGAGTATAGACTGCGGTTGCTAACAGCGGGAAAATTTAAAATACGGAGTGATGCGATAGTTCGATCTCTCTCTCTCTCTCTCTCATATACACACACTCATTCAGTCCGTTTGCCACAACAGGGCACGAGGAGATGGTGGCGCTGCTGCTCGGGCAGGGCGCGTCCATCAACGCGCAGACGGACGAGACGCAGGAGACGGCGCTGACGCTGGCCTGCTGCGGCGGCTTCCTCGAGGTGGCCGACTTCCTCATAAAGGCCGGCGCCGACGCCGAGCTGGGCGCGTCCACCCCGCTCATGGAGGCCTCGCAGGAGGGACACCTGGAGCTCGTACGGTAATAACAACGTGATAAATAATAATAAATACGCCTTTGTCACTTTCACATGAAATGCAAAATATAAAATGTGAAAAACTTTTGTATTTAATAGCAATTTAAAGTAACAAAATTACCATGCACTTAAGCAATAAAGGAAGGGAAACACATTTGAATTTGAATTTTTTTGATATTTTGTTTAATCATTTGAAAATCCATACGTCAGTGAAGGTTGTACTGGTGCAATTATTTAAGAGAAGTTTGCTTTTCTCTGTGATTAAGATTAAAAATTATCTGAATGTAAGACTGTGATAGGGTTTTACTCAATTCTACTACTAAAATAGCAGTTTTATAGACTTAGCCCTAAAGCATTACTAGAAATCCGTTACTTCCTTTATAAGAAATTGTTTGTAGATATAGAGGCAGTAGTAAAGTAGCGTGCTTGCACGCACATTGCAGGTACCTGCTGAACGCGGGCGCGGACGTGCACGCGCAGACGCAGACGGGCGACACGGCGCTGACGTACGCGTGCGAGAACGGGCACACGGACGTGGCGGACGTGCTGCTGCGGGCCGGCGCGCAGCTGGAGCACGAGAGCGAGGGCGGCCGCACGCCGCTCATGAAGGCCTGCCGCGCGGGCCACGTCTGCACCGTGCAGTTCCTTGTCGGCAAGGTCATAATACTAGTAAAATATGTCTTATAAGTCACGATAGCCGAGTGGTTGGGTGGTCGGAATTTCGAGTCAATAGACCCGAGTTCGATCCCCAGTTGGTAGGCTCGTACCAATGGGTTTTTCAAAAACTTATGTACGAATGTCGTTGGGTTGGACATAAAGACGGCGACGGGCTCACCACCTGTCACGTTGTCCCGAAAATATCTTCGGTGGAAGGTGGGTCGAAGGGACTTAATTGTCTAGACTCGACCTCTGTCTACCCCTGTATTGGGAATTGCGTGAAGATATTTTTTAAATATATCTTCACGCCATTCTCAGAGTTGGGGTAGACTGAATTCTAGACCATTAAGCTCGACTGCCCTTTCACCGAAGACATATTTTTTTTGGGGCTACTTGACAGGGGTAAATCTGTCGTTGTCTTTATGACCAAGCCAAACATATAAATCGTACGTTATGAAAAAACCCGTTGGTATGAACCTACCACCTTGGGGATCGAACTCTGGTCTCATGATTTGAATCCAATCATTCAACCATACGGCTATCGTGATTTTCTTTTTTAAAATGCCTAATAGCATTTACAGTATTCCTGTTAACCAATGTAACTACCTGCTTCTGTCTGGAGTGGTTCACAACATTAATCTAATGGTGGTCTCGAACTTGCAACACCTTGTTTGGCAATCGTTATTCTAAACTCTGAGAGTATTTACGGTAACATGCTTAGATTTTTTACGAATAAAAACTTATGCGCTCAAGAATCTAAAACTCACTCTCGCTCCAATCGATAACAATTACCAAACACAATGGTACCATATTGTTGTCTGATCTGTTATATGAACATGGACGTGTACAGGGCGCTGACGTGAACCGCATGACGGCGAACGGCGACCACACGCCCCTGTCGCTGGCGTGCGCGGGCGGGCACGCGGACGTGGTGAAGTTCCTGCTGGCGTGCGACGCGGACCCGTTCCGCAAGCTCAAGGACAACTCCACCACGCTCATCGAGGCCGCCAAGGGCGGGCACACCGCCGTCGTGCAGCTGCTGCTCGACTATCCGCACTCCGTCATGTTGCCCCGAGGTATGCGCTGCTGCAGCACACATTACTTTTCATTTTCTTGCATTCATTGCTTAATCGGATAAGCCCTGTTCAATGCTTATGTTATATGCGGATAAGCCCTGTTAAGTTCTAAGTTCATTGCCCTGGAATTCCTCAAATGTTAATAGTGACTTTCTAGTGAAAATTTTAATTTTTGGAGTTAAGTGATATATTTGCAACTATCATATGATAATATTTGATTTGTTCGCTTCATACCAATATATTTATACCTACTTTTATTAATATTTAAAAATAGCAGGTTGCAAATCCGCAACCCTTAGCTTCTACTACTGCGTGTCACTACTAAATAGGGTATTTGGTCGTTACATTGACGTCTTTGACGACTTATTTTTCTAATGTAACGAAAAAAGTATGTAATTGACTTCCATTAGACTTTTATTTTACATAGTAAGTTATTTACGAAGGTAACGCAACGGCAGAGGAGAACACCGGTGGGCTCAGTTCCGCGCAGGCGGCGGCTCTGGGGCTGTCGCACGCGCCCGCGCCCGGCGCGCCCGCGCAGCGCGCGCTGCTGCCCGCGCACCCGCACGCGCACGCCGCGCCGCCCGCCGCGCCCGCGCCGCCCGCCCTGCACGCGCCCGCCGCCGCGCCCGCCGGCGCGTCCGCCCTCGCCCCGCCCCGCGCCCGCGCCCGCGCCCGCGCTGGCCCCGGCGCCGACGCTCGCGCCCGCCCCTGCGCCCGCACCCCTACCGGCGCACGCCCCTGACCTGCCCACGAATTTTACCAAAGCCTACCTCGATGGTGAGTTCTTTCATTTAAAATTTCATACATATTAGACATTATCAAAGGAATATTTTTTGGCAAAATAATTCTGTGACTTGATGAACACAGTTACAGTTTTGTTAAGAAACAGGCCTTTTTTTCACCTTCTGCCTTTTTATTCTTTACAGCTTATGAAGAGTCTATTGTCAATAGGCCTTTGCCAAAATTTTCACAAATAACTATTACACTTACTATTACTTGGCCACTTTAAATTATATTCTATAATATTACGTTGTGCATCCAATATTGAAACATGGGCTTTTATGAATTTATTATAATAATCGCAATTTTCCGTTCAGGTCGCAAGAAACAATGTGGCAATGGAAACGCTGGCGGCAACGGCACGACCGCGCACAACTGCACGGCGGCCACGGGCTGCTGCGGCAACAACCGGAGCGCGGCTTTCTTCGCGGGCGTGGTGGCCGGCCTGTCGCTGCCCGGGCCCGCGCCCGCGCCGCCCGCCGCCCCGCCCGCCGCGCCCGCCCCGCTGCCCGTGCCCAGCCCCGCCCCGCGCCCGCCCCGCCCCGCGCCCTCCAGCGGCAAACACAAGTGTCCCCGCAAACAACGAACCGCTCCGCCCCACTCCGACCACCACTTGCCGCCACCGCCCGATATACTGGAGGACCAGGTCAGTGCTTACATTGGAATGTCAGTTAAGCTGAAGCTATTTACTTCGATATCATAGATCGCCATGGTATAGAAAATTTATATTGATCATAATATTAATTTTTGGTTTATTAGAATTTGGAAGATTATTAATTTATTTGCAGTAGTTTTTTCTTTCGACGAAAACCAGTGTGCAATGTTTTGATTAAAAATAATATACTTACTCAATGACACCATAAATTAAGAACATAGTATTGACTTAAAATAACATTGTCGTGAACAATAGACTCTATTTAATTGTATTTAGAGTTTGTTTTATGCCAGGAACATGTATTCAAAGAGCACCTAATTGTTGTAATCATCTGTCCTAGAAATGGACTACACTAAAAAAAATATCTTCACGCAAGTCCCAATACAGGGGTAGACAGAGGTCTAGTCTGGACAATTAAGTCCCTTTGACCCACCTTCCACCGAAGATATTTTCGGGACAACGTGACAGGTGGTGAACCCGTCGCCGTCTTTATGTCCAAGCCAACGATAAAATTCGTACATAAGTTTTTGAAAAACTCATTGGTCTGCCACCTGGGGATCGAACTCGAGTCTCTTGACTCGAAATTCCCACCACCAAACCACTCGGCTATCGTGACTTTTTGGACTACACTAAATTCATTATATTCATTTTTAGAGAAATGTAGTCCTTCTCTGTAGCAATGTGGAACAATTTTAAACTATTGAATAAGCTAATGGGTATTTCGAAGAAACATTATGACAGAAAATTGCAGTTTGGCAGAGTACAATCCATAGACCATCTTTAATCCATTCACGGTTATTTAACCAGCTTTTACACTAGGTACTGCTCATGATCAAGCTTCTTTATTTTATTTTGTAGTATTTGTGATTATTTAACTTATGTAAAGTCCAAATGTGTTCAAATTGGCGGTAGAAAAATTGGTGCTCATATGTTTTATGAAATAGGTTAATTGTACAGATGCAAAATGAAGGAAAAGTTAAACTTATTATTGGGTATTTTTTATGGTTGTCGTAATACACTATCAGTTAATTGAGTTCCTAATAATTATTTAAGCATATTTAAAGTTAGTTCAAAATCTGAACTGAACTAAACAAAAAAAATATATTATAAAAATTTATTTTCAAAAATAATATTAATATTTATTATTATTAAATTTAAATAAATATTAATAAAAAAAAGAAAAAAATATAGGAAGTAACTGATAGACATACTCTACTTACCACACCACATAAATTTAATATTTATGCATAATTTACTTGTTACATTGTAAAAGGGAATTAAGCTTAAACAATGAAATCTCAAAGCTGAGATGCAAAACGTTATCCTATTCGCCTTCTATGATTGAAATTATAAAGGAACATAAAAAAAATCTCCAATGTATGAAGCTGATCGATAAAGCCTTGAACAGTCCAAGTTGGTTAATAAGTGGAAACTATGACAAAAATACAATGGTGGTGAAGCATCATTATGAACAAATTGTAGAGGGAGCTCATATATACCTTAAGGCAACAAATAACTCTGCCAAACTTGAGGTAAAACTTTTGTGGATGTAATTTTCTTTGGTCTTATATAGTAATTTTAAAATGACTTAAATGACAATATTCTAATTATATGTTACGGCAAACCCTGCCAGTATGGTTATCCAGGGTAATATACATTTTTAGCAAACACCAATAAGGTCACATCTGTATATTTTTAAGCGAAATGTTATTTTTAATTATATATTTCAAAGCTTTAACTGCACACTATATATAACAACATCATAAGATCAGTAATGGGCTACCGGTGGAGGAAGTTTTCATTTCTGGGACATGCTTGAATTCTTGCAAAAACAGAATGTTGACATATTTCATCCATTGTTATTTTTAAACTTTTCTATATCAGATTTTATTATTGCTAAATTAGATTTAGTGTTTATTCAACCTAAAATAAAAAATATGCTTGGTCTTTCCTTTGGGATTTCCTCGCAAATGAATGTACAATTTTATTTCAACTTTTTTTTACATCAAATTCTAAGTTATTGACGTTCACTTTAATGCCATAAAACAATGAATTAAATATGATCTTCTCATACTTGTTTTGAATTGAATTATGTATTCCCCTTTTACACCTTTTAGTAAAAAAACACATGTTTTATTTACTTCTCAACAAGTTGACTAACGTTTATTATAAAATTAAAAAGTATTTAACATATACTTTCATGATTCATATTTTAAAATATTCATATTTTCTGCTTGCTTCCCAAAATGTAGATATGCCAACACAGCATGGCTAAGTTATCCCTCCCGCCGGGCTTTACGTGGAAGGATGTTAACAAGAAATATAAAAATAAAAACAGCATAGAAAAAAAGCTCAATGTGAGTCATATTTCTTTCAATTGTAGACTTCATAATAGCTGTACCCTTTTAATATTAAATCCTTTTATATTGTAATGTAGTTGTTGCAAGTAAGATACCCACTAATGTTATGGGGACCTAAAATTATTTGTATGAAATCATTACTTTGTGTGTCTGTTCTATATCTGGTTACTGTGTATATATTTTGTAAGAGTATACATTTATTTATTTATATAATTATTCATATATTTTTCCTATTTATATGCGAACGCCTTTGCTGCATAATTCATTTATTATTTTGGTATATGGTATAATGTACTATACGATTTTTTTGGTTGGCTTTTGGGCAACGTAAGAGCAATATCATCACTGTGGTGTGACAAATAAAAAAATATTTTTGTAAATATATGGTAATTACACGAAAATATACATAAAATTTTTATTATTAAGGCATCATAACACATATTTGGTAAAAAAAAAACATATTGAATATTTGTGTTTATTGTGAAAAAATTTGGAAGTTTATGTAATTTTATAAAAAGTACTGAGAGAGCTCATATTTTAAACTGTTTTTTAACAAAGAAGCTTTTAACTTGGGTATACATATATTGGGGCTACAGCAGCAAAATAATTCTGTCAGCTGTAATGTTACAAAAATGAATTTTTATAAAACACACAACAAACACTAAAATAGTACTGCAGGTTTCAAGTTAACTTTGGTTATATTTATTTATGTTGGTTCGTTATCTGTAAAAAAAAATTAGAAATGAATAAATCTATTTTGCTTGCCCAAATTCCATCTAAATTAATATCCATATAGTATTTTTATTTTGCTTAAAATGTATGTCCTAGAGAATGTGGTATTTTGTTTTTTGATCTTCTTGCAAATAGTTTGAGATGTGTCAAAAATATAAAGAAGAAAAGAGATTAAAAAAAAGCAATTTATTATAATCTATCTATCCTAAAATGTACCATAACATAGTTAATAATGGGTATGTTAGTTATAATATTTATGTTTTGAAATTCTCATTTTAATGAAATATCCAATTTTTTTTAAATGATTTTATGTGCCTGTCCAGTTCATACTGTCATGAATACGCGTATATAAACAATTTGACGGTTAAATCTTAGTAATTAATAGGGAAATATTTTTTTTTCTTTATTGCTTTAAAAACACGTTATAAATGTCACATACCTGCTACTAGGGTGGTCAGAGGTTTCCCAATCTATTTTTTGACCAATGAATCGGTCGTCGCTGTATTATTCAGGAGAGGTTTAGAAAACTCATTGATACAAGACAAATGAGATAAAGTTTTAGATTTAAGTCTTACAACATGCAGGCATTTAATTTGATTTAATTGGCCCACACAATTTGCGTCCTTTCAACTGGCCTATGAAAGATTTTTTTGTCAAATGCATGTACAGTACAATATAGTCTTTTATGTATTTAATAAATGAATAACAAGGGCCAAGTCAAAGCGACCCAGCATTTATTATCCCTTGAGTCTATGAAAAAAAACAAATGTTGCAATGATATTACTACAACTCGCTCAAGTACCATTTAGTTTATAAAGTTAACACTAAACTTTTATATTCTCAGCGACCTGAAGTCCTTACGGGACAAACTCGAAATGATACACCGCCTGAGACTGACAGGACCATGCTTGAGTTGGCAGATGCCTCCGGTAAGATAATTGCCAAAGTTCTCACATAATATTATATTGAAGTTAGTTTTGTACTATGTTAGGGGAATTTGTAACAGTCTATTAAATTTTAAATTTCAATACTGGAAACTATAGTATTATATGAAATGTACCAGTACCACCTGAAATGTCTTTCGTTGAATGTGTGGCCATAATCAAATTTTTCACACACACACACATATATATTTATATATATATATGTATACTGGGATTTTATTTAGCATAATTTTCGATACATAGTAAATGTAAAAATTATATTTACCTAAGCTAGTATTATTGTGTAAAGGTCCACCGACGCTCGCCACGTCGGCGCTCCACGCCCTGGACCTACAGTTCTGCGCTCAAGGCAAGTCTGCGGGATCCTAATGATACAATACATTTGTCATTATAATAAAATTTTGTACAAATTCCTTTTATGTCTAGTTCAGTCATGTCCTGTTGCAAAAATGTTCTTAACATATAGTATATTGAAGAGGTTTATGTATTGGATCATTGTATATTAAAACACATATATGCTTTCATGCTGATTGTTGCGACTCTATTTTTTCGTTTTTTCGTCTGTCTATACTCCACATTAAAATTTATAATTAATCAAACCATACCTATCAGTTTGTATTAGTGTAACATTTTAATAATTTTCAATGGGTGGTAATCACTAGCTAATATAACTAAATTGTTATAAAAATTTTTGTTCACATTAGTAAATACACTCAGCATTAGTGACTGCAAAACGTAAATAAAGCATTGATAATGTTTTTACTTTATGTTGCTCCACTTTGGCTTTAACTTTGGTTATGAGATATTAGATATTTAATCAATGTTTGTTTTATACACAGGTGTCACAACAATTCATCCACCCACCACTCCACCATACCCCCCACCACAACAGCTATTCCCAGTGCAGCAATTAGCTACAGACCTTAACCAGGTAAGTTTTCAAACCTAATCTGATTTGTAGTTATGAAACTTCAATATTTTTTATTTATATATACTGGTAGTGGCCCATTGCCTGCTGTATGTGAGTCTATATATATAGCCAAAGTTGCTCTAATTAACCTCGCCACTTTAACATTGCCAATATTTGTTATATTTGACCATCTGGCAGAGACTATGACCTTTCTTTGTGATTTTAAGTTACTGTTGCCTTTTCTTAGTTAATTTTAAAATAATAACTAGATCAAATCAATTTATTTTTAGTTTTAATTTTATTTCGAAAACCCGAATGATATGTTTCTATATATTCATTTCACCATTTTATAGTTTTTTGTAGGCAAAACATTTACTATAATACACTTTTGCATTTTTTTGATGGGAAATGCCATATGAAGAAGTGTAAATTTATGAAGCATTGCCAAACCTTGTTGGAGACTTATTTTCTGCAGCGGACTTGCAGTAGAGTGGGCTGTAATGATGATGATGATGTGTTATGAACTGCATATTATTGAATTTAGTAATGTGTCTGCTTCATAGTATTTAATGTTTTCTGCTTTGGAAATATAATATAATTGCTGGGTAGAGTAAGCTAAGAGGAGAGTTGACTTAAAATTGTAAATAATACTTTCGTCAAATCTTTTTATGTGAATCCCATAAGTCTGTCCCATAAGTTTTTACTTTTTGTGATATTTGTATTCAGACGTTTCCAATATGTGAACGGCCCCGTGCGAAAGCGGCACGTAAATGTAGCAAGTTCGGTTACAAGTACTTACTTCTGGACGCTCTGCAGCGACTGGGGGAGCATGTTAGTGAAGTGGGTGACGGAGCGAAAGTATTGCTGCATGTATTGCTTAGTATTTTTATAAATTTGTACCTTAGCAAGATACTAAGTAGGTAATAATAATTTTATGTAAAGTTTAAGTAGTTATTTGGAAGTATTATTCTTTCACAAACTATTTACTAACATATTGTTATAGAATCATTAAAAAATTGTTAAATACTTTGCTTGATTTAAAATCACTAATTAGAATGTGCATATTACAAATTTTTGATAACGTTAACAAAATATCTCTAATAATAGCAACATATTTCACCTATTATTATATTCCATTAGTTAGAAGTAATATAAATTAAGTGAAATATATACATAGAGTAAACATAATGTGGGGAATGCCCTCAGCAACAACTGCAAGAACTACAGCAGCAGCAACTGCAACAGCTCGCAGCGCAGCAACAACAACAGCAGCAACAGCAGCAGCAGCTACAATTGCAACAACAGCTACAGCAGCAGCAACAACAACAACAACAGCAACTACAGCAGCAGCAGCAGCATAAGAAACAACTGTTTCCACAAGAACAACATCAGAGACCTGATCTTTATTTGCCTCAGGTATCTATATATATCTTCATGCCATTCCCAATAAAGGGATAGACAGAGGTCTACAGTGTAGACTATTAAGTTCTTTCGACCCACCTTCCACCGAAGATATTTTGGGACATTGTGACCGGTGGTGAGCCCGTAGCCATCTTTATCTCCAAGCCAACGATATGGATCGTGCATAGATTTTTGAACAAACCCCTTGGTATGCCACAACTTGCCACCTGAGGATCATACACGGGTCTCTTCTCGAATTTCGATCACCCATCCACTCGTCTCGTGACTTCAATACCTGAATGCCTCAGATATGGAATTGTTATTAGGAGTTCTGGTAATAGACTTATTTTTAATCTGTTTCCTTTAGCATTTTGACCTACTACATTCTAGGAGAACCAGCATTTTGATATTAGATCAATTGTCACAGTATTGTGTTATGCGTAGTCATTGTGGAATTCAAACCATAACATATCCGTCATTAATATCTAAAAAAATGATCCATTAAGTAGGTACCTTCAATATATTTCTACATAAATAGATTATGCTTCTGTAATGAATTTAGTTGAATTCGTAAAAGTGAATTTTTAGAGTTAAGACTTATTTGTATTAGTTCTAGTACCTCATTAAGAAGTGATAGTTGCGTGTGTTAAACTTCAATAAAAAAAAAAAAACAGGTTCATAACCATATTCATAATACCAGGGTAGTCTAGAGGTCTAAGGCGTTCATTCCTTTGAACTCTCATTTCACCAGAGCTTTAAAGTCAATTTAACAGATGGAAGTGTGTTGTCGTCTTAATCTCTAAGGTAACAATCCAAATTTCACATGGTGTTTCGAAAAAAAGTATTATTATTATTATGATGTATGTAATATCCAATTTTCGTCAAACTGTTCAAAGAGTTTGTTGGCGAAATGATCTAATCCCCGAAAATATCTTCAGTGGAAGGTGGGTCGAAGGGGGTCTTTAATTTTCTAGACTATGTTCGAAAATATAAATAAATATACATTTAGTTGTCTCGGAGAGCAGTGTTGGCATTGATTTATTGACTGCAGCAGCTGAGCGAGGCGGCGGGCGGCTGCGTGGAGGCGCGCGAGCTGGGCGCCGTGCTCAGCTACCTGCAGCGCGAGGTGCCCTCGCTGGTGGCGCTGCCGCCGCACGAGCTGCGCTCGCTCGTGCTGCAGGTGCGCCCCCCACACACACACACACACACACACACACACACACACACACACACAATCAAATTACTCTTGCTTCACGGCCTGCAAAAGTCCACCGAAAGACATGAGCGTGAAAGAATGTGGCATCATTGCCGCGCTTGATGAGCTGGTAGGCGATCGCTTTGCTCGCTAGACACATCTCACCTTAGGCCCCTGCTACCCAACAAAGTTCGTATTGTTATCTGGTATTTATATCTGAGATGGTTTTTGGACCTTTCTGTCTGGTGGCACTTTATTGTTGCATAATATTACTACTGTAAAACTTCTTCGGGAACATCTAATTTTATCTGTGGCGTACGTTTCGGTATTCTCAATAATGGGGTAGACAGAGATCTATACACTGAATTCCTTTCTACCCACCGTTCACTGGAGCTTCTTCGGGACAAGGTAACAGGTGGTAAGCCTGTCGCAAACTAACCTCGTCGATTATGTGGACAGGTAATGCAACAGAAGTCGCACGAGATCCTGGCGAGCAAGTGTAGCGAGCAGCCGAGCACGGAGGCGGAGGCGGCCGAGCACGAGCGGCAGACGCGACGCCTGCTGGCCGCCACCGAGGAGGCCTTCACCACCGACTGGGGCGTGCGCCCGGAGCACCACCACCATCACCACCACCACCACCACGTCGAACTAGCGGTGAATATAATACCATTGCCAATATGTGTTCCTTACTTTTGTGTTCACTTTACACATTTCCTTATACAGAAAAAAAAACTCATTAGTACGATCATGCCTCCTGGGGATCGATTTCGGTTCTTTAGACTTGAATTCCGATCACCCAAACACTCGGTTATCAAAAAAAGGGTCTAAACGACTTAATTATTTGGAAATTTGTCTACCTCGGTATATGCAATAGTCAAGATATTTTGCTATATTTTATATTTATGTGTCATTTGTGTACACAGCAGCAGAGCGCCAACTGTCAGTACCGCGTGCGGCCGCCGTCGCCCGCTGGCGGGGCGGCGGGCGTGTCGGCCACCGTGGCCAGCGTCGTGGCGGGCAACGTGGCCATCAACGTCACCGCGTCCGTCTCGTGCGGCGCGCCGCTCGGCGAGCGCGAGCCGCAGCCCGACCTGCAGCCGCACTTCACACTGCCGCCGCCCAACTTGCCATATGAAGAACATAGGTGAACTGTCCAACTTGTTGCACTTCAATCTTACAATCATCAAACTCACAATAAACTTACAAACAAATAGCAACTCCCAACATATGCCTAGTCCACAAATAATGGTAATTTGGGTGTCCACACAAATATGTATAGTGATGCATACATACACTCTCTTTAAGTAATATTATGTTAAGTGTCTTCAATGTTTTACTACATCATTGTCAACTTTTATTTTATTATTTTATTATCTATAATTTTCCTTATCTATGAAAATTTTTGTTTTTAGCATACTTCAAATAAATTTTATTCCTTTTTTATTACAATAAATCTATCGAAATGATTACAATGCGAGTTGTTTTGTAGGACCATGCCGAGCGCGGGCGTGGGCGTGGGCGTGGGCACGGCGGGAGAGGCGGCGGGCGCGGGCATGAGCGCGGACGCGGCGGAGGCCATGGCGGCGGGCGCGCGCGCCGGCGCCGCGGCCGCGGCCCGCGCCATCGCGCGCGCCAAGGGCACGGGCGGCGCGGCGGCGCCCCAGCCCCAGCCCCAGCCCCAGCCCCATCCCCATCCCCATCCCCATCCCCATACCCAACCCCAACCCCAACCGCAGCCTCAGCAACTGCCCCAACCGCAGCCGCAGCCCCAGCCGCACGCCAAACGTGACGCGCAGCCGCAACAAGCCAACAACGCCGCGGCGCTTAAGAAAAAAGTGAGTACCGTTTGTTATTATTATTACTATTATTTACTTACATATTTGTTCGTGTGATATTTACGATGAAGTTTTCAGAGTTTTATGAATGAAAGAACTTTAATATTCTGAATTTTTTGTTCTACGAATGAAATATAAATTCTGCAGGTGCGTGTTGTGCTCACGTCGTTAGTAATATTACAACAGGAAATTAGGTAATTGATTTATGTCCTGCAGTAGACTTTAAGAGGCTGTTGTGTTTTATTAAACAGTACTGTTACCACAATGTTAAACCATTATTATTCATCATTCATAGTAATATCGAAATATTTATAATAATTGAAAAGAATATAATGTTGTCAAGTATATTCTTTTATATACTATTTCGATTTATTAGTGTCAAATTAGGCTGAATAAAACTTTGACTCAACTTCAAAGTAGGGTTATTGTTATTTATTTACTACTATAAGGCGTTACGCTGCTCAAATATGAGGTGTTGCTATATCTGAAACTATTTTACTTGTCATTGGATCTACAAGTGTAACATTGTGTATATGACACGAGTGTTCCGAAAATATCTTCGGTAGAAAGAGACTTAATTGTCTAGGCTAGACCTCTGTTTACCCCCGTATTGTGAATTGCGTGAAGATATTTATAATAAGACGTGTGCGCAGGGGCGCGCGGGCGGCGTGCGGGGCGCGCGCGCGGAGCAGGCGGGCGCGGCGCCGCCGCAGCCCGCGCCCGCCGCCTACTCCGCCATGGACGTGGACGGCGAGACCGACTCCAACCACGACACCGCGCTCACGCTGGCCTGCGCCGGCGGCCACGAGGACCTCGTCGAGCTGCTGCTCTCGCGCGGCGCCGACATCGAGCACCGCGACAAGAAGGTCAGGCGGCGCTTGTCTCACTAGCCAACACTCTGCCGGATCGATTTTATATCAAAGTCTCAAGTACAAATAAAAGAAGTTTGAAATACAAACCTTTTGTGTTTGTATGTTACGTTCAATATGTAAGGTAGTCGTGAACCCATTATATTTTTCAATTAAAATTACAATCACCTCAATTCATTGATGTACATGGGCATCGGTAATTATTTATCATTACAGGAGTATTCATTTGCTTGTTTGCCCGTCTTATAAGAAATAATGTATTGGCTTATCCAAGTTATGGTTATGCCATAACTTCCTTTTTTTGAAGTAGTTTTTTCTATATGGAGTAGTATTCTCTTTTAAATCAATATTACACAACTTAAAGTATGTGTATGATTGTTGGACAGGGCTTCACGCCGCTGATCCTGGCGGCGACGGCCGGCCACGAGAAGATCGTGGAGATCCTGCTGAACCACGGCGCGGACATCGAGGCGCAGTCGGAGCGCACCAAGGACACGCCGCTGTCGCTGGCCTGCAGCGGCGGCCGCTACGAGGTGGTGGAGCTGATCCTGGGCCGCGGCGCCAACAAGGAGCACCGCAACGTGTCCGACTACACGCCGCTCTCGCTGGCCGCGTCCGGCGGATACGTCAACATCATCCGTCTGCTGCTGCACCACCAGGTCCAATACTTTTGTTAAACTGGGCTCGAGTCCCGGTTTCGCTGGCACTAAAATCGCTAGAGCAATCACGCTACCAAAATATTTCGAGATTTTCATACAAACAAATTCGTCGGCTCGAAATGAAGTAGTCGCAGAACACTTCTCTAATCCATTCTTTCTTAATTAAATAAATATAGATGAAATATTTTCAATAAAATTTTGATTATTAATAGACTCCGAATAATATATATTAAAAAAGACTACATTTTCCTATTTTTTTAAAATAATATTCAATAAAGGTGAATGTTCGTCGTTATGACTGCAGGCGGAAATAAACTCCCGCACGGGTTCGAAACTGGGCATCTCGCCGCTAATGCTGGCAGCTATGAACGGACACACGGCGGCCGTGCGGCTGCTGCTCGACTGCGGCTCCGACATCAATGCGCAGATCGAAACCAACCGCAACACGGCGCTCACGCTCGCCTGCTTCCAAGGTATCCCTGAAAGAAATTTGAATATCTTTCTACACAATCTTTTTGACACTATTGTCATTTGCAATTATAAAAAATGATAGGAGACAATAATCTTTAGGATTTAGCTTCCAAAAGAATGAGATAGAATATGAATATTAAAAAAATTGAAGTTTATTTTTCGTTAGTTTTCACTTACACTATATGTGAATTACACTCACTTTTTATTACTCTAGAATGACAAGTGTTAAGTGTATCTAATAGTAAGTGTACCTTCTTACCATGATCAACAGTTGTCAACTACAACAAATGCAATGAAAGATTATTGATTGACCCCACACACTCGGCTACGATCAAGCCGAGTGGTTAAGTGATCGGGATTTCGAGTCGAGAGACCCGAGTTCGATCCCCAGGTGGCAGGCTCGTACCAGGGATTTAAAAAAAAAACTTATGTACGAGTTATATCGTTGGCTTGGACATAAAGACGGCGACGGGCTCACCACCTGTCACGTTGTCCCAAAATTATCTGTAAATATGAGGCACAATTTATAACGTTGATTAAATTGATTAAAAATGGTTACTATGTTTGTCCTCTTGATTTTTTTTAATTTAATATGTTTTTTTTTTTGTAGTAATGCGAGTCTGGAGAAAGATAAATTTAATAACGAATCGTGTGTTTCGTATCCCGACACGCAGGGCGGCACGAGGTGGTGAGCCTGCTGCTGGACCGCAAGGCGAACGTGGAGCACCGCGCCAAGACGGGGCTGACGCCGCTGATGGAGGCGGCCAGCGGCGGCTACGTGGAGGTTGGCCGCGTGCTGCTGGACAAGGGCGCCGACGTGAACGCGCCGCCCGTGCCCTCCTCGCGCGACACCGCGCTCACCATCGCCGCGGACAAGGGCCACACCAAGTTCGTCGAGCTGCTGCTGCAGAGGTGCCCTCCCACGCACTCTTTGTCCTCTGAACGCACCACATCCAATGTTGTAATACCACTCCTCTTCCTTCTCGTACTCTGTGCAACCTAAGAATTGCCCCAACAAGCCTTACGGGCATCCCTGCATGCAATTTTCAACAGTGGTAGAGCCACGCATCAGCTTTTGTTGTTGCATGAATGGGCCAGCTCGACCGGGGAAGTGCCACGACCTCACAGAATACCGGCGTGAAGTAGAAGTCTGAAACTTCTGCGTTTCATGGCGAGTGCAGATAACCGGAGGCCCACACTCTCCCCTCCCCCAATTCTGCCCCCCCCCCCCAGAATTGGGGGAGGGGGGTGTGTGGGCTTGCACTCAAAGGGAGGCAACGCATCTGCTATGCCTCTGGTGTTGCGGGTGTACATGGGCGGCGGTAATCACTTACTATCACGTGAGCCACCTGCTCCTTTGCCTCCCATTTCCTTAAAAAAATCAAAATAAAAAAACCTCAGATTTCTGCATGCATCTTCTAATGTACTCCGGATACCCTTCAAGAACTACCCTAATGTCCTCTGATCACCCTTCACACACTGTTCCATTGAATCCTATATGCATTTTTTTATATTCTGAACATTCATCCAAATCCATTCACATACCCATCATTCAACTAAAGTATAAGCAATATGAATACAAAATGAATATTATTAATATTTAAATACAAACAGGCGAGCGGCAGTCGAAGTCAAAAATAAGAAAGGCAACTCGCCGCTATGGCTGGCGGCCAACGGCGGCCACCTCGCCGTCGTGGAGATGTTGTACGCAGCGGGCGCCGACATCGACTCACAGGATAATAGAAAGGTTGCTGAAGATTTATTACAATTAATTGCTATAACTAGTTGTGCCATTTGCTTTGATATTCTCATATCCTCTCTAGTTATAGATTTAAAATGACGAAGCCATCTTAGTTCACGTAATAGTTATTATTGTGATAGAATAAAAAAAAGTTGAAATTCTGAAAATTGATACTACTGTCCATCACAATTGATTTTATCTAATACTTTCATCCTTCTTTAATATTGTGAGATATTTCAAATTAAGGCTCTAAATTTTTAAAATGTTTTATTTGATTCACAGGTGTCTTGCCTAATGGCCGCTTTCCGAAAGGGGCACACTAAAGTAGTTAAATGGATGGTAGGAGTCGTCACACAATTCCCCTCCGATCAGGAAATGACAAGGTTAGTTATTTTATAAATATTTGTTATTGATGTCTTCACACATTATCCCTGGCGGGGTAATCAGACAGAACATATTGTCAAGCGACGATATTCACTTACCTTTTCCCATTTCATCGATTTAATCATTTTCTTCATACCCTCACGTCTGGATACACTAGTACTTTAGACCCTTCTCTCTTCAAATAATGTGATCATATGATCTTCGAAAGTTACAAAAACCATGTGATTGACGACATTTATTTTAATAACGGGCTCTGATTGTGTGGCGCGCAGGTACATCTGCACGATCTCGGACAAGGAGGTGCTGGAGAAGTGCCAGGAGTGCGTGCGCGTGATCCGCGCGGCCAAGGAGACGCAGGCGGCGCGCGCCAACCAGAACGCCACCATCCTGCTGGAGGAGCTGGACGCCGAGCGCTGCCGCGAGGAGAGCCGCCGCCTGGCCGCCGCGCGCCGCCGCGAGCGCAAGAAGAAGAAGAAGATGGAGAAGAAGGTGCGCAGGCCCTCTCGCATCTGCATTGTCATTTTTAATTAATTTTCATGAAGCTCCATTTGATTCTAAATGGCTCGATCCTTTGTAAATGGAAATCTTATGAATCAAATCATCTTATTGAATCACAAACGGGCATAAAAAATTAATATATGAAATAAGTATCTTCACGCAATTCCCAATACAGAGGTCTACTCTGGTAGACCTCTGTCTGCCCCTGTTAGATATATTCGGACAACGTGACAGGTGGTGAGCCCGTCGCCGTCCTTATGTCCAAGCCAACGATGTAATTGGTACATAAGTTTTTTTGAAAAACCCATTGGTACGAGCCTGCCACCTGGAGATCGAACTCGGGTCACTTGACTCGAAATTCCGACCACCCGTGTGGTTGGGTGGTCGGAATTTCGGCTATCGTGACTTTAAACCGAAACAAAGCGGTAATAATTATATTAAATACTCACGATTGTGGTCTCTTTGTGGTCATCCTTTACTAAATTAAAAATCATTTTTACTCATTCTAGTAAAATTGAATTTATTTAAGTAATTACTCTTTTCTTTGGCTATGCACATGGGTGAAATGATGGTATTTACCCAGACGACTTCGAGGCAGAAAAAGGAATCTAAAACATGGTAGATCTTGTTCCTTACATTTACTTTTATCTCATTTAGGAGGAAAGGCGAAAACTGCAAGCCGAAAACGACAAAAACTCACTGTACTGCGAGAAAGCTCTGGGCGAATGCTCGGAAGGCGGCGAGCCCGACGACGAGCCCGTCACCAAGGAAGAAGGGGACTCTGGCATCGACGCCAATTCTCAGGTTAGAATTAACCCTAATTAATTGATCACGGTATTATAGTATTAGAAAAATTAATAATTCTATATATACTAATTTTCTATTATTAGTTTTTTTTTTATTTTGGTCAGTTAGAGGTCTAGACGATTTAAACCTTTCATATGAACCTTTTTTTATATGAGTCATATTTTAAGGGACCTAATTTGGGAAAAACTGACAGGTTGAGAGCTCATAGGCGACGTACAAATCGTACATAACTCGGGTTTTATGATTTGAATTCTGATCCCTAAGCTGCCTCTCTGCCGTGACTAACAGTTATAAAAACAGTTAAAAAAAGTAATAAACATTGCAATGATAATTCATAATTAACAGGGATCCTGTTCTTCGTCGGACGTAAAGGCGCCTCCTGCTCAAAGCGCCAAAAGCAAGAAAAAGAAGAAAGATGACAAGACTGTACCTTCGCAGCCAACGCCGCCCCCGAAAAAACAACCAGATAAAGTTAGTCTACAAATGTTATTAATTAGAAATTAGATAACCACAATTATTTTGCAACGCTTCAATATACTATATTATGTAAATTTTTATATGTTATAGCTGAAATGTTAGTAGTTATGCACTTGCAAAGGAATAAATTGCTAAATAGTGACATAGAAAAAGGACTTGTCAGTCTTTGAAAGTTTGAAGTATAAAAAACTTTAATGCGGAAATTGTTTCAGGCCAAAGTGAAGTTAGAAACGAAACCGGAGAAGGAGAGCGTGCCCAAAGCGGATAAGAAGCAAGAGAAGGAGAACGTGGCGCCGAGTTCGCCGCTCGCCGCGCCCGCAACGCCCGCCAAGCCGCTGCCCGCGCCCGCGCAGCCCGAGCGGCGCGTGCCCGACCGCAAGGACAAGTGCGTACCAGCCGTGCATTTTTGTTTGTTCTCGAAGCCGTGCGACGGCGTGAACTAGATGCCCCTTGGACATTTCATAGAACGTCTGTGATTTTTTTTTAAATACTCTTTGAAACACATCTACCTACTATGGGAATAAAAGTGGACTCGTAAGTAGTGTACCTTACTTTTATGTGAACATATCTTCAATTGCACCAATAACTGAGCTTTGTGAATAAATCTGTAAATATGTGAATAAATGCCTGCTCCATTGGCCCAACCGTGGTAACTTTATCTTAATTATTATTTATCTTCACGCAGTCCCTGACAGGGTAGCCAGAGGGAACAAGATCGCCAAGTGTCACAATCATTACATTCTTTATTTCAAAGTTAATTATTTCAACTTTGGAAGTTCTGTAAGCAAATATTCAGTTGATTTCAAACCAACTTGCTTACTTTTTAAATTCAAGTTAACTGAGTTGTAATTTAAACCAATTTTTCTATTGCTGCCATGTATGCATTCAAATCAAAATTGGCTCTACCAACCTTGACAATGGATCCATTACTATACAATAAAGAAAGAAAAAACCTTGACAATATTTACTTTTTCTTTATTAATCATCAAATTATAATAAGCTAATTTGATGTAACTTTAAGTCTATTTATTATTTGTTGTCGTTGGAAGGTGGTTCAAAGAATTTTGCATGTGATAATTTGAAATGGAAGCCTGCTTTCTGTTCAAATCATCACAATCATTACAACATATTTTAAGTCCACTGCTGCACATAGGACTCCCCCAAAGATTGCCACATAGAATGGTTCTGTGACATCTACATCCTGTCCAAATAAAATCCTACTTAATATTATAAATACCAAAGTTTGGGGCTCTGTAGAAGAACATAGGCTACTTTGTCAATGAACAATTGCTGGCAGAAGCTTGATGTGAAAAATCAACTAACACAGATTTTGAGTATGAATCCTCGACATTTTATGCACGGTAGTGTCATACTTTACGGCATCGCCACGAGTGTGCACTGCCCTTGTCTTTGAAATCTTATAAATGTTTGTTAACGGGCAAATTCTCGAAATATATTTCTCGAAATAGATTGATTATAGAGATATAATTCTCGAAATAGATTTGATGATTAAAATGCATGTTCTTTTTCTGCTCTTGTTAGTTTTGTATGCTTTATATTCTTGTTTATAGCCTTTGGTTTATGGTTTACTAATAATTGTTGTACAAAAATAAAGCAAATTTATGCTGCTAGTAAGGTTTATATGTGTAAAAAAGTCAACTTTGGTCTTCGCAGGAACTGCCGACCCAAAATATTATTGCAGTGTTAGAGTAACCTAAAAATGTATATTCTTTGGAGTAAACTTTCTCTAATATTATATTTAAAAAAAAGTAAGATAATATGTAAGTAAGACAACTTGCATTGTCTTTGATTTATATCTGTCATTGGTTACTTATCATTATTTTTCATCACCGGCCCATTAGGTGTTGATTCATCTTCCAAGCTGTCAGTTAATTATTGCATAGTACCATATTATGTACGAATTTTATAGGTTCTTTGCTAAAATGTTGTTGCAGAAAACCAGAAGAAGATATATCAAAGACTATTACAGTACAGAATGTTAACAAATATGGCGCTAGCTCAAGAAAGAGCCAAATATTTGAATCCACTAGACATAATATGGATAAAGACGAGCTTGATACAAATGACAAAAACAAAAAGATACACAGCAACTATCAGTAAGTTGGAAATTTATGATATGGGCGAAAACAAAAATCATTGTCACCATTGGGTATTTCGGCACACTAAATAAAATTATATTTGTCTATGGATATTTAGGCATATACATTAGTTGTGGATTCATTGATGTAACTTTAAAAATAATGTATATGTACCTCAGTATATATTATGATATTTATGTTTTATTGTACACAATTCTTGAACTATTTCATGGTAGTTTTCTGTTGTATATAGAAACGAATTCACGCATTTAGGGGGATAATTGCATGCTGTATTTAGTTCCTTTATTATTTTTTATTGAAATTTTATTTTTTTATGCATGTTTAAAAACTGACAGTGGACATTGATTTTTGTTTTATATATTTTTTTAAATTAACATTCCCATTTTGAAATGCGCATATTTTTTATAGTAATTAATTTAAAAATGATAGGTATAGTAAGATGACATTAATTATAAAAAAAATCTTGTCCAGATGGGAGATGGACGGTAAGAGCACGTCCCCCAAGAGCGGCGGTGGCGTCGGTGGCAGACGGGAAGAAGGCTGGAAGGAGGTCGTGCGAAAGTCCAGTGTGCAGACGGTGTCCACTGTAGAGCCCGGGTAAGCTACAATATAAGCACTATGTGATATATTATTTATGACAATTAGTAATTTTTGGGGATTATTTAGCACCTTAAAAATGACAGTACAGCAGTACATAATCATTTCACATAAAGGCTTGGTTTGGCAAAATTGCCACTCTTCACAAGCGGATTGGCGATCGCAGTACAAGATACCATACGTAATAGACGCTGCTGCCCGTCACAATTTTGCTGAATTTTGGTTTGATATTTTTCGTGATAATTTTCCTACCATCTGCCGGTACACAATGACATTTTAATGGCTTTTTCTTTAGTCGCCTCTTACGACACCCGTATAAAAAAAATAGAGAAAGGAATTCATGTCCTATACATCTAAATAATTCGTAATTTTACACATACTTACAGCAGCCCATCTGTAAAAATGCACCAAGTCCAGTGGAGGACGAGGTCCCCAAACGTGGCGATTACAGCCAACAAATCGCTTATTTTATCGGTGCCAAAGAGAAAAAGTAAAAATAAATTGTGATTGTAAATAGTGATTGTATTGTTTGTTTGTTTGTGCGCAGTTGCAAGAAGGTGTCGGTGGGGGCGCACGCGATCTCGCGCGTGATCGGTCGCGCGGGCAGCAACATCAACGCGATCCGCTCGGCCACCGGCGCGCACATCGAGGTGGACAAGCAGGGCAAGGGCCAGGGCGAGCGCATCATCACCATCAAGTCAGTGCCCGGCTCTCACTGCCTGCCTCTTGACCAGTCGCTGTAACAACGCCGAATTAAATATATACCGACCGCGCGTAACGGTTGGCTACATATTTTTTTAAATGCTGAACCGTATTTAAAAAAGCTAGACCTGGTCTCTGTTGAATTAAATGTAAGCGCCAATAGGAATGGTGACAATTCGATATATAGTTTTGAATAAACATGTGGATAAATATTTTATATACATGTATGAAGTTTTGTATATTTGTTTAGAAAGCCTTCATTAGATTATTATATGTGAATATGAAGTAGTTTCAATGGAAGTCTGTTTAAAATCTACTGACGCGGGCGGAGTATAAATCTTTACTTTTAGATTAACAAAGGGTTATCCCTACCACAATGTAAAAATCCCATTTAGGAAGCTTTTAAGATTAGGAAATATAAAAATCATAGGTATTGTGTGCGTAATAGATAATTTATTACTTTTTAATGTAGCGACTGTGTGCCTGTATCTATAAATTAATATTGTCTCAGGGGTTCTGCGGAGGCCACGAAACAAGCGGCGAGCCTGATCGCGGCGATGATCCGCGACCCGGAGGCTGACATCGCGCAGTTGTTGCCGCGCGCCAAGTTGCCGCCCCCGCCTCCGCAGCCGCTTCAGCCCAAGCCGCCGAAGCAGCCGCCGCCTAAGGTAAGGTGGCGATCGTCCGCAATTTCGTGTCTTGAAATGCTTGACCGTGAGGTATCATTGGTTCCCTTGATAGTTATAACACGACTAAAGGAAGAGTCTTAAAAATTACCATGAAAAAGGGTGAACTGTTTTGTTTTCCAAAGGCTCGGGTTGACTGGTAGAGAATACTTTATAAATAAAATTTTATAAAGTTTAAATCAATAAACTGTATTTCACAAATAATCTGGCCGATGTCTGGTGGTAGTTCGACGATATCCGAGTGTGGCGATCATAATGCAAATGAAAGAGGATAGGTTAGGTTAGTGGCAGTGCAGTATTTCCAGGCAGTAAAGGATAATTGCTTGTGCAGGCGGGGCAGAGTGCGAGCGGCGGTGGCGGCGCGGGCGGCAGCAGCAGCCGCGCCACGCCCACGTCGCGCGCGCCCGCCAAGCAGCACGCCGCCGCGCGCGCACCGCCGCCGCGACTGCACGCGCCCGCGCACCGTACGTACACTGTGTTACGCACCTTATACTTATAATATTTTATATTCTATGTTCAAATTCAATGCTGTATCGATACATCTGGCTCGAAGGACCAAAACGATGTATGCGACAAATTAAGTAATAGTTTTTGCTATTGTTAACTTATTAATGGTTCCAGTCTGTTTCTGGTATTAACCTAATTTTTTATACATATCTAAAGATACATTTATTTACTAATATGCATCCAATATTTAGGTATTTTATAATTGGTAATTTCATAATTAAATATTTAGGTATAGTATAATGAAATACGAACGACTACTACGACTTCAAACGTAATCCCATCTATACTTGTTAGATTTGCCAAATAGTATAGTCACGCAAAGTTTTATCTGACATTATATTCAATTTTAAAAAAAGTAAATTAATATAATTTGAATTTTCTTGTTTTCTTTCTGTAACTGAGAAACGAAAAATTTCAGCAATCGTCGTGCCTGAAAAACGACCCACCGCGTCGAGTGCGCCGAGCCTAGTACCTTCGACCGGGACCAGCACGTCCACAATATCTACCGCCAGTAGCACTTCGAGCGCCTTGAAGACCGGCACGCTGTCTTACACGGGCGCTATAGTGGGCGCGCGCGGACACACGTTCGCCGCGAAAGTGACGGCCGCCCCGGCCGTGGGCAACGCAACGCCCAGCGACCCCAAACCGCGCCCGACGACACAGGTATGCTGTCAAATTTTAAGTATTTTTTACATTTTATTTGATCGATTATTCTTTCCTTTTTATGAGTCGTAATAAATAATAATAATAAAAAAACTCAGCAATCAGAAGCATAAGGTGCTTAATTTTCACGCCAGCAGATGCCGTTTTGGTCTACCACTTACTAAAATGGTGGACTCATTTTGGTGTCAATAAAACAATCTGTCTGCTGCACTCTTAGATGTTAGTCTTAAAATGGTAAAATTATCGTTTATCAATAATTATGTTATTATGTTTAGGCAATAAAAATACGAATGTTCTTATATTGACGTATTTAGTTTTCACAAAACATAAATGAAATGCAATCAACTCTTCGTTCAGACGCATCGCGACTCACGCTCATTCACACCACTGACTCCTCAGTCTATGAGTGAATCATGATGACACCATTACTAATAATGTTTACGTAACAGGTAGCAGCGAGCAGTCCCAGCGGTAGCGCGGCGTCCGTGGGCTCGCCGCTCAAGTCGCGCGAGTCGCCGTCCCGCGGCGAGGAGGAGCCGCGGCGGCCGGAGGCGCGCGCGCACAGCCCCGAGGCCGCGTGGGGCGCCGCCGAGGAGGCCGCGCCCGCGCCCGCCCCCGCGCCCGCTCCCGCCCCCGCGCCCGCGCCCGCCGCGCTGCACATCAACACCGCGCCGCAGGTGCGCACTGAACTGACGCCTCGCCCACCATCGAGGCAGATCATTTAATCACCATTGCAGTGGATTAGTAACAGTAAAACAAATTTCAACTTATGCGTGTAAGGCACGGTGGCTCTGAGGTGAGAGCGTTGTCACGATTCCGCAGAGGTCGCGGATTCGAATTCCGCCCGTGTCAGTTGAAATTTAAAAATCAATAAAAAATTGCGTATTAAAAACAGATGTAGTTAGTATCGTCAATAGACTTTGTGAGATGGTGGCATAGGTATCTTGGAAAGTATCAACCTAAAATTTAGCAGAATGGTGACACGGACAGCAAAGTGTCTGGAAGCTGTAATGGCCGTTCCGCTGGCCTAATGTGGTGATTATGGCAAACTCCCTTTCTCGAGAGACAGGGGACTATATTTTATTTTCAAGCCATTTTGTATGTATTTAATTCATAACTCACCATTAATTATTTTTAAAATTATTTGTAATACAAAGTATTAGGTAAAGCTGACGATAACTAATAGTGCAGTGGTTTCCCGTTACTTTCTGCACTAGACATTTTAGATGTTTGTTGCATTTCAAGGTCGCTAAAGTATAATTATACAATAAAGAACGATTAAAAAATCTTGTAAATACATTTAACTTACTATTAACATGAAATACCAGTGGTGAAGCGGATTCGCTTGATGAGGAATGAAGACTCATTCCTCTTTCAACATGTAAAGCTTTGTATTAATGACCGTGTGCTCTGTCCGCAGCCGGGCGGCGCACAGGAGTACTCGCTGTTCAAGGACCTGTCGGTGGTGGGCGGCGGCATGTGGGGCGCCGGCGAGCCGCACCACAACGTGGAGCCGCCGCCGCCGCAGGTTGGGCCCTCGGTTTTATACTTGTGATACTCTTCTTAATACTTACGATTGTTTTATAATGTTTTTTTTTAATAGTCTGTGCTAGCAGCCTATTGCTGGTGGCAGTTATAGTTAGTCTACTCCGCATTAAACTTTCATTTGCAACAAGTCTGCATGTATTGTTTAGGTATTCGAGCGGCAATATGCCGCCTAATGGTTTAGGGTGCGAACTGGGAAACATGACGTCGCAGGTTCGGGCTCCACCATTCGACTATTGACGTGAACCAACTCCAGACACAAGCATTGCAGCTTAATTGGAGTGGTTTACAGGAATACTAGTAATGTTATTCAGTATTGCTAGTATTCTTTTTTTTTTAAAGTATTAAATTAGTCTTTTTAAGTTTTTTGAACATAGACAAGAGGGATCATGATCATGGCTTACAATATGTGTGTGATTTAAAATCCGGTTTTTGCGTTGCGTGCGGCAGGTGGACGCCAGCAAGGCGCCGGGGTACCGCGGCGGCGCGGGCGGCTGCTCGCCGTGCTCGCGCGCCTCGTCGCACGGCTCCACGCCGCCGCCCGCCTACGCGCCCGCCGCGCCGCCCGCCTACCACGCGCCGCTGCCCATCGGCCCGCCGCCGCAGCCGCACGCGCAGCACTCGCAGCACCCGCAGCACGCGCAGCACCAGCAGCACCCGCCCACCTCGCTCGGTCAGTTTTGCGAATTGAGTGTATATGGCCGAAATAGAATTTAAATTGTGTATATGTTTAAAGGCGTAAGGATTGCAATCTGCATGTGGAATATAAGAAATATTGCAAGAGATCAAATGGATGCGAGTGATTCAGGATTGTTCCCTGCAGCAATTTCTAGGGGTCTCTTAGTTAATGAGGTCTCTAGGGGTCATGGAGTTTAGCAGTGGACATAGTGTCACATGCTGAAATAATGAAGACTTATGCAAGATAATTTGTATTTATACTATCCTACTCCTATGTAAGAGAGATCTAAAACATGTTTTTACTTTAAAAGGACTCTAATTTATAGTTTTTGAGGTCTCGGAAGAAGGGATATAAACTGCTTTTTATTCAGGGAAATTAAAAATCCTGTAATACATTTGATATTATATGTTAACATGGACAAACTCCCTTTTTTATTTGAGTCTGAAACCTCTATCCACATCAGTGTCATAAAAATTATCAGTATTAAAATTTCAAATTTGCTTTTAATTTAAAATTTTTAAGATTTCTATTATATATTTATATATTATTATTATTATATACTCGATATTTATATTATCATCAATGTATTTCAGTTTACTACTGATCTAGTGTTACAAAATATATAAACATGTATGCATAAACGCCCGAATACTCCTAAATGGTCTCCTGTTTTACTGACCACAACAAATTTGTTACATAATTTTTCTTTTAACATTTTTAGGGAACACTGTCAATGCAATGGATTTGAGTGGGCTATCCCGGAATGGACCTATTTACCAACAAGACAACTCAAGAAATGGACATAACATGATGGTATGATTTTTTTGTACTTGGACATTGAATTTTTATCTCCTTGGTACTCTATGAATAGTAATAATTACTAGCAGTGTAATAGTTTATTCCTATACAATAAATATTGCATGGTTGATATTCTCCGGCAGCCGGTGTCGATGTCTGGCAACGTGGGCATGGGCGGCGCAGCGCTGGGGCTGGGCTACGTGGGCGTGGAGAACGTGTCGCGGCTCAACCCGCGCGCGCCCGACTTCGCGCAGCGCCACCCGCTGCTGCAGCACAAGCACAACGCACAGGTACTACCTGCACTCTGCTTCGAATCCGGAAATTTCTTATGCAAATACATACATGGATAGGCATCACATACATTGCTCTGATCCCAAAGTATGCCCCTAAAGCACACTTGTTATTGGAATTGGAAACGACCATTTTAAATTGCATTAGTATATAAGTTTTTATATATAACTTTCTACTATTTGTTAAGACTATGCTAACCACTTAACAACTGACTAAGGGAAAAGACTTACAAAAAGCAATGTGTGGTTGATAAACGGAAAAACGCATGTCCAAAAATACCAGACCATAAATATTTATACAGACTAGCAGCCAAAATGTCTGCGAGGTGTCTGGTACTGCAAGGCATGTACTTGTAATCGCTTTTCTGTCTGCCAAGTGTGGCGATTATGACAAATCTACCTTATAAGAGAGGGCAGTGTCCTGCAGTGGACTTGTATAGGTCGATGTGTATGTACCAAAATATTATTATATAATTGCTGTTTCAAGTATTGTATTTTTGCACAGTGGTAAAGAAAATTTAGCATGTCTGGAAAAAATTACACCATGATAAATTGTAAAAATTATGACAATTATGTTATGATTGATTTCAGCAACTGTTTGCCGGCGGCAACAACGCGGGCAACTTGAGCACGTTGCTTATGTCGTACCAACAACCATCACCCAAGCCCATGCAGCACACACCGCAACCACACCACCCCTACCAGGTGAAATTTGTTTAGTTTTATTAGTTTTATTTTTTTTTATTTTTGAAATTTGTTTTCATACTTAGGGGTTTCATATCGTTTAATTAAGGCGAGTGGTGACGCAATTGGAATTCGTATCAGAAAACTTGAGTTTGGTCCCCTGGAGAACACACATTTTATTTGAAATTTATGTATGATAACCTAACCGAGCATCCAGCTCGCTTTTTACTTTCCAACACATCTTCCTGAGCTTTTATTAGTAAAAACAGCAGTTTAATAATCTATAATTTCAATTGTGTTTAGAACTTTTTTTGGAGTGGCCTACACTAATAAAGCATAAAGATTCATGTTTACTTCATCTGACTAAGAGGATGATCCTTTTATACATTGTGCTCTTAATCTGCCTGGTACCACCGTATCATTTTAATTTTATTCTAGTGGACTATCGCAAGCCGTTGAGAATTAAGAAAAAAAAATTTTTTTAAATTTGATCGTTTGCACCCAGTCGCTGCTGGAGCGCGGCGTGGGCGTGGGCGTGGGCGCGGGCTCGCCGGGCGGCTGGGGCGAGGAGGAGGAGCGCAAGCCGCGCCCCATCGGCACCGAGCGCGCCTGGAAGCTGACCGGCGGCGAGGACTGGCCGCACGCGCCGCTGCCGCCCGCGCACCTGCCGCCGCTGCCCGACCACGACCGCTACCAGGTGCCGCCTGAACATCGGTCACACACCACTGTACTTCTTTTTGACGCGAATGTTAGCGCAGCGGCCAAGGAGTTTATTTATTTGACAAAAATTTTTGAAAATGGGTTAATTAGTTTTTTGAAGTCCTGTCAATTTTTAAATTTTTCGTTTTCGTTGTCAAAGTCGTGTTTTTTAATTTTTCTGATTGAAAATCTAAGTAATATAACACCTATCTCTGCCTTATCTTCTTTGTATTCTTATTTTCTCTAAAGATAGATAGATATGCATCTATCTATCTTTGAAAGTGTCTTTATATTAAAATTATAACATGAAAAGTTTAAAACGAAATTCAAAGACTATTATAAATTTGCATAAATTATAGCTGTTGTTGTGTATACCATAGGAGGTTCGTTTATGGTTGTCTTTAATTTCGTAATGAACTGATCAGTAACTTTTGAATATCGAATCAAACGTTACGCAAAATCATTCAGTACCTGAGTGGTTAGTCTCATAACTGCGTCATATTTCAGGGAGTAAGCGGGATGAGCGGCGTGGGAGTGAACGTGGGCGGGCACGGGGCGGTCGGGGCGGCGCACTCGCTGGACGCGGCGTACGGCGGCGGCGCCACCGCGGCCGCGCTGTCGCTCATGCACGCGCTGCCGCTGCACTACCTGCCGCCCGAGCACCAGCACTGGGAGCAGCAGCCGCACCCGCACCACGCCGCCGACAAGCAGGTACTGCTGCACCACTGCTGCACTACCTGCCGCCCGAGCACCAGCACTGGGAGCAGCAGCCGCACCCGCACCACGCCGCCGACAAGCAGGTACTGCTGCACCACTGCTGCACCACTGCTGCACTACCTGCCGCCCGAGCACCAGCACTGGGAGCAGCAGCCGCACCACGCACCACGCCGCCGACAAGCAGGTACTGCTGCACCACTGCTGCACCACTGCTGCACCACTGCTGCACCACTGCTGCACTACCTGCCGCCCGAGCACCAGCACTGGGAGCAGCCGCACCCGCACCACGCCGCCGACAAGCAGGTACTGCTGCACCACTGCTGCACTACCTGCCGCCCGAGCACCAGCACTGGGAGCAGCAGCCGCACCCGCACCACGCCGCCGACAAGCAGGTACTGCTGCACCACTGCTGCACTACCTGCCGCCCGAGCACCAGCACTGGGAGCAGCAGCCGCACCCGCACCACGCCGCCGACAAGCAGGTACTGCTGCACCACTGCTGCACTACCTGCCGCCCGAGCACCAGCACTGGAGCAGCAGCCGCACCCGCACCACGCCGCCGACAAGCAGGTACTGCTGCACCACTGCTGCACCACTGCTGCACTACCTGCCGCCCGAGCACCAGCACTGGGAGCAGCAGCCGCACCCGCACCACGCCGCCGACAAGCAGGTACTGCTGCACCACTGCTGCACTACCTGCCGCCCGAGCACCAGCACTGGATCGGCTTGCCCTGTGATAATTTTTCACCATGTTTTTGAGAGCACTCCTCTAGTTGCCTCAGCCAGCATCGGAATCCTTGGCGTCGACATATCGAGCAACGTTCAGTTTCGCGGTCATTTGGAAGGGAAGGTCAAATTGGCCTCTAAAAAGCTTGGCGTGCTCAGTAGAGCGCGACAGTACTTCATGCCGGCCCACCGCTTGCGACTTTATAAGGCGCAGGTTCGGCCGCACATGGAGTACTGTTCGCATCTCTGGGCGGGGGCACCCCAGTGTCAGCTCCTTCCATTGACCGTATTCAAAAAAACAAAAAAGTAATTGGTGCACCAACACGTAAGCAACATGAGCACTGCCACCTTTCAAGGAAAATATTCTGCAAGGTTTATTGATATAGATGCAGATCTTATAATATTATTTGCCAAGTTTCCCGGCTCGATCTGTTAAAGCCAGGATTAAAATTGGTAAACATAAACAGTTAATAATGAAAATTTGTGTAGACCCAGAAGCTGAAATAATTTTTCCAGATTTCTTAATCATTTTGATTATTATAGAGGCGATAAAAGTGTTAATAAAATTTGTTTGAACTTGTTGCAGCAAGCCTGGAGCAAATGGACGCACTAGGCGGTCGGCGGCCGGAGCGGCGCCAGCCCGCGAGGATTATATGTAACTGTAACCCTTGGAAACGGTGTAGATATTAGTGAGAAAGAATTATATTATACAGATTATCTATATACATAATAGAGAAAATGTCCTATCGAGATGAGAACTACCTATACTGTACGACCGACTGAAGTGAGCATTAAACGATTCATTATAATGAAACTCGTGTGGGGAGCCGGATGTAGTTTTATTTGTTACTGCCGCGGTTACACTTAGAGACGAATATAGGTTGTCGACGTAGATGCGTCCGCGCGCGCGGGATGTGATCCCGCGACCGCGCTGCCTCGCCTCCTTATACATGTTTACAATATATTACGGCATAATAAGGTGTTCGTTTGAATGATTGATACGCAACCTGACCGTTTATTAAACGTGTATTAATAAATTTGCTTGTACATGAAGATTAAATATCATATATTGATGCACTGTATCAACTGCTGTTTTTAATACCACCTCTCTCATATAGTTCATCTCTGTTATTTTATTTTTAAATAGCTTTATCTGGGTAATGTTTATATTTAAATATAATTTATTAAGCGAGAACTTACTGTCTCGAATATGATGGATGCCAGATGTGCTTTACGCGGTAAGTTCTAGGTGAATAAAGCGTTGTCAAAATTATTTGAGTTGTTTTTGATGAGAGCCTAATGTTCACATAATAGAATAACCATGACGCGCAGCTGTCTAAGGCGCGTGGTGTATGGTACTGCGATCGCCAATCACCGATCATCTTGTCAAGAGTGGGCGATTGTGGTAAATCCGTCGGGAGAGACCTTATGTCCTGCAGTGTACAGGGGACGTTGTTTCCTTATCAACAAATTATATGAATGAAAAATTAAAAAAAAATTACTATTTCAAATAAAATTTCACAACTGTAAACAAGGATATTAACGACATTACTTAAACATACAACTATTGGTGTTCAATTATTTTTCAACCCTATGGAAATGTGTGGTCGTTCAAAGTTTTGGTGAACCTAATCAATCTTGGGGGCAATCTCGCGGTTGACAACTTTTTCCTTGTAGCTTTAGGTGTTGCAAGCTGCGTACCAGGTCGTTTACCGCTTCAGTTTACTGATCCTTATCGGCCTGTCGGTTAAAGTGTAATCGTATTAGTTTTGAAGCTTTCTTGGCTCATCACCTGTGACAAAAATATCTTCAAAAGACCTATGACCAACCATGTAAAATTATGGTGTGAAAATTATTTATTTGTTTTATTTTATTTGTGTTATTTATATTGATATAGATATTTATTTGAGTAGGTGGCAAGCTCGTATCAATGGGTTTTTTAAAAACTCTTGTACGAATTATATCGTTGGCATGGACATAAAGACGGCGACGGGCTCACCACCTGTCACGTTGTCCCGAAAAATATTTTCGTGGAAGGTGGGTCAAAGAGACTTAATTGTCTAGACTAGACCTCTGTCTAGGGGTAATACAGGGGTATTGGGAATTGCGTGAAGTATGTTATGTTGTAAACGTAGTTATAGTACAGCCAGATTTTTATAAGCATTTTGTATTAATAGCCCCAGGGAGTGGCAGCATATCTAGAACCTGTCCATTGGCAGCAGAGTATCAACATATTCTATAACTATCTTCAAGATTGAAATAGAATAGGCTCATATAACCTACATTCGAAGTTTCTACTAAAAAATAAAATACTTTAAATAAACATTTTAATATTTATTTTAATATTTGTTTATTTTAATGTCAGCTGAGATTAGTCATTCCACAACAAGTAAATAATAACCGTTGTAATATCATAATATTAAGTTACTAAATCTGAGATTCTAGTAGCATTAAGAATCAAGGCTATGAATGAGATGTTACTCTGCTGAAAATATGTAACATTTTATTCAAACAAAAAACTGGCCACCCTAAGTACAAGGGTGGTGTACAGGATAAATTGTGACTACTGTAATTGGATATCTTCCATGATGTGGCGGTTATGTGAGCTAATTTAAATTAACTTTTAGTGAAAAAATTACAATGTCAATAATTAAAAAAATATTCCTTCATTAACTTACTACACGTTTATGCGTATATTTTTGTATGTATAAATATACACAGAGGATGTCCAAATTATTAAGGGACAGTACTAATTTAGTTTTTTAGTTATTAAAACAGTACATTCTTATATGAGAGATATTTTTATCTAAAAATAATAGATAAAACTATGTTCATTTATTAAAACGGAGCACATAAAAAATGAAAACGTGATTCTCTAATAATTGGTCTTTCCCTAATAATTTATAAAATTTTCTATCAAATCAAATATAAAACAATTACCTTTAAAATACTTATTTACAAAATTCTTATGTAACAAATTTCAAGATTGGAAAAGGTAATTAATTTACAGGCCTTTCCATTCATTGTGCCAGCAGATAGAAATATAATTTATATTCACTCGCCTTGTTAATTAATAGCTGTAGAAAATA
This sequence comes from Sericinus montela, assembly GCA_029286605.1. Taxonomy (NCBI): domain Eukaryota; kingdom Metazoa; phylum Arthropoda; class Insecta; order Lepidoptera; family Papilionidae; genus Sericinus; species Sericinus montela. The sequence continues at coordinate 16,131,538 of JAGSMR010000015.1, forward strand.
CAATCCTTTGCCAGCATTGAATTAAAAAACACTGGAAAAATTATATTGAAAGAAATTAATTATGCTTACACTATTTTCTATACTGAGTACATATCCCACACTATACTTTATTAATTAACTGCCATATTGAAATTGCCATTACCTTCTTTTTCTGTTATAAAACAACTTCGAACTTAACTACATTATAAATGCATTTGAATTCATAAAATCTATATTATGCTTTACAATTCGGTGTGACGCTCGAGAATTTTGCTCTCAAGGTCTGCGTGCATTTTCTCGACTTTTCTGGAGTGCTTCTTGATCTGCTGTTGTTGATCCGCGAACATGTCCATCTTGTCGCCTGTCGCCGCCACCTACACAGTAATATTTACATATTTGCAATTCTAATATAATACATAGATAGGGATAACATCACATACATGGAATCGACAACAACTAAGGTACCACAGACAAAACCGAACCAAAATCCGAGAATATGTATAAAGTGTTTTGTTGAAAAGGGAATTGAACCCGGAACCTCGGAGCTGTCGACAACATCAAAACGGACGTGTACGCCACTCGTCCACGGAGGTCGTCAAATATAACCACTTTAAAATAATCCCCCATGGGTAATACAAAAAGTATTATTCATATAGCATACGTAACAGCCTGTAAAAGTTCACTAGTTCTAAAAGGAAATTGCTATAAACGCCATGCTTGACAAGCGGATCGGCGATCGCAATACCGGATACCTTGCACTTTAGACGCTGCTCCGCGTCTCCATTCTGCTAATTTTGACCTAGTACCGTTTGAGACGGTCCTCGACATATTGGTAGCTATTGATATTGCGAAGTCTGTGCTACCTTATACCTATAAAAACGCATTTGATTTCTAATAATATATTTGAGCAGACCAAATAAACAGGTGACTGCATAATACAAAAATTTATAACAGGATACCAAGGATGCTGCCCAAAAGGTTCAGGTAAATAAAAAATATATATTGAAAAAATAGTCTTCGTAACGGCGACGGGCCCACCACCTGTCACGTTGTCCCGAAAATATCTTCGGTGGAAGGTGGGACGAAGGGACTTAATTATCACTAGACCTCTATCTACCCCTGTATTGGGAATTGCGTGAAGATATTTATTTAAAAAAATAGAAAGACGGTCATTATTTCACCGCAGTTTATTTGATATAACGTGACAAGCGATGAGCATGTTGTCGTCTTAGTATACAAAGCAAAGCTTAGTATAAAAAACAAATCATAAATAAGTTTCGAAGAAAACATCGCTACGAGACTAACTCATGGGGATCGAACACCTGTCTTCCGAAATCCACCAAACCACTCGGGTGTCGTGGACAAGGTCTTCAGGTTTCTACTCTTAAATGATAAAGAAAAGCGCCAAATGCTTAAGATACGATGGGTTTAGTAGTACCACATTCTTGCCCATTTCTACCAACGACAGCAGAATAACACCTACTCTATTTGTTCGGGCGATGATACTTATACTTGAAGGTTAATCAGTCCAATGCTAAGTTATTTGTTTGAGGCCAGCTGTATTTAATTTTGAGAAAAGCTTTAAAAATGATATCCGGTGGAATAAGCATGAGGTAAGCAGCATGCAAATAAAAAAGTTGATTGTATTCTTCATTTTGTTTCGCTCTTAAAAATATTAGGTCACTGTAGCAATATTAAAATTGATGAAAGTAGGACAACAGAACAAAATATATTATTTCGCCCTTGAACCTTCGGGTTTCGAGTTTAAACCCTGCTAATGGCATTATTTGTGTGATTTTTTTTAACCTAGATGTTTATATTATTATAATACATATTATTCATTTTTAATTTATTTTATCAAGACACGAGGAATCTTTGTACGAAACTGGATATTATGATATTTTCACGATTAAACAAAGAACACACACGTGAGAGTTATTGCGGACTGAATTAAGAATAGAAACAGAGAAACAAAATGCTGATTTTCATTATAAGAAACAGTTTTAACATATGAAATAGACTGCCATAGAGATCAGAAGCCGACAATAACAAAGTCGAGTAATGCGCAAAGTAACGTAAGTAGTATGAACAAAGTAAAATACAGAAAGCGCTACAACACCTTGCTGTGATGCTTCTCTAGGTTGCTTACATGGTCCGCCTGCAGGTGGCGCAGCTTCAACAGTCTGGACTCGTAGTGCTGCAGCTCCACCTACATTCCAGTGTTCATAGACGCTCATAAACAATAGAATTTGTCATTTTCTTTAAACATTAAATTAAATGATGTAATTTAATACAGAAGTCACGATAGCAGAGTGGTTGGATGATCGTTATTCGAGTCAAGAGAACCGAGTTCCATAGGTTTTTTCGAAAAATATGTACGATTTATATCTTTAGGACATAAAGACTGAGACGGGCTCACACCTGTCACGTTATCCCGAATAATCTTTAATGGAAGGCGGGTAGAAAGAACTGAATTATCTAGGCCTTTGTCGACCCCTGTATTGGGAATAGCGTGCAGATATATAATCATTTGACAAACGCTAAAGGTACCTTATCAAATATTTGAGTGTCTTCAAAAGGGATATAAAGTTTACGATAATGATAATGATAATTTATTTGTTAAAACATGTGTAAAGAAAGCTGATTGAGATGATTTTAGAAAGTAATAAAATTACTGTTATCATCGTTATTGATTAGCCTATGCCGAATAATATGCTATGGGTGTAAAGTTATGATACGCAAGTTTATGGAATTGCTACTATCAGTTTCACATGAACAAAAATCATGATTTTACGTAGTATTCCTTTATTTTACAGTAAATATTGTAGGTGTATTACGGTTTGTTAGAGAGAAACCGTAAATATCCAGAGACAGTAGAATTGATGGTAATCTCTTTAATAGAGTATGCGTAGCAGTGGTAACTTGGGCTGCTAAATTGTTAAAAAATATACCTTTTATGATAGGAAATTATAAAAATATTTCGAATACAAATGAAAATGTAACGATTGCAAACGAAAAATGTAGCAGTGTTACCTTCAAGGAGGCCAGCTCGTCGACGGTGAAGTTTGCGGCCGCCGCCATGCGCCACAGCCCCTGCACTTTGGGCTCTATAAACTCTTTGTTCGTGGGACCTGTTGGTGAAACGTAGAGCAAAAATATAAATATATATAAATAAATAAAAATATATATAGAATATATACATAAACGTAGAGCAAGATATAAAAAAATTATTACATAAAATAAAAAGGTTTAGTATTCTATACTACAATGTTATGAAAAGACTACTGACTGATGCGAATAATCCGCACGGATTAGCTTTATGCACCGTAAACCAAAAGAGAAAAACAGCTTTATGCACATTTTTTTAAGTTTAGAAACGTATATTGAGAAGAAGACCCAAATAAGATCTGACCCTACCATAACAGCCTACCGATATTCCACTGCAAGATATAGACCCTTTCCTTCTCCCGTTTAGATAATGTACGACGTAAATCGATTTTATGACTTCCGACTTTTATGAAGTCACGATAGCCGAGTGGTTGGGTGGTCGGATTCCAGAGTCAAGAGACCCGAGTTCGATCCCCAGGTGGCAGGTTCGTACCAATGGGTTTTTTTAAAAACTTATGTACGAATTACATCGTTGGCTTGGACATGACGACGGCGACGGGCTCACCACCTGTCACGTTGTCCCGAAAATATCTTCGGTGGAAGGTGAGTCGTAGGGACTTAATTGTCTAGACTAGACCTCTGTCTACCCCTGTATTGGGAATTGCGTGAAGATATTTATTTTTTTATTTATGACTTCCGATGTGACACAAAGACCAAGGTGTTCCGTCTTCGCCGTAAGTCGACGGGGTCACGTAAACGCTTGGAGAATGTACTTATGTATTGAAAGCGAAATTCTCTCTCTGTCTGCATAGTCTTATATCTTGAATATACATCTATCTTCAATTAATTTTAAAAAGGAGATAATGTATATATTTTTTCTTATAATTGGTGAAATTGCATGTTATTAAAATTCATTGTTGCACGCTTGTATACAATTCACTTAATTAATAAAGTTGAACTTTATAGATAAAATATATAAGATATTTTTACGGAACATTTTTTCTACTGATATTTTGACAAGCATGGTCTATTCTGTAATTGTTTTTAAATGGACATTTTATATCTATGTCAGAAACTTGTGGCAACAACTTTACAAAGTTTCAACTGCACAAAAACATTTATTAGACTATGTTTACAACGCGACGTCACCTCTCGCGGCGATGCGCTGCAGCCGGTCGTAGCCGTCGCGCAGGGACCTGTGCTTCTCCCTCAGCAGGTTTGCCTTGTCCACGAAGTCCTTGCTGTACACCTCGTTCGTCTCCAGGTCCACCTCGTTGAAATTGTCCATTTCCTCCTCGTTGACGGCATCTGATAACAACATAAATTCCGTAAGTTTTTTGGGATTGAATGAACTTAATTTAATGTAGATGATAAATATATTTAAGATATCCACAATTAGGAAATTCGATATATAATCAATGAAATTTATCAGAAAGAAAAATCATTAAGAAAATTAATGATAACGACAAAAAAATGCTCTGTGCATGCAATTCTGATTACCATAACCAGTGTAAATTTTATCGATTGAATATGAACTTGGTTGATAATTAATGATAACGACAAAAAAAATGCTCTGTGCGTGTCATTCTGATTAACATAACCAGTGTAAATTTTAGGGATTGAATATGAACTTGGTTTAATGGGGATAATAAATATACTAAAGACAGCTAGCAATTAGGGTAAATCATACTTAAATAACCACAAAAAAATGTCTCATGCGTATCATGTCAGGACGAACAGGTTTCAGATTCCGTAATAAAAAAAATTAGAAAAAAGTCAATAAATGCGTTATGTTACATATTTAGGTCGATACGAATGCATCCACCAATTCCTTTTGCTGTCATAATCAATGAGCAATCTCTAAAAAGTCATTATCTATTTACGGATGGACAAATTAGATGTAACGGCCGAGCGAAATCATTTTGACACTAATATGTAGCCACGTCGCGCGCCAAACTGGGTTAGCGTAACGTTTTATACTCTGTAAATTGAGCGGGTGAACAAATGCGTCTAGTACAAAGTTTTCAAATTATTTTCTTTTTTAAATAAATCCGTGGTCACGGGGGGACCATGGATGCTGTAAAGCATCCGAAACGTCGGGAAATAAAATATTGACGCTTCTAGTTATTTAATAGGAATATTTCTTCTATTAAATAACAATAAATCACACAATAAACAAAAAAAAGTCACGATAGCCGATTCGTTGGGTGGTCGGAATTTCGAGTCGAGAGACCCGAGTTCGATCCCCAGGTGGCAGGCTCGTACCAATGGATTTTTAAAAAACTTATGTACGAATTATATCGTTGGCTTGGACATAAAGACGGCGACGGGCTCACCACCTGTCACGTTGTCCCGAAAATATCTTCAGTGGAAGGTGGGTCAAAGGGACTTAATTGTCTAGACTAGACCTCTGTCTACCCCTGTATTGGGAATTGCGTGAAGATATTTATTTATTTTATTTATTATCGTTCGGAGGGTTCAAAGCACAGGCAACAGACACAAACACAAGTAGATTCATTTAGCGCTGTATTCGAACTGCCCCCACGGACGCAGCCGTGCAATCTAGTTCCCAACATACCCGCAAGTCATCTATATTCAAATATGTTATTACAAACAATATGTTAGCCTATATAGCTAGATGTAACTGTTAATAGCCATTTTATTGCAATATTAATAACGAGCTCTATGGTGAAGGTAACCTGTATGTCTGTGAGATAATAATAAAAAACTATTCATGGATGTGTGAAACATGCCAATACGCACAGGAGTAACGTGGCGGACATTGCATGCTCTTATGTCTCTCAGAGTTTTTAACTTGAAAAAAGTAGTTGACCCTGAGGTACGATTTTATTAAATTTTTAAAGCATGCAAATGAAAAAAAAATTACATTTGATTCTTAACTTTCTCATTAATGTAATGATCCTGAAGTGTTAAATAGCAAAAGCAGGGTACTTACTGATATTTCAAATTCCTTCAACTATCAAACACAAACTTACTTTTGAATCCCTCGTATCCTTCAGTCTCCACATTGCCCAACAAATCATAGTATTGGTCAATCTTTTCTTGGTGATGCGTGAACTCCTCCCTCAATGCGGACAACTCTTCAGGAGTGAGCCCCGATGCCTCAGCCTTTGCCCAAAGCATATTCAGCTTTTTATCTTTAAATAGACTTTTGTTTATGTAGTCATCCGATGCTGAGTTGTGACTCTATGATAAAAAAAAAAAAAAATAATGTCAAATGTGAATAATAATAATAATAATAATAATGAAAGGCGTAGAGAAATGGCGACCTCATCGCCCACCGGCGTAACAGATAAGTGATATGTCGGCGCAAAGTAAGGGTGCAGAGGCCCGTTTGTGCATATGGCCAGACTACATGAAGCGGTGCCGGTCTGGGGGCGTCTTCCGTTAAATGACGCCCCCAAACACTATGGATGACGGACACAAATAGAATGCGCGTAGGGCCGCTGCCTGAGGGCCGCCAGGGCGCGTCTGGAGCTGGCGCTGGACGCGGCAGCATGCGGACCGCCAGTCGAGCACGAGGTGCTGCGCTAACACCCAGCAACACGTCGCATCCATCATCCCCAACAGTTGGCTTGGTGTCGGCAGGGTCCTCTCAGACCCAGCAATCGGCACCCGCCGCTGGTGGAATACGTCGCTTGCGCTGGGCGACTGATATGAATCAGAACGCAATGCGGGCGTATTTCAGGGCGAAGGGAGATGAAGCGGGAGGATTTGCGTATCAGGCAAGAAAACGCCGCTTTTTTGCAGAGCTCATGATACCGAACTCGAACGGCTACGACGTGAGGCTGTTCCCGCATCGTGTAAGAATGCAGTGGCTGGAAATACGCCATCACAAGCTGCGGAACCATCGAAGGTGCATGCAGGTGTGGATGTCGCGGCTCTTGTAGATTCTCCCGATGAGGGAATAGTCCCCCAGGAAATAGAGCATATGAGAAGCATCTTGGAGAAGGCGATTCAGGAGTGCGCCTACACCTCTCGAGAATCGACCATGCCCCTCATGTCTGTGGTGAGGTGTCTTATTCCAATGCTTACAACTTTTTTGGAGGCAAGCCGTGATCTCTGCGACACGGATACAATTCTTTTAGGCACTTCATTGGCAGTATGCCGCATCGTTGGCGCCAAGCTTCCCATGACTGAACGTTCTAAACAAAGTAGCACAATCCCAGCATGGAAAAAAAGAATCGAGGACCGTATCGCGAATGCAAGGGCCCTCATCGGCAGGCTGATACGCTTCAGGTCAGGCAATAATAGACCCAGAATTATGCGCACAGTTAGAATGGCCTTTGCTGGGACTAGTTTAAATTTCAGCAAAGGATCGCTGCTTGGGGGAAGCGGATTCGGAGATATACCGACAGGACGGCGCGGTTTAACCAGAACCGCCTCTTCCAGAGTGACCAAAAGAGGTTGTATAAAATATGGGAGCGACCAGGAATTTGAGAAACAGGCAGAGGAACGGACCAGGCCGACACTGTCGCCTTCTGGCGTAGCCTGTGGTCAGAACCCGTAATTCACAACGAGTGCCCTTGGATGGAAGTCGTGGCGAGTCAATGTACAAGTATTTCACCCATGGATCCCGTCGTAATTACACCTGGTGACGTAGCTGAAGCAGTCCGTAGGGCCCCGAACTGGAAAGGTCCGGGACTCGATGGGCTGCATCACTACTGGTTGAAGGGGTTCATGGGTGTCACGCTGTGCTCGCCCGCCAGTTCCAGGAGGCCCTTAACCAGAAGTTGCTCCCAAGTCTCTTTACCACTGGGGTCACTCATCTAGTTCCCAAAGATCAGGTTACCACAGATCCAAGTAAATACAGCCCCATAACATGTCTATCCACCATATACAAGACACTGATGTCCATTCTGAGCATGGGAATCACCCGTCACATTAATGTGAATCGGATTATGTCCTGTGCTCAGAATGGATGTCGGAGTGAGGGTCGTGGTACCAAGGAACCGCTTCTTATTGACGTGGTCATCGGCAAAGTGGTTAAACGGAACCGTCGTAGCTTTTCCGCCGCCTGGATCGACTATAGAAAGGCGTCCGACTCGGTGCCCCACAAATGGCTAAAGAGGGTCCTCGAGCTGTATAAAGTCGACTATACAGTAAGATACTTTTTCGGGCACTGTATGGGGCAATAGAGTACGATCCTATGTCGTCTAGGCGAGCGGTTGACGGCTGCAGAATACCGTATAAGGATACGACGTGGTATTTTCCAGGGTGATTGTTTGAGCCCATTATGGTTTTGCTTCTCCCTGAATCCTCTCAGCACGTTGCTGGAGGGATCAGGGAAGGGATATCAGATTCGGAGGAGAGGGACAAAAATGACACACCTATTCTACGGATGACCTCAAGTTGTTCGCTTCCAACCGCTCCCATTTGGTGGAATTGCTTGGAATCAAATGTGATTTCAGCAATTCCATCAGGGTGGAGCTTGGGACAGATAAGTGTGCGGTCCTCCATGTCTAAAGGGGCAAGGTCACTAACACCGAGGGCATAGACTTGCCTGTGCCCGTCAACATACGGAGCCTCTCCGGGTCTGATACATAGCGATACCTGGGTATGTCACAAAACTTGGCTCTCGATGAGGCTGGCATAAAACAGACGGTTAGCGAAGTGTTTTTTGCACGCCTGACAAAAGTGCTTAACAGCTATTTGTCAGGCATGAATAAGGCGCGCGCATTTAACGGCTGGGTCATGCCAATCCTGATTTATACCTTCGGCATACTCAGGTGGACTCAAACTGACCTTAACGCTCTGGACCGAAAAGTCCGCTCCACTATGACGTCTCACAGGATGCATCATCCAAGGTCGTCAGTAATGAGGCTGTACTTACCGCGGAAGCATGGCGGGCGGGGCTTTTATGCGCTCTCTCCAGGTCGCGAGGTGTGCAGCCTCCGTAATTACTTTCCGGCGAAATTGGACGATTCGTTCTACGCAGACGTCGTTATGAGTGATAAAGGACTTACCTCTTTATCCTTGGCCGACGAGCAATGGCAGGACCCGGGAGTACAGAGCGTTTCCGACCGGGAGATCGTATGGAAGGAGAAAGAGCTCCATGGGCTCATGTAGAGCTCTACAGGGCTCTACATGAGCCGTTCGTAGATACTGTCGCCTCCCTCAACTGGCTACGTTTCGGTGACCTCTTTGGGGAAACCGAGGGCTTTGTCTGTGCGATACAGGATCAGGTTATTGAGACGAACAACTATCGGAAATACATCCTAAGGGATGGTACCGTCGACATATGTCGAGCTTGTCGCCATCTTGGGGAGTCGCTTCGGCATGTCATTTCCGGTATTCCATGCTTTCTAACTCTGAGTATCTGCATAGACACAACCTAGTAGCCAGGATTTTACTTCAGGAGCTCGCTCTTAAATACGATCTCGTCGGACGGAAACGGCCTTATTATAAGTACTCTCCGGAGACCGTGCTCGAAAATGACAGCGCCAGGCTCTATTGAGACCGACCCATCATCACGGACAGGACGATTGTGGCAAATAAGCCTGATATCGTGTTGATGGACCGGGCACAATCAAGGATATTTTTAGTGGACATTACCATCCCATACGACGAGAACCTCGTGAAAGCCGAATAAAATAAATATCTTCACGCAATTCCCAATACAGGGGTAGACAGAGGTCTAGTCTAGACAATTAAGTCCCTTTGACCCACCTTCCACCGAAGATATTTTTGGGACAACGTGACAGGTGGTTAGCCCGTCGTCGTGAAAGCCGAAACAGACAAAAAGACGAAATATCTGGACCTGGCTCACGAGGTGACCGACATGTGGGGTGGTGTGCCCACTGAAATTATTCCTATAGTTTTTCTGCGAATGGGTTAATCCCAGCCTCTCTGAACGTCTGAGGCGACTGGGACTCCGTGACGGACCGCTCCGAGCTCACATGCAGAAGGTGGTGCTCCTCGATACTGCCCGCAACGTCCGCCGGTTTCTCTCCCTAACCCTCGGCTGTCTGGTCTGCCCTGTCGAAGGCTTCCGTCTGGTTGGGTCTTAATATTTATTTATTATTTTTATGTATTAGGATCTATTATGTATATATTTAATAATACTTTATTTATTTTATGTATTTTTATTTATATGTGTATAAAAAAATGTGTGTAAAGAATACTGCAAATGGTCAAAAATCATTTGCAGTATTCAACTACTAAGGCAACTTTTTAGGAAACAGTAGTGTTAAAATATTAAATAATGTTTTAAAAAACTCTTATGTATCTATTCTTATTATGTCCAGTGTATTTAATTTCAGTACTAAATCATTGGTTGTAACTATCTATTACAATAAATTCAGGCAAAAAGTAATGCAGGCAAATCTTCCATATCATGATTCCAACTACATATTTATTTTATTTATTTGATATTTACATAAACAACATATGTGCTTTGATACATATAATGAACTTATGCTAAAATTGCCATGTGGTAATGGCATAAGAATATTGCTACTCCCTTTCTTCCTGTGGATGTCGTAAGAGGCGACTGAGGGAAACTCAAATATTGCTATGGCAACCAACAGATGGCAGGATAACCATCTCTACAAAAATATTAGGCCAATATAATCAGATCAAAGATGGGCAGCAGCATGAGGTACTGCGAACGCCAATCCGATTGCCAAGCATGGCGATTATGACAAATCCTCCCTATGGGAGAGGCCTATTTCCTGCAGTGGACTTTAACAAGCCGTTATGTATGTATGTTTGCTGAAAAATAGAATCTCTTGTGTGAGGTAAACAGGACTCAGCAACCCACTAATAGGTCCCTCTTTTTTATTGTAGTTTGGAAGAGCCCTTTCCAAAAATAAGATTGTTTTCTTCAGATAATAGTTCAATCCAAGAATGTTCATGATTTTTTTTATATTTTTATCGCAGTACTGTTAACGCACTGTAAGGTCAACTCATCATGTTCTTATCATAAATGTAACAAATATAGGTTATTTATGGATGTCTGTGCTTATAATCACTCATAAAATTTTGATTAGTGTTGCTTTTGTTTTCTGAACTTGTGCTCTATTGCAAGACCATTAGGTTTCTTTTTGATGTTGTAGCTAGATTTATATGTCTGCATGGTCAGTGCACCCTGGCAGCTTTTAATATTAATATGGTTTGGATACAGTGGAGCAAGAGACATTATTTGATTGTTCACAAGCCTTTAATTTCACAAATTTTTAAATGATAGCCAAAAGAATAACTTTTTTGGATATTTATGTCAATGTGCAATAAAGTTATAAAATTTTACAAAACCATGGAATAAATCCAGTCATTAAAAAAAATTCAAACAGATTTTGACCCTACCTTTTCCTGAATAATAGATGTAAACCAAGGAGTAAATATGAAAAAAATATAAAACATCTTCACGCAATTCCCAATACAGGGGTAGACAGAGGTCTAGTCTAGACAATTAAGTCCCTTTGACCCACCTTCCACCAGATATTTTCGGGACCATGACAGGTGGTGAGCCCGTAGCCGTCTTTATGTCCAAGCCAACATTTTAATTCGCACATAAGTTTTTGAAAAACCCATTGGTACGAGCCTGCCAACTGGGGATCGAACTTGGGTCTCTCGACTTGAAATTCCGACCACCCAACCACTCGGCTATCGTGACCAAGGAGTATAAATATAGTATGAGTATAAACAGAAGTCTATAACTGTTGCAGTAAACAAATATAGAACCATAGCATTAAACATCATTAACCTGTATATATCTTTTGACAAGTATTAATAGATAATACATACTGGATCCATTTTTTGTCTGCCAACATGTTTATCATCGAAGTGCTCTCGCAGTCCATATACATTCATAATATTTGTAAGTTTACGCCTCAAATCAGCCTCTTTGAAGCCCTCTTTATCACCTCCTTCACTCTTCACTCTCTTGTATGTTATTTCTTCTTTATCTTGTATCATTAGGTCACTATAAAGCGACTTTAATTTAGGTTCAGGCAACCGCTAAAATAAAACACTGATTTATTGAATTTTACTTGATCCCTTTGCAGGTTAACAATAAAAAGTTCTTCGAATCAAAAGTAGCGAAATATTTTGTCACACAAACCTGTTGAGCTTTCGTCCACAAAATGTTCAGTTTATTCATTCTAAAAGGTTTATGTAATGTTCTGAAGTTCACATCAATTTTACTCTTTTCGTTAGCCGATCTTGTATATTTGTTTTCACATAATATATTAGAAAACATGAACAACAGGAAACAAATATGCAGACTAAGTCTTGTTGACTTCATATTTTGCAGAAAAAAATTAATATGGAATAAATAAAATAAAGTAGATAGATAAGAGGTTATACAAAATACCCATAAATTGCTAATAATTCATTTTTATGTACTTTGGAAACAACAACAATACTTTAACGATTAAGCTTATCAAAAGTTGTCAATATCTAAATATCATAATGATGAAGGGAAGCTCTGAGTTTTCGATCTCAACTCGATGAAATAGATGATACATTTATCAAAGTTTTTAATCGATATCGATTTAGTGTGAAATAGGTAATGGTAAACATAGAAAAAATCGAAGAATCTTGTTATATATTCTTACTGCTTACACCGTTCACAGACCACGCTGACCACAATTCGTTCCTCACTATTCTATCATAGCCCTTTTCTAGATCTACGAACGTGCAATAGACCTGGTTTTTAGCCAGACACTTTTCGGCTATGCACCGCAAGGAAAAGACCTGATCCGTACACCCCATTCCCTTTCCCGCCAAATCCCGCTTGTGCATCCCATATTTTTTCGTCTGTTTCATTCACAACTCTTATAATCAAGACTTTCGCAAACAATTTACCGACGACGCTGAGAAGGCTTATACCGCGGTAATTTTTGCAGTCCTGCCGTGACCCTTTTCCCTTATACAATGTTACGATTGCGGCTTTGCACCAGTCTCCCGGTACTTGCCCATTTCGGAAGCACAAATTAAAAAGTCCGTACAGCTGGCTAGCCACTATGCCCTGTCCAGTCCTCAGCATCTCGACGGTTGTAGTTTGCGTTTTCTCTTCGATCCGGTCCACCTAGTGCCGAAACAGCCTCCCGCGGTGAAACCTGCAAGAAAACAAAAGGAAATTAGCGAAAAATCAAAAAAGATTAGTTCAATAGTTCGAGCCAAAGGTGTAGTAGGCAAGCGTTAAAACAGTGAAATTTCAACTGATCTGCCTCCTTTTCGCTCCGAAAAATTCTTTTATTGCAGCAATAAATTCTTTTATATAGCCCATATTGTTTTTAGATATTTTCTGGCCCTTTTGACAAATTATTAAATTGCTATATAAATAAAAAAAAAATTTATTTACGTAATTTCAATTCAAAATTTATAAATTTAAAATCGCCGATTTCTTTGCGTTTTTCTCTTCGATCCGGTCCACCTAGTGCCGAAACAGCCTCCCGCGGTGAAACCTGCAAGAAAACAAAAGGAAATTAGCGAAAAATCAAAAAAGATTAGTTCAATAGTTCGAGCCAAAGGTGTAGTAGGCAAGCGTTAAAACAGTGAAATTTCAACTGATCTGCCTCCTTTTCGCTCCGAAAAATTCTTTTATTGCAGCAATAAATTCTTTTATATAGCCCATATTGTTTTTAGATATTTTCTGGCCCTTTTGACAAATTATTAAATTGCTATATAAATAAAAAAAAAATTTATTTACGTAATTTCAATTCAAAATTTATAAATTTAAAATCGCCGATTTCTTTGCGTTTTCTCTTCGATCCGGTCCACCTAGTGCCGAAACAGCCTCCCGCGGTGAAACCTGCAAGAAAACAAAAGGAAATTAGCGAAAAATCGCCCTCCCACCCACCCGTTTTCATTACTTACGTACATTCGAAGCGCTGCAGATCAGTTCTGTAATAAAAACAAAACTAGTTATAAATTCTGAATAGATAGAATTGCTGAGACATAGCAAGTGTTCTTGCTGGCTTTATTTAATTAGGACAACTCACGTATTAAATTTTTAATTATTATTTTATTTCTTAACATTATACAATATTTTGACATTTTAGTGAAACTTTAATTGTTATAGTCCTTTTGGACGCCTTATTATTTTAAGCTAATTTTATTTTAATTGAATTATTTTAATTGAACTAGTTTTAAATTCTGAATTGATAGATTTGCTGAGACTTAGCAAGTGTTCTTGCTGGCTTTATTTAATTAGGACAACTCACGTATTAAATTTTTAATTATTTTTAATTATTTTTAACAATATTATACAATATTTTGACATTTTAGTGACATTATAATTATTATAGTCTTTTTGGACGCCTTATTATTTTTAAGCTAATTGAATTGACAAAGCCCTCGGACTAATATAAAAATGTTCAAAACTCCCCACAAACCAAGTGTGCAGCCGTGACGGAAGACTCTGAAAAGAGGATTGAACCATCGGACCCATCAGTAGAAAAGAAAAAGAGAATGGAAAAACTTCTCACGTTAGAAAAAGTGTCAGGGAGCTCGAGACACGTCTCAACACTATGCCCAAGATTCGGACGACCACCCAACTTACAAAGCAAAAGGCAAAAGTCCCTCTGGTGGCTGAAATTGACAAAAACCAGGAAACCGAAATAACCAATACCAAAACCGAGCGCAAGAGGCAAAGGCACACTTGGTAAAGATAAAGCTCTTACTTAACAGCTCTCGGAATCTCAAGACAGAGATAAAGAAAATTATAGACGCTGCTGATAGGCTGTATGCTATGATTAAGGAAGTGGAAGGAGGCAAAGAACTAAATACAGAGAAAGAAACAAGGAAAACAGAAAACACACTTGAGTTAGAACGAAACATAATAAATAAAATCGAAGAACATAGCAAACTTCTTATTGAATGCAAAGTAGAAACACAAATATTAAAAGATCAAATTAAAAATCACAGGGAAGAAATGCTCACTTATGCAAGTGTGGCAGCAAATCGAAGTCGGAGGCAACCTCAGGAACCGAGTGCCTCTAACATAAAAGAGGTAGTTTCGCCAAATTTGCATTCCATTATTGTAAAATCGGATAACGAAAAAGACACGAGTGGAGAAGTGATTGAAAAAATTAGGGCAGCGGTGGACGCGAAACAAACTGGATTAAAAGTAGATAGAGTACGAAAAGCAAAAGATCAGAAGGTGATAGTGGCTTGCGGAACAAAAGAGGAGTTAGGAAAGGTAGCGGACAAACTCAAAATTAGTCACGTAGGGCTCTCAATCGAGGAGACGAAAAATAAGGATCCGCTAGTAATTGTGAGGACGTATTGCTAATTAACACCGATGAGGATATTTTCGCAGCAATCAGAAACCAGAATAAACACTTATTGGATGGTCTGAAAAAAGAAGAGGTGAGATTAGCAGTACGTTTTCGAAAGAAGACTAGAAACCCACACACAAATCATGTGGTTCTGCAAGTTTCTCCGCCTATGTGGCGGCGACTGGTTGATTTTGGTCGACTACACATAGACCTGCAACGGGTGGTGGTGGCTGATCACTCACCGCTAGTGCAGTGCTCTAAGTGTTTAGCGTATGGGCATGGCAAAGACACTGCAAAGAGACAGTCGAGGTATGCTCACACTGTGGAGGTCAACACATGAAATCCACATGTGCTGCATTTATAGCTGGGAACTTGCCCTCTTGCAGTAACTGCTTAAAAGCGAAATTGGATCGGTCAAGCCACAATGCCTTTGACAACGAATGCCCTGTGCGGCGAAAATGGGATGCATTGGCCAGAGCAACTGTGGCGTATTGTTAAAATTGAGACGGGGAATTTGAGCGGACAAAATGGAAAACCTATTCTAGTGGTTCAAGCTAATTTGCAGAGGAAGGAGCTTGCAACCAATGAACTTATGTTGGAGGCGAGCAATAAAGGAACGAGCCTAGCACTCATTACAAGAACCATATGTGGGGGGAGTGGGATATATGAAGGACTACAAAGGAACTCGTATATTTCAGTGTTCCCATAAAGAAGGAGTGGTGAAGGCAGCTATTGCTGTCTTCGACAATAACATCAGCGTCACTCAATATCCTACTCTTACCACAAAAAACATAACGGTGCTAAAAATTGGAATAGGTGATAGCGAAATAGGATTTATGTCATTATATCTGGAACCGAACACGCACATAGGCAAATATTTAGATAAAATTAAAAATATAGTCAATAAATTAGGAAAAACTAAACTCATAATAGGAGGTGATGTAAATGCCTGGAGCCCATGGTGGGGTAGTGTAAAAGAGGATGAACGTGGAGAAATGCTAGCAAGTGTTCTTGATGAACTGGGCCTCCACATTCTAAACGTTGGAGATGTGCCGACCTTCGATACGGTGAGGGAGGAAAAGATATCATAGCCATGTAGATATCACAGCCTGCTCCGAAAATCTTCTAGGATTAGTGGATGACTGGGAGGTAGACGAAAGCATGACAAGTTCCGACCACAACACAATTAAATTCAAAATTAAACAAACAAAATATTAGGCGTAGAAATAGAACGAGCTACTAGAATTTACAACGGTCAAAAAGCTAACTGGAGCCAGTTTCGTGAGAAACTGGAACAGTTACTAAAGGAAAATTATATAAGTAGTACACAGATACAAAAGATTGCTAACAAGAACTATTAGAAAGAAGTCAAAAATATGTAAACATTATTCAAGAAACATGTAGACATACAATCCCAAAAAGAAAAATAAAAATAAAATAGTCTTACCTTGGTGGAATGAAGATCTTGCCATGCTAAAGAAAGAGTTGTAACCAAAAAGCGCCGCATTAGATGTGCAGCCCCTGTCCGAAAGAGCATCCGTAGTCGACGAGTACCTGCAAGCAAAAGAAAATTATGAAAATAAAGCAAAAAGGCCCAGGTGAAGAGCTGGAAAGAATTCTGTGGCAGGCAGGACAGAGAAGGGTTGTGGGATGGAATATATCAGGTAATTGGCAGAACAACAAAGAGGCACGAAGACTTGCCTCTTATCGAAAATGGAAAAACACTCGATAACGCTGAATCGGCAAGAATGTTGGCCGAGACGTTTTATCCGAGGATGCGGTTGAAGCTGATAACGCCGAACATCAGCGCATAAGGGCATTAGCCGAGCAGGTGAATGCAGGATTGCAAAATAATTTTGCGATCCTCCATTTACTCTTGTAGAGCTAAGATACGCAATGAACAGCTTCAACCCAAAAGGCGCCTGGTGGAGACGGTCTTACGGCTGATATCTGCCGAGGCTATATCTCAAAACCCAGAAATTTACTTGAATTTAGTAAATAAATGCCTGGAGCCCATGGTGGGGTAGTGTAAAGAGGATGAACGTGGAGAAATGCTAGCAAGTGTTCTTGATGAACTGGGCCTCCACAAATCTTCAATCACTCCTATCTCTTCTAAACCTTTGAAACTTTCTTTCAGTTTCTCTACATACACGTCTCTCTTTTCTTTTTCTTGTAGATTTTCAATTTTTATTCTGTCCAAAACACTCGACTCCTCAGTGTCGCCAGCGTTTAAAGAGGCAGAGCATTCGGGCTGTGACCATAAAGTAGTCTGTGTCGAGGAGGTGTGGGTATGTCCGAGTGTCTAGCACATTCTTCCTCAGCCTTCCATCCACAATAACATAATCAATCATACTTCTAGTCTCCCCCTCATCCCTGGTATACAAATAGACCTTTTTCTGATCAAACATTCCATTGGCCACGCACAGATTCCAATCCAAGCATACTTCAAGCAGTCTTCTCCCATTTTCATTCACTCTGTCGTCTCGAAATATAAATACACATCACGCTTTATTCCAACCCAACCACTAAAGTCCACTAACATCACGATCTCTCTCATGCTATCCTAAAATTCCTCTCTCTCTGCCTTTTAATGACCCACCTCCGCGCAGATCCATCGCTGCATAGACCCCAAGGATAAACAAGTGAGTGAGTCCAACTTTTAACCTACTCCAGAGGAGTCTTGGGCTTACACATTCATGCTCCATCACACATTCAACTATTCGAGAGGGACAGCCTCGGCTGTTTTGGGGGACTCCAGAGCTACTGGTCTTCATGGCATACTTGCCATGAAGAGACCATGAACCGTGATGTCACATCCTTTCTTCTTGGTTTCGTTCACGCACAGGATATCTATGCATCGTTCATCCATCATCTGACATACTTCATCTACCTTACCATCCATTCCTCCTCTTACATTCAACGTAGCGAAGCGGCTTTCCATGGGCCGCTTTTCGCCCCCGCCAGAAACGAGACGTGATGGGTGGTGAACCACATTGCCGCCATTTTGGTTACTAAAATTCTCCATTGTATTCCCACGCAACTCCACAAAGCACTCAATAGCAAGGGAATGGTTTGTCCACCCCAGCAGAGCCCCGCATGCCAAGGTAAGGCTGGCCTAATTCTGGCTCGCCCGGTCCCAGGGCAGTGTGGCACGCTTACGACTTGGCTTGCCCTTAGCCATGCGTCCATCCACGCGGCAGACGTTTGATTGGCGGAGAGAGTAAGAATAGGGAAAGGGAAAGATAGGTGGTGTGAAATGGAAGATTGGTAAGATAGAGTGGAAATTAGGAAAGGTACGATATTGTCGACCAGGAGGGCACAGGATAGGACAGTAATAGATAGAGAAGCTGGGGTCGCATACCCGTAAGTGGGGATGAGTATCCCATGACATTTAACGTGTAAACGTATAGTTACTGTGTAATATATCAGTTAATGTTGGATCTTTTCTATAGACAATATGAGAACCTAATATATTAATTGAACATTATTAGACTGGATTTAGTTGATCCACTCGGAAATTATGTGGACTCGATATTTTGTTTGCCGCATATAAACTTCGATTAAAATCTACATCACTATTTTCATCCGAGTGAGTGAGCAAGAGCATTATAATTTAGAGTTGTGTTGTGTGCCACACTTAGATGAGTCTTGATCACTAATTGGTCTGTGCTCTGTGTTTGGTGGTGTTAAGTAAACTGTGGAGTGTAGTTGTGGAGCGTCAAGCTCGTCTTTTTTTTCTCGATAATAATTTGACAGTTGTGTTGAATACATTGTTGCGTTGTTGTCGTTTCTTTAGCGCTTTTTATTTTGATAAATATGCCATCATTATCATTTTGATAGTTCTGTACACCAGTCGTTTCTTACGTGTGTAAAAGTATCGTTTATCGTAACTTGTTATATATCGTAAGTATAACAATGATTTTAGCAGTGGGATTGCGGTCTTTCCAAAACTGTATCTTGATCTGATCTGAGAACGTTATTGCAGACAGTACGTACAATTTAAAATCAGCACTTTCTCTCGTTGATTCGTTGACAGTGCTGATATTTTGAAAACTACAGAATTGTGTAACGGATTCAGGGCGAAAGTTACTTTTTCATTGTATACACATACAGAAATCGGGACTTGTGTTGTGTTATGTGTCTTTTGTGATGGTGGAACGCGACGGAATGAGACGGGGAGTCGGAAGCAGCAGTAGCAACGGAGGTGGATGTGGTTGGGGTGGCGGCGTGCTTGGCCGGTGGTCCCTGCGTCGTCTCTTGCTGGATAGCCCATTAGTTGGAAGAAGACTAGCTCATTCAGGTATGTATTTTTTCCCTTGAACCCAGATATTCCGAAAACTACTACTTTTTATTTTCTAGCTATATTGTACTTACCCCGAGTTTGTAGTTCGATTGGACTGTTTTAAAATATAGTGATTTTTTTTTATTTGTTATAATAAATTATCTTACTTCAATTCTCGGGTCTGATGTACTAATAATTTTTTCCAAATAGAATTTGTATTAAATATTTGTACACTAAGAGAAAGGTACTTGACCTGTTCCATTGTCCCAAATAAGTGGGCTAGAAAAACCACACATCCTTACCTCTACTTCCATATCCATATAACAGCTTCAATCTACCTATACTGATTGCAATAGCTTGGCAAAGATTTTGGGAGTTGTGGACTTTGTGGCATACATAAATTGACTAAACTTTTCTCTGGATCCAAAGCTTTTGAGGTGTGTTCAGAAGTATTTAAAATTTAGCCTCCCAATATTACTTATAACCATCACTAATTTTTTATGGCCACATCTAATTGTAAAACATTGAGTCAATAATGCTTCAAGTCAAATAGGTCATTGTCACTAGCTTATTGACATTAATGGAAATTTGACCTTTATAACTGATTGTGTAAGCTTTTTAATGATTATAATTATAATTTTTTTAAATTTGTTATGGTTTAATTAATGCCTCCTTGAAAAGTAAAAGTCCAACATTTTAAAAAGGCTCTGACTTTTAAATTGCTGTTCTAGATGTTGACTGGGTTTATTTTTATTTTTAATACTTTTTTTAATTAGGCCAATCATATTAAAAAAAATTGTAGTTTGTTCATGCTATGACAAACATTTCTTATTCACAACTGTAGTACAGCTCATGCTAGAATGGTAGCACAAAACTTGAATATTCACCCTAATTCAATTTTATAGGTGTATATGTAACATATGCCAATTTCAAGCCAGTCTAGGGCATGCCCCCTGATAAATTTGGCTTGCCATGTGTCATGAGTTCTTCCATGGTTCACTTAGCTTTTTAAGATTAGCTTTTTAATGCCCCCTACTGTTGCATGATGAGGACTCTTCTACAAGAAGTGCACATTCACCTATCTGTACAAAAAAGTAATTGTTAGAAGTTAAAATAAGCCTTTGGAACAAAAACCTTTATTTATATTCCGTCTGATGTTTCCTTCATGAGAATAATTGAATTGTTAATTCAACAGGTAAGCTATTTTGTATACTGTTAGTTAGTGGCAGTGATGACATTTAAATTGGCCTATAGGTCTAGATATATATATATATATATGTATATATATATATATAGAACTACAAAAAAAATTGGTGATATTTAAAAGTTTTTCTAGTTTTTTAGCCTTGGTATGTTCCACACAATACATATATGTACATATTTACATTAACTGAGTTTATATTTTGTAGATGAAGGCAATTTGAATGTGTAAATTTTCATTTTTAGGTTTATAACCTTAGCATTGGCCTTTTTTATTTTAAATTAAAGTTATAAAAATATTTTTAGTTACATAATCTTGTCTCTTGCAAAGGAGTTTTGGAAGGGCATTATGTTCTGTGGTTATTAAAAGTGCAATATCAGGTGATACTTCCACTTAAATGTCAGTGACTAGTTAATGACCACATTTGGAATTTACCTAATCCTTGTGAATTAATTTGATTGTGTTGTTAATGTTATTTTTTTTGGCAGTCACAGATTCTTGAGATTCACAAGGATAGATATACAGAGATACAGAGACTTTAGCGATACTTTTTAATTACCACCACATCATATTGTGAAGTGTAAATTTTTTAATATCATTTAATCCGCCTTAGAATGGGATAACACTCTTTGAAATTTTCTTTTTCCTGAACCTTTTTCTTTGTTTCGAGAATTTATTTTATTTTAGACTTTTGAAGGTCTTTATTAAATTTTGATATAATAATTTTTGAATGAGTTAAGTATGAAAATAAAGTAAAAATTAAATTAATAATACACAGCGTAAAAATTTTCAATATTATGCTTCGCCAATTCTGTTTACCTCCGGCGCGTGGTGCCCGTGGTTAGCCGCCGTTAATATAATAACAAGTACTTTAGAGAATATTGACATATTTTGTTCGCATTACAACAAGAAAATTTTTATAAGGATACTTATATTAAAACAAATAAATGCATTTTTGCGAACCTTTTTCCGAAACGCCTATAAAATTTGACGATAAACTTATTTATCAAACTTGTCTTTTTCTGTTTAAATTATACTCAGTCATTTAGGTACTTTTTTCATCAAGAAGTACCTAAATTCATTCAATAGGATCATGAGAGTTTAGCGTGAGCTGATGGGTTAGGGATGTCTAAATCGATTGTTTCTTTTGTAAAACATCATGATTGTTCTCAGTGATTTTCTCCCGCAGTAAATGCTATAACCGAACACGCGTCGCGCGACATTTAAACATTGAAGAAAATGTAGCCTCTTCAAAGAGCAATAATACTGTAGAAAATAAAGTTACGAAACAGCTTATTTAATACAAATTTTTAATTTTGCGTAATTCGGTTTTAATGCGAAGCGATTGTGGTCACCGGTGCGAAAAACTGGTGTAGTCAGATTAACCGAGAATTAGCGACATGCTTCTTGTTTGTTTCATAGTAAGGAGACTGTGGTTGATTTGACTTGCAGATTAACGATGAATATTCTGCCCACGCTCGTTGTGGTCAACGACTATTAATAGAATTTTGCATATCTCGCTCTGAAATACGACCGCTATATTGCATTAGATATCTTTGAAGTCCTTGCTTGAAATTTACAGTTTTAATTTTAATTTATCGGGGCAAAAAAGAAGCTTATAGCGTGTTTGATGGTAAGTGTCTATACTATTGGCCATAGACATTGACATAATTGAAATCGTAGCTAGTTACACATGAATCGTCGCCGTAGAGCTAGAAAGTTAGCCTTCTGTACCGAAAAAAACGAAAAATGAGCGAACAGGCAATTGACAAAAGAAGGTTACAGGTCTCGTCACCGTCGAATACAAAGTTAAGCCTCTTAATCTGTAATTATACTACATCTCGATACCTTTCAAACCGGAACACAGCAGTTGTTAAACTATTTGCGGGAGAAATGAGCAAGAAGCGGGTAAATTTAAAAAAAATCAAATTGTTATATACTCTTTCAGGGTGTGTACATATTTTTAAGCACTTCAAATGGGAACTTTATATTCTTTTCTCCAATGTTTGTACATATACAAGCAAATAAATAAATAAATTTACAAGCAGCTATATTATCTGTCACCTTTGCGTGACAAGCAAGTTCGCCCACATCGCGTGTAATGTTTGGTTTTGTTTTTAAACTGAACTTAATAAAAATACACAAATATTTTTATCGTAAGTAAAATCTTAAAATCGAATTTTCTCGTGAACGTCTCGCGAGGTATGTCTTAACGACTATATGCACTCAACATACGGGGTAAGAAACCACTTTTTACTACCACTGAGTATTCCGCACCGAATATTACTAAAATTGCAAATAAAACAATTTGTATAAATCATATAACCCTTTAGGGATGCTTTATTATTGTTGATTATGTATAAGTAGTCTTCAGGGCATGATCCAGCTCTATTAGTTACTCTAATCTGCTAAGCGCAGATATCTATGTCATCTCATTCAATTAGTCACGATAGCGGTGTGGTTGGGTGATCGGAATCAATCGGATTAGGACCAAAGTTCGTGGGTCTGGGACCAAGACCCAGGACTCGTACCTTCGAAGCCGCGAAGGTGGGTCGAAAAGACTTAATTGTCTAGACCTCTGTCTACATCTGTATGGGGAATGGCATGAAGATATTTATTTTTTTTTTGTAGTTCTATATATATATATATATATATATATATATATATATATATATATATATATATATATATATATATATATATATTTATATATATATATATATATATATATATATATATATATATATATATATATATATATATATATATATATATATATATATATATATATATATATATATATATATATATATATATATAGAACTACAAAAAAAATTGGTGATATTTAAAGTTTTCTAATTTTAGGTTTATAACCTTAGCATTGGCCTTTTTATTTTAAATTAAAGTTATAAAAATATTTTTAGTTACATAATCTTGTCTCTTGCAAAGGAGTTTTGGAAGGGCATTATGTTCTGTGGTTATTAAAAGTGCAATATCAGGTGATACTTCCACTTAAATGTCAGTGACTAGTTAATGACCACATTTGGAATTTACCTAATCCTTGTGAATTAATTTGATTGTGTTGTTAATGTTATTTTTTTTGGATAGCAGTCACAGATTCTTGAGATTCACAAGGATAGATATACAGAGATACAGAGATAGGAGATACAAAGAGTTAATATAATAACAAGTACTTTAGAGAATATTGACATATTTTGTTCGCATTACAACAAGAAAATTTTTTATAAGGATACTTATATTAAAACAAATAAATGCATTTTTGCGAACCTTTTTCCGAAACGCCTATAAAATTTGACGATAAACTTGCTTATCAAACTTGTCTTTTTCTGTTTAAATTATACTCAGTCATTTAGGTACTTTTTTCATCAAGAAGTACCTAAATTCATTCAATAGGATCATGAGAGTTTAGCGTGAGCTGATGGGTTAGGGATGTCTAAATCGATTGTTTCTTTTGTAAAACATCATGATTGTTCTCAGTGATTTTCTCCCGCAGTAAATGCTATAACCGAACACGCGTCGCGCGACATTTAAACATTGAAGAAAAAATGTAGCCTCTTCAAAGAGCAATAATACTGTAGAAAAATAAAGTTACGAAACAGCTTATTTAATACAAATTTTTAATTTTGCGTAATTCGGTTTTAATGCGAAGCGATTGTGGTCACCGGTGCGAAAAACTGGTGTAGTCAGATTAACCGAGAATTAGCGACATGCTTCTTGTTTGTTTCATAGTAAGGAGACTGTGGTTGATTTGACTTGCAGATTAACGATGAATATTCTGCCCACGCTCGTTGTGGTCAACGACTATTAATAGAATTTTGCATATCTCGCTCTGAAATACGACCGCTATATTGCATTAGATATCTTTGAAGTCCTTGCTTGAAATTTACAGTTTTAATTTTTAATTGGTTTTAATGCGAAGCGATTGTGGTCACCGGTGCGAAAAACTGGTGTAGTCAGATTAACCGAGAATTAGCGACATGCTTCTTGTTTGTTTCATAGTAAGGAGACTGTGGTTGATTTGACTTGCAGATTAACGATGAATATTCTGCCCACGCTCGTTGTGGTCAACGACTATTAATAGAATTTTGCATATCTCGCTCTGAAATACGACCGCTATATTGCATTAGATATCTTTGAAGTCCTTGCTTGAAATTATACTCAGTCATTTAGGTACTTTTTTCATCAAGAAGTACCTAAATTCATTCAATAGGATCATGAGAGTTTAGCGTGAGCTGATGGGTTAGGGATGTCTAACTTGATTGTTTCTTTTGTAAAACATCATGATTGTTCTCAGTGATTTTCTCTCGCAGTAAATGCTATAACCGAACACGCGTCGCGCGACATTTAAACATTGAAGAAAAAATGTAGCCTCTTCAAAGAGCAATAATACTGTAGAAAAATAAAGTTACGAAACAGCTTATTTAATACAAATTTTTAATTTTGCGTAATTCGGTTTTAATGCGCAGCGATTGTGGTCACCGGTGCGAAAAACTGGTGTAGTCAGATTAACCGAGAATTAGCGACATGCTTCTTGTTTGTTTCATAGTAAGGAGACTGTGGTTGATTTGACTTGCAGATTAACGATGAATATTCTGCCCACGCTCGTTGTGGTCAACGACTATTAATAGAATTTTGCATATCTCGCTCTGAAATACGACCGCTATATTGCATTAGATATCTTTGAAGTCCTTGCTTGAAATTTACAGTTTTAATTTTAATTTATCGGGGCAAAAAAAACATAGCGTGTTTGATGGTAAGTGTCTATACTATTGGCCATAGACATTGACATAATTGAAATCGTAGCTAGTTACACATGAATCGTCGCCGTAGAGCTAGAAAGTTAGCCTTCTGTACGGAAAAAAACGAAAAATGAGCGAACAGGCAATTGACAAATGGCTAAAAGCAAAAGAAGGTTACAGGTCTCGTCACCGTCGAATACTAAGTTAAGCCTCTTAATCTGTAATTATACTACATCTCGATACCTTTCAAACCGGAACACAGCAGTTGTTAAACTATTTGCGAGAGAAATGAGCAAGAAGCGGGTAAATTTTAAAAATTTCAAATTGTTATATACTCTTTCAGGGTGTGTACATATTTTTAAGCACTTCAAATGGGAACTTTATATTCTTTTCTCCAATGTATGTACATATACAAGCAAAATAAATAAATAAATTTACAAGCAGCTATATTATCTGTCACCTTTGCGTGACAAGCAAGTTCGCCCACATCGCGTGTAATGTTTGGTTTTGTTTTAAACTGAACCTAATAAAAATACACAAATATTTTTATCGTAAGTAAAATCTTAAAATCAAATTGTTATATACTCTTTCAGGGTGTGTACATATTTTTAAGCACTTCAAATGGGAACTTTATATTCTTTTCTCCAATGTTTGTACATATACAAGCAAATAAATAAATAAATTTACAAGCAGCTATATTATCTGTCACCTTTGCGTGACAAGCAAGTTCGCCCACATCGCGTGTAATGTTTGGTTTTGTTTTTAAACTGAACTTAATAAAAATACACAAATATTTTTATCGTAAGTAAAATCTTAAAATCGAATTTTCTCGTGTACGTCTCGCGAGGTATGTCTTATGCACTCAACATACGGGGTAAGAAACCACTTTTTACTACCACTGAGTATTCCGCACCGAATATTACTAAAATTGCAAATAAAACAATTTGTATAAATCATATAACCCTTTAGGGATGATGCCTTATTATTGTTGATTATGTATAACTAGTCTTCAGGGCATGATCCAGCTCTATTAGTTACTCTAATCTGCTAAGCGCAGATATCTATGTCATCTCATTCAATTAGTCACGATAGCCGTGTGGTTGGGTGATCGGAATCCAATCGGATTAGGACCAAAGTTCGTGGGTCTGGGACCAAAGACCCAGGACTCGTACCTTCGAAGCCGCGAAGGTGGGTCGAAAAGACTTAATTGTCTAGACCTCTGTCTACATCTGTATGGGGAATGGCATGAAGATATTTATTAGTTCTTACAATGTGCAGACTCGTAGGCCTCGAGATTCAGCGAGCGGTGGGGCCGTTGCGTTTTTTCCCCTCTCCACACTGTATGTGCAATGTGGAATTGTACATTCACTCCGGAGAGTGGTATTCGATGGCGCTGGAGATATGTTACGACGTGGTCGCCAGTAAATTAATCCGAAAAGAAATCACGATATGCGTTCGTCAATTTACTCGATTAAATTCGTTATATAAAGACGTTAATCGTTAATTATTCGTTTGTTTATTAATTAATTATTAATGTGCCTTGTAACAGGTCGAATTGATCGTAGTTTAATAGGTTTATCATTTTTAACATTAATTAACAGAAAACTCTACTCTAATTGGAATCGAGTAATTAATAAAGCGCGTAACTTCGGTGCCGCTATTGATAAATATGGAAATGCAGTGGTTAAGCGTGCTGTTCTCTCTTATCTCTGGTGACTCAGCTCAGTATTGTGACAATCTCATTTGTGTCCAAGGCGCTAATCTCGGCAGTGTGTGTAACATTCAATGTTGATTTGTTTAAGTTGTACCTCCAGTCGCTTTTCATAATTACAATGGTCTAGACCAGGCTTTCCCAAAGTGGGCGATAACGTCCCGTCACATTTCTGATGAAGCATCTAGGCTTGTTTTAGATGAATACGTCAACGCTCCTATTATATAACCTGGCCGTGTAGGATTCAAATTTGTCCCAAGAAACATTAAAATTCGTTATTTTTGCTAATTCTAGATAGAAATTAAATGTTATGAAAACCAGCTATTAAAACCGTTTAGGAATCTCAATTATTTGTGCACCAGAAATGAAATGTTTTGAAAACAAGCTTTCAAATCGTTTAGCGAATCGAATCTGAATAATTTTTGTACCATGAAACAGTAATATGAGCTAGCCGCGAAGAAATTTCGCAAAGTTAATGTATAGTCAATTATTCATTTTGATCATGTCAGCTTGAGATAAAAACATTAACCATCTCTGGATTGCTATGGATTCGATGAAATAAATTAAGTTTACACAAAAGCACCAGGTTCTCGCCATTAATGTGTACTTTAAAAGTCAAGTCTCACGCGCCGTTGGATCAAAGTTTTGTGGTGTTCATGTGAACGGGTCTCAATGATTATCTCCGAGTTAAAGGTCGAGCCATTTGACCGTGTTTCGTGCACATTTCGATTGTGACTCTCGAACGGCACCACACGCTCAAAGATTTACTTTCGAATGTACGAGTATGAATATGAAAGGTTATTACAGTCTCAGTATTATCGTTAGCTATCTATATTATTGTGTTTTACAACGTGCTACGTTGCTACCATGATAATTCATATTTTCGTAATTATGTTATAAATGAACGAGACTATTATCTTTCTTCTTGTCATTCCCAATGTTGGGGTAGACAGAGGTCCAGATAATTACGTCCTGTCGATCCACCTATCACCTAAGACATTTTAATGGGACAACGTGGCAGGTTGTCGCCGTCTTGACGTCCAATAATCGGTATAAATCGCTCATAAGTTTTCAAATAACTCATTGGTACGAGACTACCACCTAAGAATCAAACTCTGGTCTTTCGACTATCTAACTTTGTTAATATTAATAACGTTTTGTTATTGTCTTCACACATCATCCTTTATGGGGTAGACGATCGAACAGATTACCGAGTGTCATGATCCTCACTCACTAGTATGATTAATTTTTTTTTGTCGGTATTTGTATAAACATCTATTGCCGAAATCTCACACGGGTTGTGTCTTTTTGCTCTGGTACTTTTTGCTGTCGGAAATCTAGAACTTTCCATAACCTGGTCCCTGTATTAGTAATCACTAAAATTGTTGATCTCTTGTCAGTCTATCGTGGTGCAAGGCTTCGGCATGGAGTAATTCACCAGGAACAAACAAAAATATTTGTTTTAAAACTCGTCTGTCAAGATAAGCGGGAAGCGACTTCACGAAATCGCTTCCTCAAGGTGATCAGACATATGTTTCCTTAGTGTATGTTTGGACATTTCAAAATGTACAAATATAGAAATACTAGATATTCAAGCATTAGTGACGGGCAACAGTTGTTCCGCCAAATTGTAAAACCGCGGATAAATACGCATGCGGCTAGTATGCAGTAATAAATAAAATAATAAATAAATAAATATAATATACATCTTCACGCAATTCCCAATACATACCCCTGTATTGGGAATTGCGTGAAAATATTTATTAGACAGAGGTCTAGTCTAGACAATTAATTCCATTCGGTGGAAGGTGGGTACCTTCCACCGAAGATATTTTCGGGACAACGTAACAGGTGGTGAACCCGTCGCCGTCTTATGAATAATTCGTACATAAGTTTTTGAAAAACCCATTGGTACGAGCCTGCCTCCTGGGGATCGAACTCGGGTCTCTTGACTCGAAATTCCGACCACCCAACCATTCGGCTATCGTGACAGTCAGTCGTATTTATTTATAAATAATAATAAATACGTACACTGCTCTCACATACATTGCTCTGATCCCAAAGTAAGCAGCTTAAGCACGCGTGTTATGGGAACGGAACTAACGAAGGCACCATAAACATCCAGACTCGAGAATAAGTAAAAAAAAAAATCTTTACGCAATTCCCATACAGGGGTATACAGAGGTCTAGTCTAGACATTTATATCCCTTAGACCCATCTTCCACCGAAGAATTTTCGGGACAACGTGACAGGTGGTGAGGCCGTCGCCGAAAAAATGTAAATGTAGAAAAAGTGGTTTGTCTACTTAGACCCGTCCGAGAATCTAGCCCGGGACCTCAGTGATGGCGACAACTTGAAAACCGGTGTATACGCCACTTGTCCACGGATATCGTCAATAGTGTGTATGTAGT
This sequence comes from Sericinus montela, assembly GCA_029286605.1. Taxonomy (NCBI): domain Eukaryota; kingdom Metazoa; phylum Arthropoda; class Insecta; order Lepidoptera; family Papilionidae; genus Sericinus; species Sericinus montela. The sequence continues at coordinate 16,161,235 of JAGSMR010000015.1, forward strand.
GTTGCAGGTCGCAGGTTCAAATCCCGTTCGGCTGATTATTCCAGACTTTAGAAAGAAAGAAAGAAAGGTTTATTCTCCAAAGTGACGCCATCAGAAAAAAAAAAACTTTAATGTCGTGCATGTCGATTAAAGCCTGTTAGAAACGCTTCGTAACCACAATCAGAGCGAAGGTACCGTTATCTTAATATTATATTAACAAAACCAATCGGTTTGTTAATATACAACTGAAATAATTATATTAGATTTGCTCGAATACTAATTAATTGTTAAAACAATACTTAATAAAATTGGTCGATTAGTGACGATAAGGAAATTATATTTACTCTATTGTTTTGAGCTGTATTAGTTATCATTTAATTATTTTATTATTGTAACTGGTATTATGATATTATTCTGGTATTTATTGAAATTGATATTCCAGTATTATTGGGTAACCGTGACTAACTTTTCAAGGCATACAATGAGGTGTGAAAAGGAAAGGAGAAATATATACATATACGGGCGGGATACGAACCGCGACCTCCGTAATTGGCAGTGACTTTATGTTCACTTAGGGGATACGGGTTCGAATCCCGCTAGTGGCAAACATTTGTTTGATGAATATGAATGTTTCTGATCGAGTAGAATTTTATGTCTATCTAAATATGTGTCTATTTAAGTATATTGTACTATTGGACTAAGATTAAGACGGCGATGGGCTCACCACGTTCTCCCAAATAAGCTACGGTAAAAGGTGGATCAAAAGAACTTAATTGTCTAAACCTCTCCAAACCCAATAATGCGATAAAGTGAAATAAATGAGAGATTTAAAAATCGTCTGAGATGACACAATCGGAACGCTCACTTCTAAAAATTTAAAAATCTAGGCATTTTTTAAAGTATGGCTTAAGTGCTTGAAAATTTACAAAAATGCATCATAAAGTCTTTTTATTTTTTGAAGAGATAATTCACGCGAAGGCTAAAGTGTTATTGTCTTCGAGAGCACGCCAGTAATTCATTTACCGAAATTTGTAATCGCCCGGGCTCTTTCTCTAGCAGTGACATTATTATGTTTCTTATTTTTTGAATGTAGTCTCCATTAACTGGCATATTATATTAAGCTTGAGTGGCGTAAGAGGTTTGGGTGTGCTCTAAAACCAGTCAGTACTGTTTTTAAACGATTGTGAAACCAGTATTGTAGTCATATATGTAAATGTTAAATGTTTAAATCAAGGTTACAACATATAAAAGTCCTTTTTATTGTTATATTATTTTTATTACCATATCTTTTTACGTCTTTTCATTACTTCGTAAATTGTATAGAATTTTGTAAGATTTTTAAATCGATCCCAGCAGCTAAGTGTAAGGATGCTGCTTCTGAAAATTTGCTCCTGTTGAATTGAAAGATTCTTATTGAGCCTAAATTTTGCTCAGTGGAATGTTTCTACATTTTTGTGTCAAGAACGCCACATTTAAATAAACGAAGGTTTCCAGCGACGTGCGAAAATGACGCAATTTAAACAAATAACAGAACAAACGTAAAATTTTACATATTAACATAAACAATTATGATATTTGGATAATGATATGTTAGTGTTTCTTTCTACATTGCCTTTTAGTTACGATTTTTTTTCGACTTATTAAAAGTTCGAAACAAAAAGTTTATATTTGTCAGAATTGTCTTTCTTCTATCATTAATCTTTTAATTCCGATAAACCTATATATAAATAAATAGGCACAAATCCACATACATAACATTCATTGATCCTAAAGTAAATAAGACCTAAATCACTTCTGTAATTGAATCTGTCATAAAGATGGTACCTCAAACACCCAGACCTGAGAAACTTAGAAAAAGCGTTGTCTACATTGAACCGTTTGGAAATTAAAAATTTCTATTTTAATCAAAGTATATTCTGTCAACAGTATATTAATAAAACATTCCGTGGTGTGAATACTATATTTTTTGTCATTCCATACCAAAACATCTTAAGGCAATTGACCTGAAGTAGAATTGAAAATCGTGGTAGACTATTCTAGATACAAGGGCTATTTAGAGATTTTTGTACTTCAAATTCACTTCAGGTTCTAGTGTCATAGAGTCAATTCATGAAAACGCCGTTTCTGAAGCAAACCCGAGGTAATATCGGCGTTTTGCTCATGTGAACGAGTCCTTTGCAATTCTAAACCTCGTGGGTTATGTCCCGCATTAATATTAATACTTGATCAAACGCCTCACGCTCGCCCGCCTCTCGCAGACGTAACAATGACTTCAAACCTACATAATATAACATAACATACGTGGATGTTTCTCCGCTGGGAAATCTGTTGAATGCTATACGAGATTATAAGAACATCGTGCCATTAATCTAGTTGTTAAAAATAAATGCAATTTGTATAGTCTGAATATAATACTTTCCTGTAGAATTAATTTTAAATTTCATAAGTCGGTGCTTCTTGGAGCGATAATCCTATAATACGCTTAAACATCATAGTCATTGCCTGATCATTGCTAATGAATTGGATTTCATACAGTTGAGTGTAATATGCTTTTAATCCACGTTTTACACATGAGAGTCGTAATATGCTTTTAATCCACGTTTAAAAATACTTATGGTGTATCTTGACTAACGTGTTGTGTGTCACTCGCTAGCAGCCTAACAAATTTGCTTACATTTCATACCTATTGAAGGAATCACAAATAATATTAATTTATACGAAACAAACAAGATATAAATTAATATAAATTTATACATTGGTATCGTGTAACCTATTCCAATGCTTTGGCTAATGTTTTGTAATTAGGTAGTTTAGTTTTACATTTTCAGTTTCTCTTGATGTCTGAAAATATTCATTTACATGCGAAGAAAAATAAAAATATATTTTTTTAATTGTTTATTAGCTCCATCGACTTCTCATTAAGCGTAGCTTTGTTGCTGAGGTTACCTATTAAATTAATATTTTATGAATAAAAATAATAATTAGTTCCACTATTCCTATTTCACGACACAGGTGTATTGTGTCAAGTACGACCGGGAGATTGGCCTCGCCCCAAAGATTATAATATCATGCATACAGAACAACCAGTTGGCATTTTATTATATTGACTGGTATTAGGACTAATTGGAACGTTGACATTTCATTTCATACTCAATGACTAATGATTTTCTGATGATATTTTTATATTTTAAACAAATTGCCGTTTCGATAAAATTCCTGATAAGAAATTTAATTGAAAATTTTGTTACGAGGTCGGCGGCGAAGGAAATATGTATCATTCAATGATGACGCAAAAGTTTGTCGATAATTCCCATTTAAAAGCAACGGCTATTATGGCAAATCTTCCTTTACATGAGAGGCCTATCTCCTGCAGTGGACTTTTATATATAACGGCTTGATATGTATGTACGATTCAAGTAGCATTGTGGACTGTGATTAGAAATACGATAACAAAGGTGCTTATCGTGCAGTCGACTATTGATAAACACTTATGATTATTTCTTTTATGCTAATATTCAAAGTTATGCCTTTCTATAATGGAGATTACATTACCTATTTTACACAAGATACTTGAATCGTGACGTGTGTATCCGTATACTTCCGCGTATTTTACATTTCTTGAGTATTCCTGACTTATTTTTTTATAAGTAACAAATCCTAATAAGTAACCTTTACCTATTAAAGTAATAAATATAAATATGCTTAAACGAGTATTGTTAAGTAAACGTGACATAGCTATATCGTTAAAATATTTTTATTAGTTTTACGTTGAAATGGCATCTTTGATTAATTTCGGCCAGTAATAACTAAAAATCTTTTATTTTATTTCGATAGATTTTTTGTGGGGCTTTTATAGGTAGAAACAATCGAATTACAGATAACAGAAGTTACTACGTAAAGCAGGCATTAAAAACTCGCTCCAGCCTACTTTATATTGTGATAAAATTGTCTTGTACTTCCTTTCTTTCTCTACAGCTTATCGAAAGTCCACTGCTGAACATAGACCTCTACCAAAGAATCGTCCCATGAATCCATTCCCACAATATTTTTAAGGTGATCGCCCCTCCCCATATTGTGAGGATCGTTCAACACTGCCTGCATTATATTTTTATTAGCATTTCTCGTTGAATAATTCGAGATATTTCAAATATGTTTTTGATCTTACTTATTAAAGTCACGATAGCCGAGTTGTTGGGTGGTCGGAATTTCGAGTCGAGAGACCCGAGTTCGATCCCCAGGTGGCAGTACCAATGAGTTTTTCAAAACCTTATGTACGAATTTCATCGTTGACTTGGACATAAAGGCGGCGACGGGCTCACCACCTGCCACGTTGTCCCGAAAATATCTTCGGTGGAAGGTGGGTCAAAGGAAAAAAATTATCTAGACTTGACCTCTAGAAGGGACTTAATTGTCTAGACTTGACTTCTAGATTTTTTTTATCTTACTTATTATATTATTTGATTGCAATAAATTATTACGTAAAGTTTACGACACTGATTCCGATTATTGTGGTGGTCATGCGTTTTCCAGCTTATTTGGGACAAAGTGAGAGTTAGTCATCTTTTTGTCATCTTACTGTCGAAGCCTACGTTACGAACCGTTCGAAAACAACTCATCGACAGAGGCCATGGGGATCGAATTAGAACCTCGAGTTCCTATCACCCAACTGCTCGGTTACAGTGTTATAAATAGTGTAGTGTAAAAACGATTGAGCCTTGTAGAGAACCCTGCCGACCCCAGTATATGAAATTCCGTGAGGATAAATAAAAGCAGTGTACAAGTACTGAGTTAGAATGATGAGTAAGCAGTAACCCGGTCTCCGGATCTTAAAGTAAATGATACATAAGGAAACTAGCATGCCAAAAAAACTGGTATGAAATTGCGGAAGTACGCTGTAGATTTGACCACTTGAAATGATGGGGTTTCTACCATTAGGATGATAACAGGCGTAACAGTTATTGTAGATTTTTTTTGTATCAGGTAGCATGTACCTACTGGTTTTTGTAGTGAGATCTTAATACTTTTTACAAGTTAATCTTGTATAATATGTAAAGTATCTCGGCTATTAACCATTTCATCATTTTTTTTTGTTCGGATTGTATCATACATTCTAGGTTTATTTAAGTTTTTGTTGTCTTTGAAAATTAGTTCAGGTACGTAGAAATACAATTTTCAAACCCTACCCGGGCGCCGCCAGGTGTAAAGCATACATATTATTCAGCAGATCGGTAACTTGAAGCAGCGTCTAAGGTGCGAGGTATCTGGTACTGCGATCCCCAATCCGCTTGCCAAGCATGGCGATAATGCCTTCAAGGGTTTCAATGTTACGATGGTCTGACCCAATCTGCACCTCTACGTAATGTTCGTGGCCTAGGACTAAAGGTTGTGGTTGCAATCACCACAATAAAGTTATGGTCTTTTACATAGTAATAAAAATTCCCTCACGCCTTTCCTAATACGTCTAAACGTCTGTCTTCCATTGTATTGGGTCTAGACAATAGTAAGTCTTTCGACCCACCATCCATCAAAGATATCTTTGGTAGAACGTGACGGTGAGCCCGTCGCGGTCTTTATGTCCAAGCCAACGATATAAATCGTACATAAGTTCTTGAAAAAACGTATTGAAACGTGACTTCCACCGAATTTCGATGACCTTACCACTCGGCTATCGTGACTTTTATACAGACTTTTTACATAGTGGGGCAACATTTATAAAAAAATATCAAGGTAAGGGAAGTAACGCTGACACCCTGAGAGGAGCAGTCTCGGAGCACAAAAACCATTCTCCAAGGCTGTTTGTACCGGAACCGGATCTGGCACAATAAACAATTTTTAGCCGTTTCGGCTGAACTTGACTTCCTTTATTTGAATGCCAAATTTGAACGAATGAATAACAATGAGACATTATAATATCATCGATAAAAAATCTTCACGTCATTCCCGATACTGGGGTAGACAGAAGTCTATTTTTTTATAGAATAGGGAGGCAAACGAGCAGGTGGCTCACGTGATGGTAGTGATTACTGCCGCCCATGAACACCCGCAATACCAGAGGCATAGCAGATGCGTTGCCCGCCTAGAATGACCCCCCCCCCCCCTAGAATTGGGTGAGGAGGCATGCGGGCCTCCTATTACCTGCACTCACCAGACGAAACGCAGAAATTTGTTAGACTTCTACTTCACGCCGGTATTCTGTGATGTCGCGGTACTTCCCCGGTCGAGCCGGCCCATTCATACAACAACAAAAGCTGATGCGTGGCTCTACCACTGTTCTCCAAGTGTCTGTTCTCAAGTCCTTTTGACTCACCTTCCACCGTAGATATTTTTTGGACAATGTGGCAGGTGGTAAGCCCGTAGCTATCTTTATGTCTAAGCCAAAGATATAAATCGTATATAAATTGAAAAAAACCCATTGGTACGAGCCTACCACCTGGGGATCGAACTCGAGTATCTTGACTCGAATTCCGATCACACAACCAATCGGCTACCGTGACTCGCCGTTGTTATCTTACTAGTTGTTGAAAAGTACTTTCGCAGTGAAATAACTATTTAATATTTGTTATATGAGGGTATATCGTCGAATTTTTTACCTCTAAACGCAAATCTATTATCAACACAATTTGCTTAAACACTGCGCTCGGTATCACCTGGTTAGACTCTTTAACAGACTGTAGCTAGCGCTAAAAACGATTATACGTGTTATGTTACCCTCAAATTGAATAAGAAATAAAATAGAAAACGAAACAAAAAAAGTTATTTATTGACAAGACTATATATCTTTATTGATATATTGTGTAAAGCTAAATACACTCATTCTTTTAGTTTTCAGACAAGATAAGTCTCAAGCATAAAATTTTTCCTATAGGAAAAGTGTTGCTCTGCGAATCGTAATTGGAATAATGCTTAAGTAAGCATTGTTGAGATTATATTTTTTGATTGCCTGTCTATAAACAGTTTTAAGAAATTTATTAAAGAAAAGCTTTATAGGAAGGGTTATTATAATATAAATGAATATATTAATGACAGTAACCCCAGGGAATGAGATGATCTCTCCCAAGCTATTTCTAGAAAATATCACATTATATTTGTATAATGAATTATATTGTTAAAAATATTGACTAAAAAGAGGATACCTACGGAGTTTCTTTCGCCTGTTTCTTCTCCGTTAGAGGAGCCTCATTACGAAACGGTGGTAGATTGAAAATGACGATCGATAAACGAATGTACTGAATAAATGATTTGATTTGATATATCAAGAAACAAAAATCCTTAAGTTTCCTTCACCACGCGCGCCTTTTTGTTTGCCCTACTGCCGACTTCGGGATAGGAATCTATAAAATTAAAACGAGCATACTGACCATTTTTATAAATTACACAATTATCTTCACGCTATTCCCATACAGAGGTAGACAGGGGTTTAGACAATTAAGTCCTTTCGACCTACCTGCCATCGAAGCCATTTTTGGGACAATGTCACAGGTCTTTATGTCCAAGATAATGATATAAATCGTACATAAGTTTTTGAAAAACCCATTATCAAGAGCCTCGGGGATCGAACTCGGGTCTCTTGACTCGAATTCTGATCACCCAACCTCTCGGCTATCGTGACTCGCCGTTGTTATCTTACTAGTTGTTGAAAAGTACTTTCGCAGTGAAATAACTATTTAATATTTGTTATATGAGGGTATATCGTCGAATTTTTTACCTCTAAACGCAAATCTATTATCAACACAATTTGTTTAAACACTGCGCTCGGTATCACCTGGTTAGACTCTTTAACAGACTGTAGCTAGCGCTAAAAACGATTATACGTGTTATGTTACCCTCAAATTGAATAAGAAATAAAATAGAAAACGAAACAAAAAAAGTTATTTATTGACAAGAATATATATCTTAATTGATATATTGTGTAAAGCTAAACACACTTGTTCTTTTAGTTTTCAGACAAGCTAAGTCTCAAGCATTAAATTTTTCCTATAGGAAAAGTGTTGCTCTGCGAATCGTAATTGGAATAATGCTTAAGTAAGCATTGTTGAGATTATATTTTTTGATTGCCTGTCTATAAACAGGTTTAAGAAATTTATTAAAGAAAAGCATTTTAGGAAGGTTTATTATAATATAAATGAATATATTAATGACAGTAACCCCAGGGAATGAGATGATCTCTCCCAAGCTATTTCTAGAAAATATCACATTATATTTGTATAATGAATTATAATGTGAACATAATTATAGATACAGATTTAAAACAGAAGCTAGAGAAAATAGGATGTAAAATGTAGTGACGATTTGCGCAATTGTGCTCATTAATTTAAAGCTTGAAACGGTAATCAATTTTGAGACATGAACGTTGGCGATTATGGTAGACGAAGGTGTGACGAAGCAGAGACGACAGTCTCAATAATAGTTTAGATTAGCATTCTCGAGGCCCAAGAGTAAGCAATTAAATTTTAAAAGTAAACATTTTTTTTCCTCCAAATGGAACGATTTTTTTTAAGTCACTTTAGTCACGATAGCACAGTGGTTGCGTGATCGGAATTCGAGTTGCGAGACGCGGATTCGAACCCCGGGTGGATTGCTCGAACGTATGTATTTCGTTGTCTTCAACATAAAGACGGCGACGGTCACCACCTGTCACTCTATTGTCCCAATATACTAAAAATAATTTGATACTGTTAAGAAGGCGCTCCAATTTCTTGAGACATGATTGGGATGGATCTGGACAACGTAAATCGGTATAGTCAATAATGATCGCCCTTTATCAGGGATTGAACCAGCAAAAGATTGGTTTTAAAAAAAAGGAAGGAAGGAATTTTTAAGACGGTAGAGTGAACGTAAGGTGGCATTGACGTTCCAGCTTATTTCCACAACCTGAACACAGCTTAACGACTTATCCAAATGCAAGCCACAAGTAACAACGGTATTAGAAAACGGAATCCCAATACCAGTGTTGGAAATGGCGTGAAGAACTCTGCCAATCTATCGCGCCTTACGCAAATATACTTTACGTTAAGAAAGCGCCACCACTTCCGGTTGCCGTTTCCCAAGACATTACAACATAACCGTCACCGGTCGGTCACAAATTGATTTCGCTTAATATCAGAAGTTGTACAACCACGCACGCCAATATAAACCGTAAAAAGTTTTAAGATTACGCTCATAAACGTATGACGTGCTGAGTGAGGAATCGAGTTTATTGCTTGATGAATTCATAAAGTGCAGTTTTACACTTTCATACATAAGTATTAGAGCTCGATTTAGCATGCATAATTGTATTTAACGGAGCTCCTCTCGCGTTTTTAGGATTTCGTAACACGATTTCGTTTTTAGTCGTCAATCATGCTTCAAATGGAGACGATTTTTTAAGTCACTTTAGTCACGATAGCACAGTGGTTGCGTGATCGGAATTCGAGTTGCGAGACGCGTATTCGAACCCCGGGTGGAATGCTCGAACGTATGTATTTCGTTGTCTTCAACATAAAGACGGCGACGGTCACCGCCTGTCACTCTATTGTCCCAATATACTAAAAATAATTTGATACTGTTAAGAAGGCGCTCCAATTTCTTGAGACATGATTGGGATGGATCTGGACAACGTAAATCGGTATAGTCAATAATGATCGCCCTTTATCAGGGATTGAACCAGCAAAAGATTGGTTTTAAAAGGAAGGAAGGAATTTTTAAGACGGTAGAGTGAACGTAAGGTGGCATTGACGTTCCAGCTTATTTCCACAACCTGAACACAGCTTAACGACTGATCCAAATGCAAGCCACAAGTAACAACGGTATTAGGAAACGGAATCCCAATACCAGTGTTGGAAATGGCGTGAAGAACTCTGCCAATCTATCGCGCCTTACGCAAATATACTTTACGTTAAGAAAGCGCCACCACTTCCGGTTGCCGTTTCCCAAGACATTACAACATAACCGTCACCGGTCGGTCACAAATTGATTTCGCTTAATATCAGAAGTTGTACAACCACGCACGCCATTATAAACCGTAAAAGTTTTAAGATTACGCTCATAAACGTATGACGTGCTGAGTGAGGAATCGAGTTTATTGCTTGATGAATTCATAAAGTGCAGTTTTACACTTTCATACATAAGTATTAGAGCTCGATTTAGCATGCATAATTGTATTTAACGGAGCTCCTCTCGCGTTTTTAGGATTTCGTAACACGATTTCGTTTTTAGTCGTCAATCATGCTTCAAATGGAGACGATTTTTTAAGTCACTTTAGTCACGATAGCACAGTGGTTGCGTGATCGGAATTCGAGTTGCGAGACGCGTATTCGAACCCCGGGTGGATTGCTCGAACGTATGTATTTCGTTGTCTTCAACATAAAGACGGCGACGGTCACCGCCTGTCACTCTATTGTCCCAATATACTAAAAATAATTTGATACTGTTAAGAAGGCGCTCCAATTTCTTGAGACATGATTGGGATGGATCTGGACAACGTAAATCGTCAATAATGATCGCCCTTTATCAGGGATTGAACCAGCAAAAGCTTGGTTTTAAAAGGAAGGAAGGAATTTTTAAGACGGTAGAGTGAACGTAAGGTGGCATTGACGTTCCAGCTTATTTCCACAACCTGAACACAGCTTAACGACTTATCCAAATGCAAGCCACAAGTAACAACGGTATTAGAAAACGGAATCCCAATACCAGTGTTGGAAATGGCGTGAAGAACTCTGCCAATCTATCGCGCCTTACGCAAATATACTTTACGTTAAGAAAGCGCCACCACTTCCGGTTGCCGTTTCCCAAGACATTACAACATAACCGTCACCGGTCGGTCACAAATTGATTTCGCTTAATATCAGAAGTTGTACAACCACGCACGCCAATATAAACCGTAAAAAGTTTTAAGATTACGCTCATAAACGTATGACGTGCTGAGTGAGGAATCGAGTTTATTGCTTGATGAATTCATAAAGTGCAGTTTTACACTTTCATACATAAGTATTAGAGCTCGATTTAGCATGCATAATTGTATTTAACGGAGCTCCTCTCGCGTTTTTAGGATTTCGTAACACGATTTCGTTTTTAGTCGTCAATCATGCTTCAAATGAGACGCCGGTGAAAGTGATGTACTTGTCGTGGTGGTTGTTCTCTTAACTCGGTGACCCCAATTCCCAAAAGACTTAACTTTTTCCCCATATTATTGTGGATACCACTCAATACTATTATGTTACATATTCTGTTTAATTTAGACGACCCGATGGCTAAGTGGGCAGTGACACTGCCTTCGAAGCCAAGGGTTGCGGCGTCGAATTCCACTAGGTGCGGCAAACGTTTGTGTGCTGAATGTGAATGTTTCTACTCGAGTAAAGCAAGAAGTTATAGTAATTGTTGTTCTTATTTATGTATTAAGTATACATAAATAAGAACAACATCACATACATTGATCTGATCCCAAAGTAAACGCTTAAGTACTTGTAGCTTGGAACAAAGAAACAATGAAGGTGCCACAAACACCCCAAGAAAATGTAGAAAAAATTTGTTCTACGTTGACCCGATTGGGAATCGAACCCGGGACCTCTGAGATGACAACACCATGAAACCGGGCCGTACGCCACTCGTCCACGGAGTTCGACAGGTGTAAATATATTTGTATGTAATTATATTGTACCGTTAGCTAGGATACTAAGACGGTTATGAGATCACCACTTATCTCGATGAAGGAAGGAATGAATGAAGGAATGCGTGAAGATAGAAAAAGAGAAAACTATAAACATACCTATTAATTTTACGGCGTAAAAATATGCCTCTCTCTTACTTCCCGTGGGTGGCGACGAATAACATAGAATATCATTGACTGCCGACAGATGGCGCGTTGGGGCAAAAAAAAACTATACCAAACATCAGGAGACCGGTGATAGGTAGCAGCGTCTAAGGTGCATGGCGTTTGGCACTGATATCGCCAACCCGCTTGCATAGCGTGATCATGGTAAAGCTTATTGAACAGGTCCCAGTCCTCTGTATGGATCCAGTGTATGTTTTCATATTTTTATACAAATTAGCGTCGACAACCTTATGGTTTAGGGTGCGGACTGCGAAAGATAACTTCGCAGGTACGGGCTCGCCATTCGACTATTGTCGTGAACCACTCCAGACACAAGCATTGCAGCTTACTTGGAGTTAATAAACAGGAATACTAGTAATGTAATTTGGCATTGCTAGTAATCTTTTTAAAATTTTTCGAGAGAAAGGCGGTCCCTAGCGGGAATTGAACGATTCTTGGCTTCCTAGGCAGAGGCATTACCAACTGGGCTATCGGACGTTCTATAGTAATTGTGCGCTGCGTGAACCCAGCAGGAGGTAAATGTGTGATATTTTCTCGTCCTAACGTCTAGTGAACGCTAATGACTAACTTGCCATGCATGGCTCGACGGAGCCAAGTAATTTAGCACGCGTTCTCTCCACTCACGGCTAACGGTTTTAGGTAACGTAACGAACCATTCGTTATTTCTAAGACGAACTGTAAATATTTGAATACAGTTACCGGATAAAAATTACCGAAATACTTTTTTTAATGTGATTAAACAATAACCAAATAATTTTTATATCGATATAAGTAGTATAGGTTACTTTCATCGTAATTTGTACTCTACCACCGTTTTGTAATGAGATTACTCTTACGTAGAAAAAACAGGCGAAAGAAACTCTGTAGGTGGGATACCTACGCATGTAAAATAAAACGATTTTCGGATTTTATCGCGTGTATTATTTAGTTTTATACAGACTGTTTTCTACTCCCGAAGTTTCGGATGCTTTACAGTATCCTGGTTAAGGGGGAACTGAGGTCTTCAATGTCCCACTGTCATTGTTACCGTCGGCTACCATCAACTCACATTTATTAATTTTGGACTATTGACATTAGCAGAATTATAAAAAGAGGGGCCATAACACTAAGAAGCCAAACCAATTTTGGACCATTTAGACACTGTAAAATCTAATTAAAAGCGAGATAATGACTTTAATACATTACGGCAACATATGGAATATACGAATCTGCACGTGAATAATTTACGGAGAGCGAGAGAGCATACACATCGTAACTATAAAGGTCCTTTATACTACCTTCAGTCTCTGTGTAAAGGTAGTCTACCTTTAGAGTACACGGGTACGACACGATACAATATATACAAACACGATATATATACGAAACAAGGATCCACCACGGATTTGCTAACGCCAAATACCGCCTATTTGTTTTGTAGTTTATAGACTTATTAAAATGTGCATGTCCATATTAAATATATATTCACTTACTAGTACATCTATAACAACTCCAAACACTTTTCAATCTTCTACTTACCCTGTATTGATACTTCTGCACCCTACCACTGCACGCTACCACTGCACGCTCCTGTTAATGCCTCTTTCTTAGGAACTGAATGCTATTTTGTTTTCTTTCTTTTTTTTTTTTTCTACGGTATGTATGGTGTTAAGTGAGGTACCGGGCGCAGAACTCTTGTTCCACATTATAAGCGCACAACAGCAGAGACTAGAATTGAATTCAATTCAAGTCCTAATGAGTATATAAGCCTCCAGTTGCCAGTTAATGAGACGGCCGATCTAAAGAGTTTCATTGGCATAAAAAATTTAATCCTTAAAGAACATGCTTTTCCCTAAAGCGTCGACCGTACGACGTACTCCACACGCCTGTGAATTTAGGACTATCATAATCTAGTGAGGGCTTAATTCTTCTAATCCCGTACGTACCCTTGACCGACCTCGTAATAATATACGAACTTGACCCGGCGGCGCCCGTACCCAATGACTAATGCGTCGATATTATGCACACACACGACTGTTTATCGACCGTTCAATTGTGAAGAATTGAGAACGGCTACGCTGATTTTACAAATAATTAAAAATAAACTTCGCTTAAAACATTCAAATGTAGGTAAGTTAGGCTTAACTTGAGAAACTTTCTTCCCCAACAGTTGGCATGTCAGCGAGCTTTACAGCCGGCCCATTGCCACATCTGCTCAGATTCTTATAACTATGTCGGGTTCAATAAAGTCTCAGGTTTAGGTTTAATTTCTGGATCAGGCCAATGAATGTGATCTTGTCCTCGTCTATCTATTAAAATTCAAAATACATTAAGGATCAACTTCAATGCATTATCTCTAAATTACAATATCAGAGCGTAATTAATGTATTTTTTCGCATAAAAACAATTACACGTGATGTCACTGTAATGTACATAAAAAGCATCTCGAATGGGAAACCATCGTCTTGTTCATCGCGGCGGGAATTTCAGCGTGGTCATCACACTTGACAGCTTTATCACTTCCACGTAGCGAGCCAACGAACCGGATGTAGGTCGGAACAGCAATTCCGCTCCTCGTACGAAGATTTATACCGCCCACGTGGGACAGTTAGAATAATCATTCACCGCATATAATTGAATTATTTAGTTGTTTACATATTAATATATCCGTGTAATATATACTGATTTTTATATTATAAATCTCCGTAACATAATATACTGATTTTTTACCTTCTTCTTGTAATTTACAGCTTATCACAATTTCACTGCTGAACATAGACTTCACATAAAGATTGTCTCAAATGGAGTTACAAATCGACGGTCGATCGACGGATTCAAGTGTCACAGGACTGAATAGTTTCCCCTATATTGTGCAAGTCGTCCCTTCACTGCGTTTTAAAAAATGCGTGGATAGGGACAACTTCTCATATATTGCCTTCTGGTTCTCCAAAACTGAAAGAACCAAGACACTCGGAAATGCAATAAAAGTGTTTTCTTGCATTGACCCGACCAGGAATCGAAAACGGGACCTCAGAGCTTGCGACACCATGAAAACCGGTGTGTAACTCGTCCGTCGTCGTAATGAGGTTGCCTGTACGAGGCTGCCAGTCGAGAACCTTTCTTCCCATTGCCACTCACAGCTATCTCGATCTCTGTGGGTAGGCATGCTCTATTAAAAGCTATTCCCTTGATCGTCTATTCCGATACCACAGGATAGGGTTGGAATTTTCTTACAGCGATGTCAAACAGCAAAAATCAAATAAACGAGAGTTTTAAAAAACTTAATTGAAGAGAACGTGATTTCAATAACGTCGCCGCCGTACGGTTGAAATCGCGGCTTCGAATTACACCCGCAGTTAGTTCGTTAGTTGATTTTTGAAGAGCTCATGGATTACATGCTCAAAATACACAAATAGATATACAATTAAAATAATTAAAAGCAAGGAGCAGCCAGCAAATGCCTCTACTGGGCAAAAGCCTTCTCTCAAATATTTAAGAGAGATAAACACGACAACGGCCGCTCCGCTGGCCCTGTTTAAATTTTATACCTGGCCCCTATTTTTTGTTCAACATACCAAATATTAATTAAATATACAGTTAATTGTTAATGAATACCATACTATTGCTTTCTTCTATTCTTGTTCCATTAATATTCGTATAATAAGATCAGAGAACGGTAAAGTTAAAAAAAAAACTTGTACAGTTTTCACAATAACCCGGTTACGTTTATCTCATCTCATTGATTAAATTGTACTATACAAAACAATTTCATGACTCACGCCAATGTTCTTTAGTGTCTAATCTGTAAAGTTTTAAGGTTTTTAACGTATATTATTGAATACATAATGAACCTATTCTACTTGTAAGATCAGTTTTTTTTTCCAAATACAAATGAGTTTTTTTATTGACATTTAAAAGTCAACGGTAATACTGTTTATTGTGATCTAAATGATAACAATGAGAATTTTATGTTTAATGCTTATTTTGTATAATGTTTACAAGTTTTTTGCACACTAACAAATTTAAACGAAGAAAATATGTAAAGGAATCAAATATAAAGATTTTTCGCAGAAAATTAGTTCCGAAGCTCAATCCAAAATATAAAAAATGTTCTTCTTCTTCTTTTTCTTTATAGCTGTAGATCTCCCCTAAAGTTTGCCACAAAGAAGGGTCCTCAGTGACATGGATCCATCGACTGTTTTCAACATTGTTACTGCCTGCGTTTGCAAGGAAAGAATCCCGCTTCCTATTGCATTTTAATAGGTCGCGTAGGTCTCATCCGCTACGCGATAAAATATTTCACGTCAATTCAACACCGTTAAATCATTTAACAATTTATTACATTATTTATATTGAAGATTAGTATTCTATTCGTAATAATTCTAATTCTATTCGTAAATAAAACAATATAATCAGATGTTATGAGGTAGACTGGCAAAATTTATTATTAAATCAAAAGCAATTCCTAAACGCAAAACAGCGAAAAATAATGTTTGTTGTCTGGAAAATACTAAAAAAATTCAAAGAAACAAGTAAAGCTGAGCTCGTTACAATCGATGTGAAAATTACCGACGCCTGGTGTAATGTGACCGTACAAATTGCGGCCTTCAAAGCAGTTCTTGAAATTTGGAATTCCAAACTTTGCTTCCCACAGCCGCCGTGTGGTTTGGTTTAAATGGAACGTTTCCAAATTGCACGTATTTTGGCTCCGACGAGGGCGCAGACGTAACATAAAGTTCTGAATATGGTAGTTAAGCGAACGACTACCTTGTGACGCAGAATGTAGTGTTTTTATAACGTCTGGTTTTTGAATTTTAATAAGAATCCATTGGGACTGCTCCGCCTTGTTAGCGTGTATGTGGCCTCTAAAATTTTTAAACGAATGCATAATGTTGTTGTGTGTGCGGGAATGCACACAGCTATGTGTAATAACAAAGTAAAAAAAAAAAAAAAAAGAAAATAAAGAAAATATCTTCACGCAATTCCCAATATAGGGGTAGACAGAGGTCTAGTTTGTCTAGACTAACTAATTAAGTCACTTCGACCCTCCTTCCGCCGAAGATATTTTCGGGACAACCAGACAGTCGCCGTCTCTATGTCTAAGCCAACGATATAATTGGTAAATAAGTTTTTGAAAACCCCTTTGGTACGAGCCTGCCACCTGGGATTCGAACTCGGGTTTCTTGACTCGAAATTCCGACCACCCAACAACTCGGCTATCGTGACTTGACGTATTTCACTTAGTTCTTTCTAGTTTTTAAAAAAATATTCTGATCAGAAATAGTAGATATCCGCAGCTACAATTTTGCATAGGTAACGTGAACGATGAGTGATTAGGTTTGTAAAATAACTCTGGTTGTTAAAGCGGATTTCTGTAAGAGTTGTTGCTCTCTGCTCCTTCAAACGCAAACATAAAATATAAAAGCTTTTAGCGAATTGCACGTTTTTATCTCACGAATCACTCTTGTTTAATGTAGTTGGCTATAAAATATCCGCTTTTTACATTTAACCCCACAATTATACAAACACACAAACTGGCCAATTTCTAAACACTCAGCCAGACTTTGAATAGTCTTAAACATTAGAGTTTAAAATTTCTCAAATATTTTTATCTATAACTAACACAAGCTCAAATATATCATCAAATTATAACTATAATTTAAAGCAAAAATTGCGTCCAAAACAGCAACTTTCCTAAAAATAAGAACAATAATTTATTCTGTATACACCTTTTCGGTTATCATAATTTTTTTTATTTAGTTTTTAGGTTAAAAATTAGGATTCATCTTAAGAAACACAAAAAACTTTAAGAAACCTAACAGTACAGTCATTCTATATTCCAGTTTAGTAAGAAATATTCTTGAATATGCATCTATAGTTTGGTCACCTTATTATGCTGTTCATTCTAATAGGATAGAGGGAGTTCAAAAGCGGTTTTTTAAAGTTCTATGTTGGCGCTTTTATTTAACACGTACATTAGCAGAATACTCTGATAGGTGCACATACTTTCAAGTTACGTCACTAAAAATGAGGCGAGAGTTTGCATTGCTGGTATATTTATACAAATTACTACTACATTCAATCGTGGATTGTCCATTCTTACTCTCTCAGATAGATATTAGTACCATGCATCGAGATAGAAGTTCCAAGACATTTCTATTAAATGTTTATAATAACAACACCTCATATTATAATCCATTGGTTCAAATGTGTAGGAAATATAACGAAATTACTATTAGCAACACAAATATAGATGTATTTATTTCGAATTTGAACACATATAAGTCAAGTGTTTGGAAAGCCCTCTTGTAAATGCTTAGTGATTTCTGTATTTGTGATTTTTGTTTTATTATATCTTTGTGTAAATTTTCTAATTTTTTTTTCATTACTTATATTTAAGTGTAAGAAAGAAAACACCGTGTCCTTGTTTTAAATCTGTATACACATAGTTTGGACAAGGACTGTTCAATACCTTAGAGTTTTAATCTTATCATGTAATTGTCTAAGTCTGTTTTGTGTATAATAATAAATAAATAAATAACCGAAAAGGTCACAATCACAATTAATTCCCATAATAACCTGAGGAATATATTTGATTTTTTTTAAAGAATAAGTATTCATTCTCCAAAGTCTGCAAAGTCCATTGTAGAACATAAACTCCCTTGTCTTGTCCTTGTCACATTGCGGCGGCGGCGGCGACAAGCGGATTGGCGAACTAGCAATCTTAGAAACTGCTGAAAATTATTTACCTTTCTTATTAAAAATAAATGAAAATGATACTTAGAAAATATACAGGAAATATTATAGGTATTCCTAGCCAAATACAAAAAATATCTTTACAAAAAAAGAATTACGGTTATTAAGACTGCCATAACACTTAACCACTTTCGAGCGATTAGTTGCCAATCAATGATTACAGCTGGCAGCGTCGCGACCCCGTTGCGGTGTGCCTGTGTTATTATAACTCGTTTATAACGGTTTGTTTTTTTTTTTGTACAAAAGCTATTTACCGGCGGGCTGGTTAGTGGTCTAATGACCGCTGGTAACTGAACGGTGTGAGGCTTGGACTATTATGCCCGCTGATTTTCCTATTTAGTTTTTTTTTATCATAGACGTTCACCCACTTTTTTTTTCTAAATTCGATCATCATTCATAGAGCAATGGCACACATACATGCATAACGGCTTATTAAAGTCCACTGCACGACATAGGCCTCTAACGATAATTTGTAACAACTTTACTGGCTGTTATACATTATGCATCCTATTTCCACCGCAGGACTTAGGCCTCATTCGTAGGGGGGGGGGGGGGTTATGGTAATCACCAGGTTTTGCGAGCGGATTGGCGATCGCAGCACCTGACGCCTTGCGAAATGGTTATAATATTACTCGCAGTTTTTTTTTTTCAGTTCAATCGTGACCAGAGATTATAAACACTTGTTATTTTTACGACCATTTTACAACCTTCTTAACAATATACATTGAAAAGATAAAACCTGTTTCTAGTAACATTTTATGTAATTAAATATAATAGTTATACTCTCACAACGATCTGCTGCGCCAACTTAAAGGAATCAAATACTGTTTTATAATTTAATATGATTGTAGCTCATTGTAAGATAACTGTTGAGTTTAAACTGTTGAGTTCTTAATAAAACTTTCACTCTTCGGCGTTCTTAAATATTTCAATTAGCAGTCGAATAACCATCTCTTTTAAAATTTCCTGAAGTCTACATGACATAAATAGTACCTATCCCAGGATCAAACTGAGGTCCTCTGATTCGAATACCGATAACATAACTGCGCGGTTATCGTGAGCATCATTAGGATGCTCTACTAATGGATTGTTAATTCCATTAGTAGTATCATTATTAACAAAGAGTACATAACATGACAATAGTGCTTATTTTATTTACAGACAAAAGAAATTCACTCGAGAAAATTATGCCGACGAAGTAACAATTGTTCTGTGCGGCATTCTTTCTTGTTTACATAGCTTTAATATAAGAGGCACGTATCTCGGCGCTCAGCGGCTGATATATTACTACTTGCCTCGTGACTTTGTGGAGAATGCAAACAGAAAGATTTAAAACTTAAATCCTCTAGCGAAGATGAGCCTAGTTCTTTAGGTTTTCTAGAATACGCTCGCATTATCATACACCGCAAACCATTGTATAAAAATCGTACTGACCTGAGTTCGAACTTCAGAAGCCACTTCAAATTAATAGCAATTTTAATTGTTGAATTTAGCACGATCTTTTTGATGATGAAAAAGATTTTGCACGTTTAGCAGTGCAGCATCCAGAGTTGACGTACTGCCATGCTGCTGTTGTAGCGTGGCAGGAACTTTCGTTTCTAAAGTACTATGTTATACTTAACCATGCATGATACCAAGGAAGGTTTTCAACATTTGACTGTAAAGTATCTGTATCTTTACTTGTAGACTTCCAGAACCATTCCATAACCATTTTCATGACGAATGTTGAAGGGATGCGTGATGCTTCTCACAACGTGCAAACATGGGGTCATACGTTGCATTTTACATGATCGCATCCAACTTATACATGCATAATTGTGGGTTCCGAAGCCCAATGAAATGACGCCGTGCAAATGTTTATTCAATTGGCGTATCGATTTTACTAGTATCGCAATCGTTTCGCAAACGTTGCACGAACGCGCGCAATTTGCAAAACAAAATACCAGACACCGGCGTTTTCGCACGGGCGAAACATATTTTCATCGTCGCTTTTGTTGCCCATGAGTTTTTCATTTTTGACTTTGAGGACTAATTAATTAATGAATATCTTCAGACCATTCTCATTACTGAGGTAGACAGAAGTCTAACAATTCTTTTCGACCCACTTTACACAGAAGATTTTTTTGGGACGCCAGAGGTGATCAGAACTCGTGTCCAAAGACCCGAGTTGGGTCTCCACGTGGAAGGCTCGTACCAATGACTTTTTTCAAAAACTTATGCAAGATTAATATAGATAGCTTGGACACTAACACGGGGCAGCCGAGCCTTTCAAATTCTCAGAAATGTGTGTAGAAAGGACTAAATTGTGAAGAGATGCTATAAAATTTTATACCATTTTAAAGTTTATGTTTATGTAACATATGCCACCGTTGCCAAATAGCGAAGGGAAGATTTAATGCCAAAGCAAGTGTGCTTGTTTGAACTCCCGGCAAGAGATAACACTACGTGCCATCGCTAGCACGGTGTTATTGGATTTAAGAGCCAATACGTAAATGTCAAAAAGGTGGGGCCTTTCGCATTTTATTTTATACGTAAGATGATGGATAATGACTGAATTAAATTAAAAAATACCGGGTTTGTTACAGTACTCAAAAAGAAATATGTTCAGAGTTCAGACTTGAGACACTTTAACGTATTACTATTGTTTTAATTATAATCCAGAGGATTATTCGACCATAAATTATAATTAGATTACTCGATTATCTCGTCGAAGAAAAACGTTGAAACATAATTTTTACAAAATATAAAACGTTTGGGCTTCGTGAAAGAAAATGTTACCTTAACAATGGGACTTTAGCAATTGTGGCTTTAGACGGTACTTATAAAAGAAATACTTTGAATAATACTTAAATATCGGTATACATGAAATATGCAGGATGTAATATATTCAATTTGTAGGATAATATAAGAAAACATTTATGTCTCGCTCTTTGTTTGTTCAAATACCTTCAAGTTATTTGAGCCGTCGTGTACGATAGTCGATAAATAATTACATTCCGATGGAATCGCGCCGGCACCGGTACTGGAAGAATTATCGTTGGGAGTATTCAAAACAGATTTAAGATTGGCAAGGACGGAATGTCTATCTTTATTGAAATTTCACGCCGAGTAGCTTTATTCTGATTTAGTTAAGCTTGATTTCGTAGGGACCTTTGTGACTGTCCAGAAGATTTCATATAATATTATTAATTGCTATTCAGTATTGAATTTATAGATACAATTCTCCAATTCCAAAAAAGATTGGGGTCTATTATAAAGATAGTTGATTAATTTTTCAAACAAAAAAAAGTAACGATTTTCGTTCGTATTCTGGTCTTTGTTTTTAAAAGTAGTTTTGCAAAAAGGTAATGCTACTTGGTACAATATAACTTCACATGGGTAATGTACTCTAGTATTAATACAGAAATGCTTATTTTTAAGATCCATTTGAACGATAACCAAATCTTACGTGTCCTCGTATCTTTTACATGCATTAAAATATGTTTTATATAATTGTCATTAGTCAAAATAAAATATTTTTGCCGTAATTTGCAAGAGAAATTGAATGAAATAATTAGAATTTCAAACAAAGACTTTAAATTTATTCTCTTTATTCAAATGAATGGAAGCAAAGACTAATAGTTTAAAATAATACAAACTTATGTAAATTCAACAATGGAATTTAAGCGTATTCATGTGGTGCGACTAGTAACAATATATTATATTCATTTAACCATATAAAGTATCCACTTTTTGCCAAAATGTGGTGTTTCATTTTAATAATTAATCTGCTATTTTTAATTTTGTTGTTTTTTTCTTTTATTGCTTTTCTGTTTTTATATTATTTTCTAAAAAAAAAACGATTTTTTTCTTTCACTCGGCGGTAATAGAATAAACATTGTTTTTATATACTTTTTGACGAAAACGTACGATGCGTTTTCGATGTGAATTATTCGATGTACACTAGAAAATAAAATTTTTGAATAATTAATTTGAGACACTGAGAATCGTGGTCGGATTTAGCGATAATCATATGAAACGATTTGCGATTTTTTTTCTTTATTCGGCGTTAATAGTATTAACAGTGTACCGTGCAGTTGGCTACAGACAGCTTTCGGCTTATAAGGCATTTATTACGAGCTCGAACCGGTTACAACGAATTCCGTCTAACATTTGACGTTGCCGTTTCTAAAAATAGCAAACTAGGACTAGGCGGTCATAGTTTAGCAGCGTTTCGATATTGTAAATGTTTTCTGCAGTTGTGCAGTTGCGAAATGTAATGCATTTAATTTCATCGTTATTTATTCTATTTGATACGACTGGTCTAGTGCTTGATTCATTGATTTCACTCAAAACGTAAGCGCTGTGACTTGTACTTTGGCGTGTATTATCAGGTTTTAATTTTCATTTTTTTTTCATGAATAATTTTTTTTCACACTTTCTTTCATATTGGACGGAACTTATTTGGGGCAACGTAAAAGTTCAGCCTGTCGCAGCCCTGCCGTACGCTCTTAAGCTGTTTCCGATTCCGTAACACAAGTGGTTTAGCTGCTTATTTTGGGACGGTCAAAACTTTCTCATTATAATATTAGTATAATGAACGTTATAAAACCACAATCTAGAGACCGCGTTAACATTTGGTAATCAAATGTCTTCCACGATCGTTAGCCTTGTTAAAAAATGCAAATGTTGATATTTTATCACTTATTTTGCAACGGCAAGGCTTACACAATCGGATGTATTGTGTAATTCAATAGCTAAGTCACGGTAATTTTTGTAAAAGGCGCCCAATTTACTATATGCATTATTTATTTTGCAAATGTTTGAATTTAAATACAATAAATTGCTGATTAAATAGTGCCAATTCATTATTGTCTTGTATATTACCATAAAAGTATTAGTAAATAAGTATTTTTAGAAATAATTAAACCTCTTGCTTTGTAGCCTCAGTTTTATTTCATATTCCTACTTTTATGCAGTTAGTCTCAAGCTTTTAGCCGGCATTGTATCTGCGTAAATATATGCTATCTCTGTTTGACACCAATGGTATTGTGAGAAGGTAATAATAATAAATAAATATCTTCACGCAATTCCCAATACAGGGGTAGACAGAGGTCTAGTTTAGACAATTACGTCCCTTCGACCCACCTTCCACCAATGATATTTTCGGGACAACGTGACAGGTGGTGAGCCCGTCGCCGCCTTTATGTCCAAGCCAACGATATTCGTACATAAGTTTTTGAAAAACCCATTGGTACGAGCCAGCCACTTGGGGATCGTACTCAGGTCTCTTGACTCGAAATTCCGACCACCCAACCACTCGGCTATCGTGACTCGCTTGTAAGAAGGTGACGAATGGTAATACCCTATTATATATTCTAGGGTATTTAACAGGTAGAAAACACCAAACGAAAGTGAACATTTTAGGTGCCAACTCAGGTCATTTGGTCATACAGGTTTTACACAGGTAGCAGTCCATACACGATTACGCTTTTCTATTGTATTGTATTATCAGACTTGTTGCGTCAAACATGCGAATCAGATTAAAATGTAACTGATATTCATCTCATTTTGGTATCGTATAAAAATATCTAATGTTTTTATTATCCTTATCTGTTATACCGAAAATTTAGGCATGTATAAAGGGTTTTAATATTTTCATTCTGCATATTATGGGCATAAATTTGACAACCTCCGTGGACGAGTGATGTAAAC
This sequence comes from Sericinus montela, assembly GCA_029286605.1. Classification (NCBI taxonomy): domain Eukaryota; kingdom Metazoa; phylum Arthropoda; class Insecta; order Lepidoptera; family Papilionidae; genus Sericinus; species Sericinus montela. The sequence goes on from JAGSMR010000015.1 coordinate 16,185,449, forward strand.
ACCGGTTTTCAAAGTGACGCCATCTCGAGGTCCCGGGTTCGATTCCCGGTCGGGTCAATATAGAAAAACCACTTTTTCTACATTTTCTCTGGGTCTGGGTGTTTGTGGTGCTTTCGTTGTTCCGATTCCGTAACACAAGTGGTTTAGCTGCTTATTTTGGGACGGTCAAAACTTTCTCATTATAATATTAGTATAATTAACGTTATAAAACCACAATCTAGAGACCGCGTTAACATTTGGTAATCAAATGTCTTCCACGATCGTTAGCCTTGTTAAAAAATGCAAATGTTGATATTTTATCACTTATTTTGCAACGGCAAGGCTTACACAATCGGATGTATTGTGTAATTCAATAGCTAAGTCACGGTAGTTTTTGTAAAGGCGCCCAATTTACTATATGCATTATTTATTTTGCAAATGTTTGAATTTAAATACAATAAATTGCTGATTAAATAGTGCCAATTCATTATTGTCTTGTATATTAGCATAAAAGTATTAGTAAATAAGTATTTTTAGAAATAATTAAACCTCTTGCTTTGTAGCCTCAGTTTTATTTCATATTCCTACTTTTATGCAGTTAGTCTCAAGCTTTTAGCCGGCATTGTATCTGCGTAAATATATGCTATCTCTGTTTGACACCAATGGTATTGTGAGAAGGTAATAATAATAAATAAATATCTTCACGCAATTCCCAATACAGGGGTAGACAGAGGTCTAGTTTAGACAATTACGTCCCTTCGACCCACCTTCCACCAATGATATTTTCGGGACAACGTGACAGGTGGTGAGCCCGTCGCCGCCTTTATGTCCAAGCCAACGATATTCGTACATAAGTTTTTGAAAAACCCATTGGTACGAGCCAGCCACTTGGGGATCGTACTCAGGTCTCTTGACTCGAAATTCCGACCACCCAACCACTCGGCTATCGTGACTCGCTTGTAAGAAGGTGACGAATGGTAATACCCTATTATATATTCTAGGGTATTTAACAGGTAGAAAACACCAAACGAAAGTGAACATTTTAGGTGCCAACTCAGGTCATTTGGTCATACAGGTTTTACACAGGTAGCAGTCCATACACGATTACGCTTTTCTATTGTATTGTATTATCAGACTTGTTGCGTCAAACATGCGAATCAGATTAAAATGTAACTGATATTCATCTCATTTTGGTATCGTATAAAAATATCTAATGTTTTTATTATCCTTATCTGTTATACCGAAAATTTAGGCATGTATAAAGGGTTTTAATATTTTCATTCTGCATATTATGGGCATAAATTTGACAACCTCCGTGGACGAGTGATGTAAACACCGGTTTTCAAAGTGACGCCATCTCGAGGTCCCGGGTTCGATTCCCGGTCGGGTCAATATAGAAAAACCACTTTTTCTACATTTTCTCTGGGTCTGGGTGTTTGTGGTGCTTTCGTTGTTTCCGATTCCCATACCCCAAGTGCTTTAGCATATTACATAGGGATCGGAGCAATGTATGTGATGTTGTCCTATATGTATTTATTTATACCCACACTTACACACATATGTACAAATATTTTACTATGCCGTCTTTCTCAGCTCCTCTTTTTGTATTTAAATATGACGACCCGATAGCCGAGTTAGTCGTGATCCTTGGTTTGACCGTGGGTGTGGCCTTCGAAGGCTAGCGTTGCGGGTTCGACTCCCGCTAGGAGCAAATATTTGTGTGATGTTTATGAATGTTTGTTTGTACTCAAGTCATGGATACTTTGTGTATATATGAATATTTATCAATGGTAATATATATGTATGTTATTATTTTGTGCCGTTTCCTTGGGCGCTAAGATAGGCTCACCATCCCTCACGTCCCAAATAAGCTTCAGTCAAAAGTAGGATGAGAACTTCATTGTCTACCCTAATATGGGAAATAGCGTGAAGATCTAAAAATATCATTCTTTTTAATTAAATATTTTAGTGCCTACCACTTTGAAATTAATATACTGATGAAATAGGAAATTGTAACTGGCATAGGTGTGGTTTGTTTGATATTAACATTTATGGGTTTGTGCTGTATTGAATGTATTAAATAAATACTCAGTTATTACTTATATAAGTATACCCAAGCTTACTTGCAAGCATACATAAACATATATATAGGCGTATGCCTACTATTTCTGCTGATATTTCATCGCATTAGGTAATGCGAATCGCTAACGGAGATATGGCACCTTTACCGATTATTACACGGACGATGTGACGTCAATTCTGGTTTGATGGCCTTTCTGGTTGAATGATTTACATTGAGCAGTCAAAACCGTTGACCACTTACCATTATCATGAATCGAATGCTAGTTTGCTTCGTTCATCTATAAAACAACATGCCCCTTTTAAACCTAATTTTTAATTTTTAAGCGCCAGTAGTCTAAAATTTTATTCGGCTATTGTCGTGACCTACTCCAGGCACAGGCATTGCAGCTTAGTTTGTGTGGTTAACAGGAATACTAGTAATGCTATTTGGCATTACAAGTATAATTCTGTCTGCGACTTCAAATAATTTTTTTTTTTAACAAACCAGTGTTATTCGCATTACATGCGAGTGTGAAATACTACACGGTGCATGCAATATATAAATGTTGAAGTTTAATGACGATGTGGTTTTAATAAGTCATGATAGCCGAGTGGTGGTGTGGTTCGGAATTTCCAGTCGAGAGATCCGAGTTCGATCCCCAGGTGGCAGACTCGGCCCAATGGTTTTTACAAAAACTTATGTACGAATTATGTCGTTGGCTTACATCGGTCGGTAGCTATTGCGATTTGCAAGTCTTTCACCTCAGACGAATCTAACCAGACTCGAGTCATGAGAGAAAAGAGGGTGGTTTATTCGTATGCCGTAACCGTACGGCAAGGCTGTTTTAAACCCGGTATATATCATAATTCAGAGGTAATAGGCTATAACTTAAGTTACGTTCGCGATGTAATCCCGCCTGGACACGAGGAAGCAACTGGCACGGCATATTAATGAGCGTGGATAAATTTTATTGATCAACTGTGGGCAAGGTTAGTTGGGCTCACGATGCATAACGACCGTGTACAGTCTAAAAATACTATGTGCAGGGGCGGCATGCGTATAATAGATACGTAACTAGTACGGTATTGGAGAAACCTTGTTAGTCGTGTTGCGGCCGGATCATTACTATTTATTAGCAGATCACCTGTGAGGCGACCAGGAAACTACAAACTTGTAAATAATAGGTAACACGTGCAAATACATAACGGTACGTTAAAGAATGTTGCAAAACAGAGGCCTCTCCCCTTTTCAAGCAGATCGAAAATCGCTGTATTAGATAATTAGCACCTTAGACGTTGCTACTCCTCAGCGGTTCGCTAAATTTTGTCTGGTATGTTTTGTGAAGGTTATCCTCTCATCTGAAAGAGCCAATTCTATTTTCCATGTATTTCCTCTTGTCGCCCTTACAATACCCACGGAATAAAGTGTCAATATGTGTACCACCCACGTGTATATTCTTAATCCCACGGCACGTTTCAAAGAATACGTAGCGCAAATTGACCTTGCTATGATTACAAAGTGTAACGGAGGTAACTTACAGTGCAATTGGCCTTTGAAAAACCCACTTAAATACCATTAGTATTTAAGTGGGTTTATAAGTAGTACATAAGCCACTTAATGGAATAATTTATTAGGAGATTAAATAGATTCAATAAAATAAGACTAACAAGCTTCTTTAATAACTCAATAATTTATTAAACTAATAAGTTAAATGTAAGTATTTTTTAAAAAAATATTACATTTTAACTGTCAAGATCTTTAACTATGGTTAGATTATTTAACACTTACCTTGTAAAACCAACACATAACAGGCTATTTTTTAAAGCAGAGGCTGCTCACTACTTTAAGAAAATCTATTTTAGTCCTGAAGAACCTAATCTTATTGTTTCAAATTTGTATCAGCGTTAGGTTGTTGTACTTAAAGTCGTATCGCTGTTATAGAAACGAAATAAAGCAAAACATTTTTCTCCTAAGACCAAACTGCAAAAGCTAGCGAAGCGATAAAAATTAAAGCATATTTTAACCACATGCAACATTCTCTCTCAATACGCTTTAATAATTTTAATTATGTAATGTTTAAGTTATTACGCTTACAGCTTTATGGGCTGTCGTAGCACAATGTTGATAACAGCCAGCTCAATACGGCGTCGGTGCTATTTTTATGTGAGTACGTGACGTGCCGCGTTCCTCATTACACCTGCTTCGTAACGTCCACACATAAACAGCTGTTGTATATTATATTAATAAGTTGATTGTGACGCGAAGATTTTGGTTAAGCTAATGGCATAAAAAAGGATTAAAAAAGGCTAACTAAAACATTACAGTGGCAGTATTCAGTATTCACATACGTACTGATATTTGAGGCGAGCATACAGTTTCAGGCTAAAACAATTTATTTATATTGTTGATACAATAGTTTACTCTCTGAACTGTACAAACAAATTTGTAATTACAGGACAAACAAAGTTGTAATTAAAGATTTTGCGTATTGTAATTATATTTTGTAAGTGTATCATTATGATAAAAGTTAATTTGCGTTTATATTCTCAGTTGTCACGCATTCGCAATCGACTATGATTGTAAAGTTGTGTGTAAGTATTAACGCAGAAAAATCTATTGCATACATATTTAGACAAATACGTCTTTTCGACCCACTTTTCCCCGAAGTCTATTTGGGGGTGTCTCAGGTGGTGAGGCTATCGCCGTCTTATTTAGTACAATAACAATCTATGCGATAATAAATTCTCAAGTATTCTCGAATTGCCTTTTAGTTGCTTTTTGTTATCACAAAAACACACTTATACAATACGTACGCATATAATTATGATAAAACGAAATTATCATTTTATGTTGGTTAACAATTATGATAAAATAAATAAATATCTTCACGCAATTCCCTCTACAGGGGTAGACAGAGGTCTAGTCTAGACAATTAAGTCTCTTCGACCCACTTTCCACCGAAGATATTTTCGGGACAACGTGACAGGTGGTGAGCCCGTCGCCATCTTTATGTCCTAGCCAACGATGTAATTCGTACAAAAGTTTTTGAAAAACCCATTGGTACGAACGAGCCTGCCAACTGGGGATCGAACTCGGGTCTCTTGACTCGAAATTCCGACCACCCAACCACTCGGCTATCGTGACTTTTTTTATCAATTATGATGAAAATTTATTTTCGTTTACATTTTCCGTTGCGACATTTTTCTATTTGACACCGTCGTAATTATCGCAGACACTGTTTTCGTTATAAATTCTGGAGCTCTGTTCCCCAGTGATTAATTTCATTAAAAAAGTCAGTAAGGTATAGGTAAGTGTATTGACATATTGCATTATATAATGTAAATATGTATTAAATATCTTCAAACCATTCCCAATACTGGGATAGACAGAGCTCTAGACGATTAAGTCCATCCAACCCACCTTTCAACAAGTAGAATTCACGAGCCAAGTGATTGGGTGATCGGAATTGGAGTCATCTTTTGGCGGAGTTCACGACAGCCATGTTATAGGCTCGTAACAATAGGTTTTTCCAAAACTTATGTACGACTTACATCATTGGCTTGGACATAAAGACGGCGACAGGCTCGCCATTTGTCACGTTGTCCCAATATCTTCGGTGAAACGTGGTGGATGAATATGAATTGTCGAATAAGTCTTACTTCTGTCATATTTGTAATAGTTAATAATACTAGCCATGTGTGCTTGGGAGTTTTGTAAACAAAGGATTTACTCGTATTACGAAATGCAGCGTGGTAATGCGATACGCGTTAACTTTTTTATTTGAACATGCACTGACACAAATTTAGCTCACGTTCCGGTGGCTCTCTTCACGCTTGTGCATATGATAAATGTTATATAGTTATTAATAAAGATACAATTAATTAAAGACAGAAAAATAATAGACATAAGAAGCGAATTGTTTAACGGGTTATATGTCTCTTAAGGGCGATTAAATATAATTTTCACACATGTTAGACGCTTCCGTACTTCTGCGGTCTATTTACTTTTGCTCTGAGATGTTTCGAGACGGTGATCCCACCAACCTTTTGTATTTTTTTATTTTACAGTTTATAGTTGTAAAAGGTTTTATATCCAATATTACGCTCAAAACTGTTTATGACACTTAAAATCAAATGAATATCTTCATGCTATTCCCAACACTGAAGTAGACGGAGGTCTAGATCATTAAGTCCTTTTGAACCTCTTTCCACAGGAGACAATTTTTGGCACAACGTGACAAGTCCAAACCAACATAAGTACATAAGTTTTAAAACCCCATTAGTACTAGCCTGCCAAATGGGGATTGAACTCGGATCTCTTGACGCTAATCGACTCAACTCCAAACTCGACTGTCGTGACTTTACGATAGCCGATAAATTTATGATAAAAGACAAAATTCAGGCGACACCGCCATCGAGATGTGTATTATTTGCAATTGAAACAATCGGTGTCAGAATTATCAAACGAAATGTTGTGAGCAAGGTTATCGCGAGATTCGTCTCGGACTTTGGAATAAACCCAAATACTCGTAGGCGAGCACTGTTGTTAGTTCCATGCTCTTTTTAACTGTTCGTTGATGTAAGGTAGGTAAGTAAATTCCATGTTTTATTTTATAAATGTATTAGTCAAGTTACAAAAGGGTCACTATAACCGAGTGTTTGGGTGATTGGAATTCGGGTCAAGAGACCCGAGTTCGAACACCTGGTGAAACTTATGTATTAAGTTAAGTTGTCGCTTATGTATAGCGTGATCGGGTTTTTATATTTGTTTTGGGAGGGCATAAGCGTATTTTTTTAAATGAACATAACCCGGTCAACGCCGGCTTCAAACGCTAGTTATCGATAAGTTCATATTCCATTTAATGTAGCTTTAACAAAATTTTATTAGTAAGTCACGATAGCCGAGTGGTTGGGTGGTCGGAATTTCGAGTCAATAGACCCGGGTTCGATCCCCAGTTGGTAGGCTCGTACCAATGGGTTTTCAAAACTTATGTACGAATATCGTTGGCTTGGACATAAAGACGGCGACAGGCTCACCACCTGTCACGTTGTCCCGAAAATATCTTCGGTGAAAGGTGGGTCGAAGGGACTTAATTGTCTAGACTCGGCCTCTGTCTACCCTGTATTGGGAATTGCGTGAAGATATTTTATTTTTTTTTATTTTATGATAATGTTATTTAAATTGATTATAAGAATTTTTCTCACATATGAAACCGTGTAAATGTACAATATCATCTAATTAAAAAATTTAATTCAAATCGTTATGATATTATTGAACGAATGAATGAATAATAAATACATGAAAATGATGAATATATGTCAATTAACAATTTCAAAAAACGTATTGACAAACATTTCTTGACATTATTAATTGATACACTTCATGTACAATAACAATACAAGTATTTTTAGCTTATACAATTTTAACGAAGCCTTGTGAAGCCCAGTATGAAATTATTATAAATTAAATAGTAATCAAAATAAAACAAAATAAATACTCATCAACTAATGATGTCTCGGCGACATGTGTTCATGATTTCAAACGTTCTGTTTTGCAAACGTCAATTGACCTCGTGACTACAGATATTTCTTCGCATCATTCACCGTATCGAAACTCAATTGATACCAGTAATTTTCGCTGCAAACACATCAGCGATCTTTTGAGACCATCGTATTGCGGCAAAAACATGTAAAAACAAGTAGAAACCAGCGTGGTGTACGTGGTGACGTCGTGGAAAACGTGTCAGGTGATGGCTGCAATTAATAGCGGGACATTTATAATAATTTCACATGTGTCATTTAATATTTAAACGTTTCACCGCTGTTGTCAATCCCGCCCTAGGTCAATTAAAAGCCTGAGGTATTCTGACTTAGGTACAGAACGCATATACACGATTCTTAGTCATTCTTAGCGTTGTTTTCTGTCACGATAGTCGTGTGGTTGGGTGATAGGAATTCGAGCCAAGATGGCAGGTGGCAGAATTTATGTTTTATTTTTTATTTTGGACACTAATACGTGAAGGATATTGTTATCACGTCACGATATTACAAATAATCTCTGATTAAAAACAGGTTGAAAGGATTAAACTGTAGGTAACTCAGACCACCACGGTACGGGGCTCGTGAGAGCTTATTTATGTAGCAGTACCTGTGTAACCAAGCTGCACTTAATGGGAACTATGTATTGTGATACTATATAATACTTCTTTAAACAATAATGATAGTGTTCGTTCGGAAACAAATTTTCTTAGATGTTAAACCTATCTCGCAAGGTAAAGCCCTGTCTAAATGCATAATATTGGCCAATTCGTCCGGTTTCGAAATACTAATGTATAAATTTATATAATGTACTTGCATAATCTATGGATAAAGTCACCATCGCCGACTGGTTGGATTAAAGAAATCCGAAACATGAGACCCGAGTTCGATCCCCAGGTGATAGGCTCGTACCAATATTTTTTTTAAACATATTAATTTTCTAGTCCTCTGTCTACACCAGTATTGAGAATGGCGTGAAGATATATTTTTTAATTACATAAACACATAATTTATAATTTCAAAGTAATAAGACATATTAAAATTTCAACCAGTCTCAACGTCAAAGTAAGCAGAAGAAAAGGCCACGAGCTGAATAGCTAAACGAACTCGCACTCTAATTAAAAATATTTACTAAAGAGGAATTGCTCCTTCACCCTATTTTATTTAATACACACGCATTCATTACTGTAATTTGATCTCCGCAAAGGCGAAGTGAGGTTGCTATAAAAAGAGGTACGAACTGCGCGGTCCCTGCGTGCCCTAGTTCGCCTTTTCGTGTCGCCGGGGCGCGCTAGCCGGTCTAGTTAGAAGGCTTGAGAGATTAAAAGTGGGGTGACGAGAGCACTTAGTAAATCGAGAAGCTGAACGTTTTATGGGTAGCACTCGGCTATACATACTCTATATATACTTATGTATTAAAACTGCTGATACAACGGAAGTTGCTTGAAATATTGTACTTAATCGTTTAAAATTGTTCTATGACTATATAAGCCTGAAGTCACGATAGCCGAGTGGTGGGGTGGTCGGAATTTCGAGTCGAGAGACCCGAGTTCGATCCCCAGGTGGCAGGCTAGTACCAATGGGTTTTCAAAAACTTATGTACGAATTATGTCGTTGGCATGGACATAACACAGCGACAGGCAAAAATATCTTAGATGGATGGGAAAGGAAGGTCAAAGGGACTTAATTGTCTAGACTAGACCTCTGTCTACCCCTGTATTGGGAATTGCGTGAAGATATTTATTTATTTATTATTTAATTATGACTATATAAGGTTTTTGTTGGTAGACTTCTTCTCTACTTATTAGTCGCTTCGGGCAGTGCCACACTCTCTCTAATTTTGCGAAAAAATTAGCAGTGTAACAACTGTTGTGTTTTGTTCGAAGTGACAGTTTCAAGAATGTAGCTAGTGTGATCAGGGACAATGAGGCATTTACTTAGTCGTCGGTGGTGGCATCGCATCTGCAACAATTGAAAAGTTTTGCCGGTGTTGACGGTTTGCGGTGTTCACAGTCGGGTGGGCTGTTACGTCGTTCTTCATCCTAATCACATGAAAAAAAGTATGGCGTCCTAGGACACCGGATAGGAAGGCAGTTCCTTATTTTTTTATTGATAAAAATAAAAAAAAACTACTTTACAAAATTATTAATTTTACTTTATTCACATTATATAAAAATATATAATAATAATAATAATAATAATAACCGTCATCACGTAGACTATACATTAGACACTGTATAGCCATCATACAAAGACTATACATAAATAATAAAAATCTTACGTTACGGATGGTTTTTCTCGGTTAGGGTACCCCTCCGCATCGTGTCATAAGGAATTTGGTTTCGAAAACTACACGCAGTTTTATACATAACCGGTATAGTCTTGTTTGTAGCGTAGGTAAATGTTATTTATCTATCTTCATTTGCTGTTGACCTTGTTTCGTTGCTTTCCTTTACCGGGCTGCTCAATTGTTGTCTTTTATCCTCGAGATGGATTTCCCGCCGTCTTTGGGTTGCCATTGCTATTTTCAAAGCCGCCTCTTTAATTGCATCTTACATTGCCTACAGGAATAAAGAAGGACGTTCTATTATTACTATCTTCTGCCCGCGACTTTGTCCGCGGATTAACGAAATTTCTGCGGCATTTAAGGATTAAATGTTTTAGAGCAAACTACTGCTTGTGACCATCGGACGCCCAAAATAACAACTCAAAACCCATTAATTACCATTAAAAGTCTCCTATGGGAACCGAAGCGTTTTTCATATGTTCTTCTTCAGCTGCGTTCAGCTGTCTTGACGTGATTGAGATAGATAGATTTTATCATCCATCCATCCAAACTTTCGCATTAATAATATTGATTATGAATTGTAATTTGTTTATTCGTATACGAAAAAATCGCAATAAACCTAGAACGGTTTCTAAAATTTTTTTTTTATACATGACTCAGTTCTTCGTATCACAGTTATCCTGTGCTATAATCACAGCTGGACATTTGCACACAGTTGGACATTTATTAAAACGACGTAAAAGATGAGACGTCACGATCGTTTACATTGCTTCCAGACGTGTAACCAAATGTGACAGTGATGTTGAGGTGCTTATCGGGGAGGTGGGGTGGCTTCGGAATTTATGTCTTCATATTTTTTCTTCATTATATTGATGACATCAGAAACCTAAGGTGACAGCTAACACGATTCGATTGATTCTCAACATTCGTTATTGCTTCCATGGTTATATACATACATATGTACATATGTTGTTAATCCGCACCTGCCATCTACTTTTTACCATTACAAAGGTTGACTGAGAGAGAATGCCACCAGGCATAAAGTCCGCCCATTGTAGCCCTTAGTATAAGGTGTGACAATAAAGAATAAATATGTAACGGCCTGTTAATGTCCACTGTAGAACATAGGACTCTTCTGTGAAGTGGATTTGCCATAATCGCCTCGCTTGATAAGCGGATTGGTGATCACAGTACAAGATACTTCGCTAGTAATTAATCTGCTTAACTTTGCTTACTACGAATGATATTCCATGCCATTCTCGATTTCCAATCACTCCAATAATATTTGATGCTCTGTCCAGCTTCAGAAATTAGAAGTCGCTATTTTAATTTCAAACAAATTTTAGCGTCAATAGCCTAATCGTTTAGGGTGTGGACAGCGAAACATAACGTCGCAGGTTCAGGCCTGCCAGTCGACTACTCCAGGCACACTTTGCAGCTTAGTTGGAGTTGTGACAGGAATACTAGTAATGTTATTGGGCATATCTTGTATTCTTTTTAAAAAAAATTAGCTCGTCTACACGAAACGTGTTTTTTTGTGACGTATTTTTTAATTGAATAACAAAATGCTTGTATCGGAGTATTATACAATACTGGTAATGTAACAAAGGTCATTTCCGTGAACGCGTCGTGTTCGTAGCGAATCAATATTGCACCCAGTCAAACATATCATTGTTATTAAATGCGGTAATGTGATGACCCACAGGGAAGTATTCTTCTTTCAAGGAGGAAAATAAATATATCACATTCCGCCTTCCGGGTGATGTCCAGAAGTAACTGCGTGGATAATAATTATAATACAGATACGAGGGCGCTAAATTTATTAATGAGTTAACTAGAAATACTTTTGTTTAGTTTATATATAAAAATGTATAGACTTATACCCGTATAATTTCATACATATTATCTTGGATATTACTAAATATTTGAATGAAAATTTTAACTATAACAAAATTTTTTATCGAATATGGCTGAAAATGAGCAAACAGCCCACCCTACGGTAAGTTAATAATTCTTGCAGAAGTACAACTGCAAGCAACATTAAAATAACATGTTCAGTACACTATACCTTTAAATTTGGACTATGACAATCGTTACTCTGCTATTTGGCGTCACAAATATAATATATAATACATAAACTTTTTTTGCGAATAAAATTTTCTTATTTCTTCATTCATGTCTTCGTATTCTTGTCTCAAGAAATAATGGTATAAAACAGTTTATTTTTTAGTTTTCTTTTATACTATCATTTACAATTTTGAGATAATCGCATTGTTAGAATATATTTCTAATAGCGCTTCTGTTAGCACAATAATTGTAATTGTAGTCAACAATAATTTGTACTATTTGTTGTTATTTTATAAAACAGGCTAAAAATACTAACACGATTTTCCAATATACAAAAGTAAGCCAGCTACTGTTTGGAAATCAGCTAATGTAACGACGAACTTAACGATTACTCATTCTATTGATAGAAGTGGCAAGAAATGTTACTCGTTCTTAAACTTATGTCATTTAATTTGTCCTTTAAGCTGTCCGTCAATTTGAAAGTCTTCATTAATTTTATTTTTGATTTGTAATTCAAATTGTAATTAATTAATTACGATTACACACAAGGTAACACAAATACCTCGGCGTGCAGTCGAGGTAACGCTCGCTGTCCTTACGTTGCGCTGGCATACATGCTCGCTGTAACTAATTCTTAGAGTCACGATAGCCGAGTATTTGGGTGGTCGGAATTTCGAGTCAGGAGACCCGAGTTCAATCCCCAGGCGGCAGGCTCGTACATGGGTTTCTCAAAAACTTATGTACGAATTATATCGTTGCCTTGGACGTAGAAAAGACGGCGACGGGCACACCACCTGTCAGTTTGTCCCGAAAATATCTTCGGTGGAAGGTGGGTCAAAGGGACTTAATTGTCTAGACTAGACCTCTGAATACCCGTGTATTGGGAATTTCGTGAAGATATTTATTTATTTTCATTGTCTATTTCTCAATCCTTGTCACAGACACAAAAACATGTACACAAAATATGATTTATTATTCTCCATACGTTTGGTAAATTAAAAAAAAAATTGTAAAAAACGATACGCGGACGATAGCAAAACAACTGTTAAGAGGTTCGACTTTATAAAAAACGCGTAAATGTTTTTGTTATGTGTATGTTGCAAAACACAAGCAGGAGACTGGGATTAAAAAAAATATCTTCACGCCATTCCTAATATAGTTTCCAGTGTTCGTTTAACAGGTTTCAAAGTTTTGTGAAACTCGAAATTTTCCACTTAAGGTTTTTTTTTTGGACTTCTTACTTATTTTTTTGATTAGGGTGTAAAACGAGTTGACAGTTATTTTGCAGCCATCTGGAAAAAAAATTCTATAGAATTGAATTATAAGTGTCAACATTGCGGCTTTAAATTTTGCTCCAAGGCGACGGAAACGGGTAAGGGGGGTCTTAGCTCTGACGATTCCTAAGCATAGTATAACATTATTATTTACATATTTCTTGTTTCCTTTTTACGTTGTTCAGTTCGGCCTGATTTAAGCGAATCATCTACATACCGGCGCGAGCGAGGCGGTTGGTTCGCGTTCAAACTGGTCCACTGATGTCATTGTTTTATTGAGCTGCCGAGCGAAGTGTCTCCTTAAACGTACACGTGTCAAAAATGTCACCAATGTGTAAGTTTTGTATGAGATTATGTAAGTCGTACGTGATATTTATCACGAAGCAAAGCGTGGTATTTGCGTAAAATTAGAATATAATAGGTAAGGTATTTTTATAGGTTTAATCTTTTAAAGTCCACAGTCCACCCGGTGGCAAAAGGGTATTACAGCCCATACACAATAGAAAACTAAGAAGGTACATTACAGATACATTGTCACTTTCTTGGACTTGGAATGCCTCATAGCCCGCAATTACATAGGCTCGTTATACCTTTTCAATCGAAACACATAAGTTATTCCACTGCAATTTGGTAGAAATGATACACACTGTCATTATGTCACTGTCATTACTTATCTAGACGATTCCTAGGCAGGGAAGGAGATTTATATTTACATTTAGTTTACACAACGTGACCTCCATGATCCGTATCACGTGAAACGAGATGGTGGTTAATACCCTACTGGTATTGTCGCGGGATTAACCGCAACGCTGATTTTCTGTCAGCACCGATCCACTTCGTCTGTTTCACCGCATTTGTCATTATCATGACAATTTTCCTGAGTAGCTCCATAAAATTCTATATTTTTAACCTATCTATATATTATAAGAATTTATTAGATCTAAAACGAGTCTGTCTAGCCGTTGTATACAACCGATTTGCTTAAATGTCTTTTAATGGAATAAATAGGTGATGCACAGATTTGTCGTCAAGTATTGGAAATAATTTAATTTTCAAAAAGTTATGCTGAAATGCGATTTTTATGTAGTATATACATCTTGAATATGACAAAAATCGCATTTCAGCAATCCATATATGAGAAAAGAAGTCAATATATCTAACCAATTTATATCAAATCTAATAATTTATTCATCGACATAAGAATTTACATTCGTCTATCGACAGTCATTTTTAATCTACCACCGTTTCGTAATGAGGTTCCTCTAACGGAGAAGAAACAGGCGAAAGAAACTCCGTAGGTATCCTCTTTTTTGGTAATTTTTTTTTTATAATATAATGTATTATACAAATGTGATGTGATATTTTCTAGAAATAGCTTGGGAGCGATCAACTGATTCCCAGGGGTTACGGTCATTAATATAATCATATTATAATAATCTTTCTTAAAAAGTTTTTCTTTAATAAATTTCATAAACCTGTTAATAGGCAGGCTATGCACAGTTACCGGGATTTTGTTGTAGAAGCGTATACACCACCCTATGAACGATTTACTTACTCTATGGAGTCTAGTAACCGGTGTTACAAGTATATTAGCCTTTCTTTTGAAATGAAAGGTATTAATGCATTAGCATAGATTTGTCATCATTAAAAAATATCTTCACGCAATTCCCAATACAGGGGTAGACAGAGGTCTAGTCTAGACATTTAAGTCCCTTCGACCCACCTTCCACCGAAGATATTTTCGGGACAAAGTGACAGGTGGTGAGCCAGTCGCCGTCTTTATGTCCAAGCCAACGATATAATTTGTACATAGGTTTTTAGAAAAACCCATTGGTACGGCCACTTGAGGATCGAACTCGGATCTCTTGACTCGAAATTCCGACAACCCAACCACTCGGCAATCGTCATTTGTCATCAATCATTGGTAATAACCTAACTTTCATCCTTCTCAAGTTATACTCAATTTGGTTTTGTTCCAATACATTTCTTATGCTTTCTTAGATTTCTTTCTCCATATCTCTTGCTGAAATGTACTATTTCTTTGCAACTATGCCTACTTAAATTGAACGAGTTGGAGGAAAGCTAGGCAAATCCTTTTTATCTCACCCATAAAGAGGACTTGTGCTTATCCCGCAGTGGACTTTTACTGGCCGTTTTGAGAATTACTTACGATTAACCTTTATGTTGAAGATTCAGCCTAGCTCCGAATGCGAACGAAATAATAAACAAGAAGTAATTAAATACAATAATCAAGTTCTGTAGATAGTGACAATCTTTATGTGGGTTCGGGAAGACGTTGTGAAGACACTGCTTTTCACTTATTTATACCGTCCAATATCCTCACTGTCTGCTAGTGTTAAGGTCATCAGTGTGTGGCGATAACAGTTAATCTCACCATTGGGGCAATTCCGTACATGTTATGCTGCTTAAATATGCTGATTGGCTGTAAAATAAATATAATAACTTAAAAAAAATTAAAAAGCGTAAAAATAAACTCGGATGTCATCCGATCCGAACAAAAAAAAGGAAACCGAGATGAGATTTCTTTCTTTTCTTTCTTTCTTCAATTACAGCGTATATTTCGTTGTATTCGGATGAAACAATCGAGTTCGTGTGCTATCTATCGATCCCGTTATAGGGCTGCGACTTTTGAAACTTGTTTGACGACTATTTTTGATAGCTCATTCTTACTTGCATGTCCACTAGAAAGTGTGTAAATATATGAAACAGGAAAAGTAAATTGTTCATTCCTGGCAAAAAGGTCTTCTGCCAAATTTACTTTTAAAATTGAAAGTTAAAGTTTATTCAAATCGATTCTATTTGGTGGTCATCCTCATAATACTTATAATTACTAATTAATATGGTTTTTACTATTATCGGACACGGTACTAACATAATAGTTCCTCACAATGTTTATATTCAACGCGGAGATAAAACTTTGAAATACTACTTTTAAATAAAAAATGGAGTTTATGCGCCCTCAAAATTAGACTTCTGCGCTTGCTAAAAAAAAATCTGGACATCCCTAGCCTGACAATGATACGGGACGTATCAAGGTGCAACTGTACACGTGTCTCATCAGCAAGGAATGCAATCGGAGTGGTTTAATTGAGTGCCGCTCGTGCCCGCCGAAGCCCTACGCGACACGCGCTAGCTATACGCAGGCGAATGCTCTTATTACTGGAACGGGAAGCCCCCTTTCCATTGCAATAGAATATTGTCCGAACGGGTTACATTATGTACGTACGTGCGTACATTCATATGTATGTACATACACTAGCGGCTGCGATCAGGGTATTTTGCCTTATGCTATAATATAAGATATATTAGAATATATAACATTATTCTAATAGACTATTAGAATATATAGCTTTATTTTGTCTTGTGGATTTTTAAGTGATGTTTAAACGAACTAATTTGAAAATCGCTACCGACAAATGGCTGTATAAATGCAGTGGATTATTAAGCATGTGGTAAAGATAAAATTTAGATAAACGATTACATTTACATGGGCCTTAGTATAGTTGCAACACTATCTCTTGTCATCACAATACAATATTAACGCGTGACAGGTTCCCCGATTTGACGTAAAGAAAACGTTGATACTGCCAGTCACTTCTGCATATCGACGGTATCATGTCTTCGGAACATATAACATGCTACGTTGGGTGCATCCACATATTTGTGCAACTACCACAAGTTACACAAATTCGTGGATTTGTATCGTACGCAATTGAAAGAGGATTACGTGATGACACGATGTAACTGTCTACCCCTGTATTGGGAATTGCGTGGAGATATTTATTTATTTTATTTAAGAAAATAAATAATAGTTGTAAAACAGACGAACGAAAGATACCTTTGATCCTTCAATGATCTTGTAGAGGCCGTTACGATGATGGTCCATTATATTAGGCATATAGCAATCATTATAATCATTGACGTGCATTTAGTACCAGTTTATTATATAGACTACCATAATACCGTACCATAAAAACGGACTCAAATCTGGACTGGAGGAGGGCCAGTCTTCGTGCCCAATGAAGTCGATTTCACGCGCCGCCAGCCAGTCTTGTGGGCTCTTCGCTCTATGAGCTGGCGCCGAATCTTGTTGGAATACCCAGTGCCTGTTATTGAACATGGTATGAGAAACAGGTTCCACAGGGTTCGTCAGGACTGTATTTTGATACACAACTGCATTCGTTTTTACACCTTTCTCGCAATAATGTACCTCTGTTAAGCCCCAATAAGAAACTCCCAACCATACCATGAGCGAGGATGGAAAATGACCTCGTTGGACACGCGGAAATCGGTTGCTCGCTTCTTCACTACTGTGTGCGTACACCTTATCATTTTGTTTGTTGTAGCTCTCTTCTATGGTAAAAAATTTTTCATCCGAAAAATGAATTTCCCGATATTTTTTTCCCGCGTACCGCTTAAACAAAGCGCGGCATCTCTTCAGTCTCAGGTGCATTAGACGGGCATTCAAACAATGTCCTGTTTTTCTTCGATATGCCCGAAGCCCTAAGTCTTCATTTAACACCCTTTTCACCGTGATTCTGCTTAACCCCATCTGAAGGGCCAACAGTTTCTGCTTACGTTTGGGATTTCTTTGAATTCGACCCTTCACAGCTTTTATCACTGCTGGAGTCCTAACAGACCGAGGGCGACCACTTCTTGACCTGTCATCTACACTAGAGTCTTCATTGCATCGTTTGATGGTACGATAAACGAATCTTTTGGTTATATTCAAATTTTTCAGTATGTCAAAAACTTGAATTGGCGCGTAACCGCAACGATGCAACGCAATAACTGCAACACGGTCTTCTTTAAGCGTCCACTCCATATTTAAAAATGAGTAAAATTCTAAAAAGTATGTAGTTTTATTTTCATGAACAATTGGAAATTCGAATTCAATAACTTACTAACTTTTTGTGGCCAGCATTCTAAAAGAAAAGTTTTTACTGTGTGACAATACTTATGACCTGACTGTGTATATCTAAATGTTATAGCATGTAATATAAATATATAACTAAATGGTATAGTCTAATAGTTATTAGCGCTTTATAGTGTAAAAAACTAAAAAATATTTCTAGGTGACATCGCGGCTAATTGAGGGCACTTCATTCAGGAGAAGTATCTCATGTGACGCGAGACAGATTTCACTTTTGGTCTACATCTCGTCTACCTGACACCTACCGACCTCTGTCCCCGTTTTCACTTGCTTTGTTTAAAACTATTATTAACATTAAGCGCGAAAAAAGTATTTAAAACGTAAATTGAAGAAGCTCTCACCAATATGTTAGTTAGACCGTCTGTCAACTGTTGCTTTGCCTAAACAAAGATTTTTTTCGTAGATTTTTTTTGTTCCTAATTTGAAATTAAAATTTCATTCATGTGTATGTAAAAAATTATTTTCGTTAGCAATTACTATATTTTAAAAGCCTCAGTGTGATTAACACATTATGTAAGTATGTAACATAAAGTTATGTACACATTAAATGCAACCTTAGAATGTTTGAGTGGATTTAGTGGTGCAATTAGAAATCTATCGTTCCTAGGTAAATAATAAATAATAAATTAATGCATATATAGATAGGGACAGAATGACATACAGTGCTACGATCCCAATGTCACTTGAAATAATTATCGAAATTCATGTACATTCATAAACTAGGGGCTCAGCATCCTTCCACCGAACACAACCGAACGTGACCGAAGGTGAGCGCGTTGCCGTCTTTGTGTCCAAGCCAACGATATTAAGCGTACAATAGTTTTTTAAAGCCATAGGTACGATTCTTGGGGATAAAACTGATAGAAATATCAATCAAGTCATATAAATAGTCATAAAAATGTACAATCTTAGAAAATCTTAAAGTATTCTACTGTTCAATGGACTGCATGAAATTCTTATTATGCGCTGTAATTTGCGCATAGACACGTGAAATTGAATATTTAACTGCCTCCTTCTACGAAAAACGAGCACTTTATTTAAATCATGTCGTTTCTTAGGATTGATATTGATAGTTTATCTTATATACGCGTATTTTGTTGTTAAAATACGTTTTAAGTGGCATCATTTATTGCTTTGTTTTTTATTACTTTATCAGCTTTATTCTAAAGTTGTATTTGCGACGAATAATTCAGGAACCTATTAATAACAAGTCGAAGGGTTATTATATCTCTGAACCTGGAAATTATTTATCTTCCGAAATATTTAAATAAGTACTGCACACAAACTTTATGCAACGGTAGGAGGATCGGAGGAATATCCGAATATATCTTCGGTGGAAAGTGCGTCATCGATTAATTGTGTAGACTTTTATGTCCCCCTGTATTGGGAAAGGCGTGAAGATATTTATTTATTTGTGATATCCGACTATTCGCATCTTAAGGCAGTAACCACTTAATATACCCTTATGAAAAGTGATTTCCTCCGGTAGTAGCAGCGCGGATTACTCAACTGAAGTGTATCTGCAAATTGAAAGTAACGAAATGGCATACATACTGATAAACGATAAAAGTAAGATAAAATTCATAAACTTTTCATAAATTTTTTTGAAAAGTATCCTCCTATATGTTGTTATGCAATTTTACTGATTTTTAAAGCATATTTATGCTCAACTTTTGTGATTAAATTAAAGAGAAAAAAAATAATATGTTGGCATAATAAACAATTGTAATAACAGATTCGCTTATTATTTGAAGTTGAATCCTAGTAGAATATGCCAAATGGTATTATGCTTGCAAATACATTTTAATATACAATTACATTAGCCCGAGAAAGGCACAACTTAAAATTCGCCTTACGTAATTGAAATGAATCTTATTTTAATATTGTGCCTGAGTGTGAGTCAGATTCTTGAAAGTTTTCTATTACTTGTATACGCTGTCTGCGATGTGGCGAGACGTCTGGCTGTTTCTTTTATACTCGGCACTCAATAGTATGACGTCGTAACGTAGCGAAAAGAGCGTGTTCCCCTCACGCGTAATTCTAGGGGATGCTCGTCTTTGAAAGGTCATGTCGGGGCTTGAGACTGGAAGGATAATTTTTTTTTTAGTACTCGTCATCTTCGCTATAAAAATTTATGAAATAGAATTATCTGAATTGCCAGGCATTTTTTTATATAAATGCTAATGTAATGTGTATCCGTCTTGAAGTTTTAACATATTACGACTACACGATACTAGTGTTGTACACACCGATTTTTAAGGTGTCGTGAGGTCCGAGGGCCTGGGTTCGATTCCTGGAAGTAGAAAACAAATCTTTACACCATTGTGTCTGGTCTGGGTGTGTGTGATACCTTTGGTTGCTTGTGTCCGATTCCAGAACCCAAATTCTTTAGCTATTTACTTTGTGATCAAAACAATGTATGTGATGTTGTCTCGATTTATGTGTTCATTTATATATATATATATATATATATATATATATATATATATATATATATTTATATATATATATATATATATATATATATATATATATATATATATATTTGTCTATGATTTGTATGTTTCCTAGCCGATACACGATATTCTATTTATGATGTCACAATGTTCGCACTGAACGAGTTTTAAACTAAATCGATTACTATTTCTTAAATGATCCTCCATAGTGATGGCTACAGCACGGAAAACCTCGTCGAGTTTCGCAACAATTTTGAAATCGGTTAAAATTTTAAATCGGAGTTAAACCATGACTCAGAACCCAGTTATCCGGATCAGTGATTCATAACTGGCTTGAAATTTTTGCGATTCCAATACTTTGGGATGATTGTAAATTTTTATCATTTGATTTTATGATTTTATTTCAAAGATTATTGTGTGTGGGGGCGCAATATAAAACACAATAAAATCCGTAAGTTTTATTTAAATGTGTACTATTCGCATAAATAATAGATATCTTCACGCTATCCCCAATACTGGGGTAGACAGAGGTCTATACGATTTAGTGCTTTTGACCTACCTTTCACCGATGAATATTTTGTACAAAGTGACAGGTGGTAAACCTGTTGCCGACTTTGTCTACTAGCCAACGATAGGTAACAACGAAAAATCGTTCATAAATTTAAAAAAACATTGCTATGAGCCTCCCACCTGGTGTTTGAAATCGCGTCTCTTCACACGAGCACAGATCACCCGACGCACTCGGCTATCGATACAGTAGTCGCATAAATATTAGAAATCGTAATAAAACTTAATGCATCTTATAACGTTTTGAGTTACAGTTTATTTAAATGAAGCTGCCGCACCTAAAACAAGTAACGAAACAATTGTATTCCTGAATGACAGGAATATCATCTTAGCCTAATGCACATGACATATTAATGTGAATTAGACCACCTAACATCGACACCGCATCACGGGAGGTCCATTCGTCGAATACAACTGCAGATACAGATGAACCTCCAGAGTCGCCCTGCGTGTAAATTCTTTTTCCATCTTGTACACTGCTCTAGAGTCAATAAATTACTACGCGACGGAACCGCGCTCACTTATAGTGTCTGGTAACGGTTAGGTATCTTGGATTTCCCGGAGCGATTCACGGCGCTCGGTCAACCGCCGATAGTCATTATTCTCAGTGAAAAATCGCCACCGCAAACCGTCGGGCCATTCCAACGTACAACCTATTTGTATCAAAAAGGAATTTAGAGAACGTTAGATGTGCTTCTCTTTTATAGAACATAGTCGGTGTTACATTAAAGAGAAATAAATATAAATCAACTGACTTTTTAAAATCTACAGCTGAATTTTTTGACCCTTTTATTTTCCTCTATAATGTGACAACGTGGCAGGTAGTAATCCCGGCGCCATCTTTATGTCCAAGCTAATGATATAATACAGTACTTAAGGTTTTGATAGAAAAAAACAATTGGTAGGTGCTTGCCACCTGGCGATCAAACTCAGTTCTCTCGACTCGAATCCCGATTACACAACAACATTGCTATTGTGAATTATTAAAAAAATAATATAGACGTTATTATATAATTCATCTTTAATATTAACTCGTTTAATATAAACTCGTTAGTGAGCATCAAAATTTTTAAACTTTGACGCAATAGCAACTTTGTTTTTGCGTCAATTACCTATTGAATTCGTAACGAAGATAGCCTTAATCCTCATTAGGTTCTTCCTGTAATGACGAACCTCACACGTTACTTGTATAACTGCTTAATGACTCATTATGTTTTCGTGTGTGTAATAATTATTTATTACTCTGACGTTCTATGTAATTTGACTGGTGTTTTCTATCAATAATACCATAATCGCATTAATTCTTCAAATTTGAAGTCTGTAGTCATCGATTTATTTTGTCTTTGTTTCAAAACAACGACTACTGTAACAAACACGTGTATAAACCTACGTATTCCAAGAAAGCTTACCGAGTTTAAAGTGTATTTACGTTGTGGCTCACGTCAATGGTTCTCGGACACGCCATGAATCTATGAAGTGACGTCATAACTCGTGTTGTGTTTGTACATTTCAATTATCTAGAATTAAAGCTAATAATAATAATCACATTCGGAGTTAGGCTCGTCACCTATATCTATATAGGCTTTATAGTCCTGAATAAGCTTCGATGAAAGGTGAATCGAAAGGACTTAATCGTCTAGACCTCTGTCTTAGCCACAGAGAAAAATAAGTAAAGATAAAAAAATCTCTTTCGCCAACTGCCAGCCTATTCTGTGCCGGCGTATTGGTGATCGCAGTATCTGTCACTACGTTTGAGCCCGTTGTAGAGCTGCAGTCTATCGGCAGTATCATCGATATATTTGTCTCTCGTAATACTTACGGAAAGAAAGGGATAGATTCGATGTTATTATACACAACATTATGTGGTTAATTATTATATTTACGAAATGTATAGATTAATTCTATATACACACCGATGACTCATAATTCAACTATAGCTTATCACCACCACGTTTATATAAGGAAAGCGCATGTTTTGATAGACGCTGCAGGTAAATAAAGATAATAATAAGTAAATAGGCGAGTAAATGAATATGTGTACTTATGCGACCTAAATGTGTTTGTTTATGTCATAACTAATAATATGTCCATGTTTTGTAATGTATACACGCCTGAACGAGCAAACTAATTCCTCATTTAATTAGAAATAATCGGGGGAATAACAATGAGGCGTGCCGTAAAAACCAGCACTATTTATGTAAAAGTAATGAAGAATTTAAAGTTTGTGGGTTCTTTCTCTGCTTCGAAGTTTTCTGGACCAGTATCACCCTCTTAACCATACTTACCACCAAATAGCAGTATAACAGCTGTTATGTTTGGATTTGAAATTAATGGATAGAGAGCTGGACGTCGACGGTTTCCATCTTATTCCTTAGGAATGATATCGCATCTGTAAACCTTTTTGATGTTGTATGGAGGAGTCCCGCATGAATCACTTAGCAACTTATCAGTTGCTAAGTGATTCATGCGGGCTGTTAGCTCAATTTCTGCTTCGCTCCGACAAAAATAATAGACCAGGAACCTGGGACGATAGAAAGGATCTATCACGTCTCGCGTAGAATGACATCCATTGGCGATTTGTCTGAAAATTATTAAACATTACAAAGTGCATATATCAATCGCTATACTATATGTACACATAAATACAATATTTAAAACAAAAATACTTTCAAGTATAATAAAATTAGCTTTACTGGAACAACCAATTATTGGCTTGTTGTAAGACTAACCCACGTATGAGATTCCTACTGTTTTTCCATATTATTGTAAGGTACATTTCAATACCTCATACTGTTTTCAACAATTACAACATAATAAGTGCATTGAGTAGGTTTGTCTAATTAAAATAAAGTCACCATATATCAATTAATTATCAATAAATTGCCGAATTAGTCTAAATTTTATATAAGTAAAAAATAATAATAATTGAACATTCTAATTTAGCTGTAGCGAATTATTAGGATGTCGCTACATTAACATAGTAGCTACTTATTTTAAATACCTAAAATTTACATACGAAGCTATTATTGGGAATGTGAGCGACTAAGTACAATCATCATTTTCCTTGTTACAGTACTGGATCAAGGTGATGCGAGGCCCGTGAGATTGAATGCAGCTGATCAAGCACAAGCCAAACACACAGCGGTGCAATTTATTGCTGAAGATGAAGAGGTAGACAATGTTCAATTTATTTACTTCTGAAGTTCGGTATATACTTATTTTTTTTTCTGTTTTGTCGATCGTTGTTAATCTCCAGTATTAATCGTCGAGTATTAATGATTCGTAATTAATTAATATCGAGTTTTTGTGGGACTTTCTGTAATCGGCATGTTCACACTAAAAGGTTTTTTTTTTAATTTTTATCGCCTTTACAAATATTTAATTTGTAAAGGCGATAGTTTATGAACATGTTATACTATTATGGCTCGACAGATTTCAGAGAAATTCTTTATGGAGGAAGCTTGTATCCTTAATTAATTCATTTGGATATTTTTTCTTCTTTTTCTACATTTTCAAGGGTCTGGGTGTTTGTGGTAACTTCGTTTCTGATTCCATATTACAAATACTTTCGGATCGAAGCACTGTATGTGATGTTGTCCTTATCTATGTATGTAATTTAACTTCTTTGTTCAATGAATTCACTTAGTAGGAAGTTTGCAGTCTGTGATCATATTTTTGATCGCCCCAAACAATATATTAGGTTTGAAAAGCCACATATGCTGATTGAATGAAGGATTGGATTTTATTAAAGATTGTTGCTTTGAATCACGATGTATGCTTTACTAGCACGATGTATGCTATGCTAAGTACTTGCTATGAAACCGCAGGGTGCGCTCAGTAAAATATTATTACGTAAGCGTTACAATGTTTATTCTATTCTAATAATTATGCACCTACCTATGTATTATGCATTTAACGACCGTTTGGGTAAGTTATTTCCAATTCCTCTGGGCAAGGCCGTGATATCCAAACCCAAAGACTATACTTGGGGAATAACGTAAATTGCATTTTTGTTATTTTTTTCATGTATTTCATGACGAAGACAGAGTGGAAACTAAATTTACCTTTTCTTATTAAATTAAAGAGAAAAAAATGTTTTTTAAAAATTTCAACACACGACACGGGCGCGATTCGAACCCGCGACTTCTGCCGAACCGTGGCCGTTACCTTTTTTTTCTATCCACTAGCTAGCTCTTTCTGGAGCCGATCTGGGCTTTCGTTTTACGAGAAATGCGCTCTAAATTCTTGTTAACAGAGATTATATCGATTTTAATAAAACAATTTCAGCGTTCCAAAAGTTTTCCCAACGAGCGCGTGAGAATGATTATAATAAACTATTCGTCCTATCTTAATCTAAAACGAAACTGTGTCGGACCGAATCGGTAAAAAGCAGCGATTCATTGACCTGTCTCGACTCGATAGACTTCTAGAGCGTTGCCAATGTTCGCGATATTCAATGTCTATTAAAAATATTGTGTGACAGTCCAGACAATTCTACGCTTAAATTTTACTCCTCTTTAGAATAATTTGGTTTAATAACAATATTTCTGCCTGGTAACGGTCTTTACATGCCTCGTTCGCTTCTTTCAAAATCAACAATTTCTTCGTACACTCACGTCTAGATATCCGAATACTCTTGACCCTCCACTCTTTAATATCTTTACTTGCTGTGTAAAAAGTCTACTATTATTTATTGTCCAAGGGTCGTACCATACAGCGAGTTTTTGTCGAGTTTAACAATACATACATATATTCACACATAATATGTATATATGTATGTATTGTATACGAGTATATGTGTGTATTGTTTTTGCCTATTAAAGTCCACTGCAGGACATAGGCTCTCCCATAGGGATGATTTTATTCAATGCAGTTTCTCTTAGTCGCCTCTTACGACACCCACGGGAAGAAAGGGAGTGGCAATATTCTTACACCGTTACCACACGATAGAAGAACGATGTGCATACAGCCATTTAAAAGTTTTCACTTGTTACTTATTGCATACATTTAAAAAAAAGGACACTGGAAATCCCAAATAGAATAACCAGTGTAGCTCTTTCTTTATTTATGCCTGTTTTTGGCATCGGCGGCAACTGAAATTTTTACTTACAACTTATTGATATATTCATGACTTTTCAGCCATGAAATTTTAATAAGATAACGCCAACTAATTTATTACACAATTTTTTTTTATTGATTTTAAAGCATGTAACTTATGCGGAACTTTTTGTTATTAAATTAAAGAGTGGTTGGGTGGTCGGAATTTCGAGTCGAGAGACCCGAGTTCGATCCCCAGGTTCGTTCCAGTGGGTTTTTCAAAAACTTATATACGAACTATGTCGTTGGCTTGGACATAAAGACGGCGACGGGCTCATTACCTTTCACGTTGTCCCGATATCTTCGATCGAAGGTGGATCAAAGGGACTTTATTGTTTAGAATAGACCTCTGTCTACCCCTGTGTAGGAAATTGCGTGAAGATAATTTATTATACTATTTTTTATTGATTTTAAAGCATTTAAGTTATGCTGAACTTTTTGGTTTTAAATTAAAGAGAAAAAATTTTAAAAGTTTTGCCACGTATTGCTGTTAACTTCAACTGCGCACCAATGCTTTTGTGGTTTACGACAGTATTCGAATGGCGGCTCTGAAGCTGCAACGTTATGTTTCGCAGACCGCAACCTAATCCATTAGGCTACTGACGCAATAATTTAGGATTAACAATGGCCTTTATGATAACGTACGCATAGTCCGAATTTATGTGATAATTCCACTAAGCATACTTTGACTCGTAGAAAAAAAGTCTTCAAAATCTCGACAGATAATTACGGGAAGGAAATTTATATCGGTGACGGGCAGCAAAATCGGTAGTGAATGGTGTACTGGGATCGCCAATCCGCCTCTAAAGCGTTGTGATGGCATACCCACACTTACCGGTGAAGCCTTTGTGAATATTTGCAAGCCGTTTAATGATGATGACTACTTAGCAACCGGTATTAGACAGCTGACTGCTAGTGGTTTTGTAATAAAGTTAAAGTAAAACTTTAATTTTGGAAGACTGTTAGTGATAACAATAAGTTTTAAACGTAATGTATACTACGTATTGGGAATGGCGTGAAGAGATTGATAACTTATTGTTATCTAAAAGTTAAAGTAAAACTTTAATTTTGAAGGACAATTAGTGATAACAATAAGTTTTATATATATATATAAACTTATTGTTATCTAAAAGTTAAAGTAAAACTTTAATTTTGGAAGACTGTTAGTGATAACAATAAGTTTTATATATATATATAAACTTATTGTTATCTAAAAGTTAAAGTAAAACTTTAATTTTGGAAGACTGTTAGTGATAACAATAAGTTTTAAACGTAATGTATACTACGTATTGGGAATGGCGTGAAGAGATTGATAACTTATTGTTATCTAAAAGTTAAAGTAAAACTTTAATTTTGAAGGACAATTAGTGATAACAATAAGTTTTATATATATATATAAACTTATTGTTATCTAAAAGTTAAAGTAAAACTTTAATTTTGAAGGACAATTAGTGATAACAATAAGTTTTATATATATATATAAACTTATTGTTATCTAAAAGTTAAAGTAAAACTTTAATTTTGGAAGACTGTTAGTGATAACAATAAGTTTTAAACGTAATGTATACTACGTATTGGGAATGGCGTGAAGAGATTGATAACTTATTGTTATCTAAAAGTTAAAGTAAAACTTTAATTTTGGAAGACTGTTAGTGATAACAATAAGTTTTATATATATATATAAACTTATTGTTATCTAAAAGTTAAAGTAAAACTTTAATTTTGAAGGACAATTAGTGATAACAATAAGTTTTAAACGTAATGTATACTACGTATTGGGAATGGCGTGAAGAGATTGATAACTTATTGTTATCTAAAAGTTAAAGTAAAACTTTAATTTTGGAAGACTGTTAGTGATAACAATAAGTTTTAAACGTAATGTATACTACGTATTGGGAATGGCGTGAAGAGATTGATAACTTATTGTTATCTAAAAGTTAAAGTAAAACTTTAATTTTGAAGGACAATTAGTGATAACAATAAGTTTTAAACGTAATGTATACTACGTATTGGGAATGGCGTGAAGAGATTGATAACTTATTGTTATCTAAAAGTTAAAGTAAAACTTTAATTTTGGAAGACTGTTAGTGATAACAATAAGTTTTAAACGTAATGTATACTACGTATTGGGAATGGCGTGAAGAGATTGATAACTTATTGTTATCTAAAAGTTAAAGTAAAACTTTAATTTTGGAAGACTGTTAGTGATAACAATAAGTTTTATATATATATATAAACTTATTGTTATCTAAAAGTTAAAGTAAAACTTTAATTTTGGAAGACTGTTAGTGATAACAATAAGTTTTAAACGTAATGTATACTACGTATTGGGAATGGCGTGAAGAGATTGATAACTTATTGTTATCTAAAAGTTAAAGTAAAACTTTAATTTTGAAGGACAATTAGTGATAACAATAAGTTTTATATATATATATATATATATATATATATATATATATATATATATATATATATATATATATATATATATATATATATATATATATATATATATATATATATATATATATATATAAAACTTATTGTTATCACTTATTGTCCTTCAAAATTAAAGTTTTACTTTAACTTTTAGATAACAATAAGTTATCAATCTCTTCACGCCATTCCCAATACGGCGGTAGACATAGGTCTAGTCCAGACAATTAAGACCCTTCAACCCGCCTTCCACCGAAGATATTTTGGGACAACGTAGCAGGTGGTGAGCTCGTCGCTGTCTTTGTGTACAAGCTAACGATATGAATCGTATAGGTTTTGAAAAAGCCCATCGGTGAGACCGTCGCCGTCTTTATATCCAAGCCAACTATATAATTCGTACATAAGTTTTTTGAAAAACCCATTGGTACTAGCCTGCCACCTGGGGATCATACTTGGGTCTCTCGACTCGAATTCCGATCACCCATCCACTCGGCTATCGTGACTTGAACATGGTATGTAAATAATATCAAAACACATCACCGAGTCCACTACTAGGTTTCCTTGTGTGTTGTTAATGGGATGGTGATAATTTAAATATACTGTAGTTAATGAATATGTAGTTAAATGTACGACCGGATAAACTAGTTGGTAGTGACCCTGCCGTGGTAGCCAATGACTGCGGGTTCGGGTCCCGGTAGGGGCAAACATTTGTGTTATGAATTAGAATGTTCGAACTCGAGTCATGGGTGTTAATATTTAAATATGTTAATCTATAAAAGAAAACTCAGGGACTTAATATTCTATATCCCTGTCTACCGCTATATTGAAATGGCGTTAAGAGATTTTATTAAAGAAAAATATATCTGTGTAAAAAATTATTTAAAGTAAATTTAATAATTTAAACTACCTCCTAAACTACTCCTTTTTATGGCTACTTGAATGAAATATGAATTCCTCTATTATCGCACAGATGCAGCATTTAAATACTCAAAATAGAAAGCGGGCTAGTATTTTCATAGTAACCATTAAGCTTTTTGCTTTATTTGTAACATATTTCTCGTCTGAATTGAACTAAAAGCACTTTTTAAAATTTCCTCTGTTTCAGTTCTTTTACAGGATGTTTTTTGATTCGGAATGTTAGTGAATTTTACTGAGAATATGTCATAGTATCTTCTTGAGTGTTTACTTCTTGTTTATATCAGTGGTTTTGGTAGTACTTACATGTTCATCGTATTGCATGAATAAATTAAGTTTACACTTTTCATTATGAAGTTTAATCATTTATTTATTTATATAATCACACTACAAAAGATAAGACAAGTAACATAACATTTATAATATAATAAGCAATCTGCGAGAGTCTGGTGTCTATACTAGGCAGTGCCTTTATTACGGATCGAAGAACCCTCCTCTAGGTATAACAATAACTTTTTATATTTTACGAGAGCCAAACAATATATGTGACAACATTTATGTGTGTGATATTGTACATTACAATGTAGCTTAGATCTATCTGCCCCTTCTGTCTCTGATCATCCACTTGCCAAATTCAAAGGAAGAAGATTACAGATGCGTTTTCTGTCCTAGAGGACAGCTAAAGCCCTTAACGGTAACATAAAGTTGTTACAGCAGTTTGCAGCAGGAATAGGTAAGAGTGCAGTAGTGGCCCACGCTACTCCTTTGCAGAGGAGGGGTCTATCACTTTTAAATGTTTTGGTTACGCTGACAATCAGCTACTTCTTGGTATCATTATGACGTTGACGAGTGGCGTACACATTGCGTTCACGAGCTCCAGAGTTTCCGGGTTCGAAAAACACTTTATCTATACTGTCTTGGGTTTGGGGTGTTTGTGATACCTTTGTTGTTTTCGATTGCATAACACCAAGCGCTTTAAGTACTTACTTTGGGATCCGAGCTATGTGTGTGATGTTGTCCCTATCTATTAACTATCTTCAAACTAATAACGGTGGTGGCAGTCAGCAGTCACGTCCGAAGGCGCCTCAACCTCGACGGGAAAGCCTCACGTGTACATTAGCATCACTTTCTATCGCGCACCTTACGCATGCAAATCGTGCGATTGCAAAACCATCGCATAATCACGTTTCGCTTTTAGTTTTCATTAGTTTTAGATTCATGATTCATTAGGTCGCCATTACACTGACGCGACTAAACTGTTCGGTCCAAGTTAGGTTAGGTTACGCACTCTCTGCGTTCATAATACATTTATTCTCGACGGTCATGATATATTGTTGTATGATTATTTATGTCGCTTTATGTCGTTAGAGCTATGGTAGCCTATTGCGTAGGTATCTTTAATGTTCAAGTTACTCTGGTTCGAAGATTGTTGCGAATTGCGAAGACGCGAAAAAGAGTTGCAGCGTCAAAGTTGTCATTGTTAGGTACTAACAAAGCTATGGTAAGGAAGATGCTTATGTTCTGCAGTGTTATGTTTTTGACCGATTAATAAAAAGGAAAATGGGAAATGTAGCCAGTGAGCCTATGTTAATATTTGCAGTTTAGATGCAGTTCATATTACACCGAAATTATAAATACAATAGTTTGGATTAAAAGATATTATTCTGTATTTAAAACTGAAAGTTTTGCCGGCTTGTGGTAACTTAGAACAAAGTGTATAAACATATACTTTGCTTACATGTTTATTGGTTTGGCTTGGAAATAAAGACGGCGACAGGCTCACCACTTGTCACGTCGCCAAAATTATCTTCGGTGGAAGGTGGGTCGAAAAGACTTAACTGTCCAGACCTCTGTTTACCCCTGTATTGGGAATGGGTCTAACTTACAATAACCCGAAAAAATTTAAAAAGCAAGATAACTTTCACCGTAAAAAAATACTTGCTGGCGACTTCCATGAAAATCGATTAAATAGTTAGTAACTCTATTTAATAACTATTTTTACCCTCCTTTAATAACTAAACCCTCCTACGGGAAAGAGGCCTGGCCAAAGCCGGGAAATATCAGGGGAAATAGCAGGGTGGTAAATAGCCGGTATGACAAAGTCTTATTTAATCAGAGATATACCAACAACGATGGATGTTTAATATAATAAATTTTAATGGCCGCATATTCTCACGTTCATGACACATAATACATCGAGTTACCACGGCTCAGAAACTGATCTTACGTAATATTCGTCATCGAGGTTTTAGCTGAGACCTACTTCAAATGTGAATCTTTTGCTCTAAAATCTATGTCATGTGAGAGAGTATTGCGGATTAAGACGTGGTTATCGATAAATATTTCTAGGTATGAAAGTTTAAATCTCACTTAAACTTACACGAATAATTTTTTTTATTTTTATCATTCTTTGATCGTAATGTTTTATGAAATAATAATGTTTGAAATGAATTAGAAATAACCGAGACTAATATTTAATAAACTGATAATGAAGATCAATGCCGAAATTGCAGTGTCTACTACTGCGATCGCCAATCCCCAAGAGTGGCCATTAGGTCCTTTTA
The DNA here is from genome assembly GCA_029286605.1 of Sericinus montela. NCBI lineage: Eukaryota > Metazoa > Arthropoda > Insecta > Lepidoptera > Papilionidae > Sericinus > Sericinus montela. Next base: position 16,217,644 of record JAGSMR010000015.1, read on the forward strand.
TTTACATATTTTTATTTTTACATAAAGTATATTGTACAGAAAGAAACCTGAGTGAATGTTGTGTATTGGACTTTTAAGAGCCGTTATTTTTTATTTATTTACATTGTTTGTAATGTTTTCGATAATCGTATATTACCTAAATCGAGGCGTCACGAACGTAACAATCTATAGCGGCGGTAACAGGACGAACGTAACGCACATAGTTCCTCACGAACTCGCACAACCGGCTCGCCTCCGCGCGTGTCGTAACCGGCGCGACGTGGCGAACTCCTTTCCCCTGCCGATTGCACTACCAATGTTACAGTCCAAACACGATTTTACAAATATTGTGAATACTTGACATCGATTTAAAGCACATCAGCTGGTATTAACGAGAAAGTAATTTCTTACTTTTTGTGTTATTTTTGAAGTGGATTTGTTTTAAACATAATGTTTCGAGGTAAATAATTCCGCCATCTGTCGCTAAAAATGTCCTTTTTCAAGGTTTTGTCTCTCAGTCGCCTCTTACAATGACTACGAGCAGAAAGGGGGTGGTAAATTCTTAAAAATAATCATATTAATGAAAGTTAGAATTCAATCGTTGATCGGTCGGGTTGATGGGTTTTATGCTTTTCTAATTAGTGTTCAATTTTGTATTTGAAGTTTATTTCGCCTGTTTCTTCTCCGTTATAAGAACCTAATTACAAAACGGCGGTATATTAAAAAATACGATCCATGGATGTAATGTGTTACTTATATCGATTAATATATAATTTAATTTGTTAAGGATACCACGCGACTGTTATGCTGTAATTTTTCTTGGGCATCTCATCAAAGCCATGTGGATGTCATTTACAACGGGGAAATGAGATGTTCCGTCAGGAAACCTACCAAGTCATCACGTGGAAATTTATTATTATTATCTATCCTCGTTCACCCAAAAATATCACGGAACACAGATTTACAGTATCGTAACCGATGTCATTGACATTTGTTCGCACGTGGAACGGATCAGCAGACGACTGATATAAGATCAACTAACGGTTACATGTTTGTTTGTCAACGAGCTGAATTAATAATTCGACATCTAAAGTTACCTTTCATCGGGCGCCAGAAACATCGTGTTGTATAAGAACACATACGGACAGCTCTCTTACTTTTTTTTGATTGTTATAAATAGGTTTAAAGTCGTGAACACAACAGCGATGGTAAGATACTTAAAGCTTTTATACGATGTTAATGTTAGCCGACCTGCTTGTTATATAGATGTTATTATGAAATTAATATACAACAACTCTGTAATAATTAATTCCAGCAAACTTCTTCTTCTTTTTCTTCTTCTTCCTGCCCTTAATGCTATGTGGGGTTGGCACAACATGTCTTCTTCTTCCACTCTCCTCTATTTCCCGTCATGTCAATACTCACTCCTTTCTTTTTCATGTCTTCTTTCACACAATCCATCCATCGTTTTTTTGGTCTCCCCATAGCTCTTCGTCCATCCACATTCATCTCTAACATTCTTTTGCCTATATTACATTCTTCCCTCCTCATTACATGCCTGAACCATGCTAACCTACCACTCTTCATTTTCTCTGTCACTGGTGCTACTTTCAAGCTTCCCCTTATATACTCATTCTTTATGCGATCTTTCCTAGTCACTTCACACATCCATCTCAACATTCTCATCTCGGCAGCATTCACTCTTCTTTCATCCGTCACTTTCGTTGCCCAGCACTCTGATCCGTACAATACGACAGGTCTCACGATCGTTTTGTAAACTTTGCCCTTAAGTTTAAGAGGCATGCGTGGATCGCAAGTTATTCCCGAGACCTGTCGCCATTTCATCCATCCCGCATTTATTCTATTCTTTACGTCCCGGTCGACATTGCCGTCATTTTGGATCACTGACCCAAGGTAACGGAATTCGGAGCAGACTGGTAGGAGAACACCATCCAAGGCAATATGAGAAAAACTAGATGGACTACTGAAGTCACAGAACATGTGTTCAGTTTTGGTTCTGCTTATTTTTAATCTGACACTTTCCATTTTCGCAGCTTGCTCTGTACCTCAAGTGCATTTTCTCCGACAAGCACAATGTCATCAGCAAATAGCATACACCAGGGTGCTTCCTCCTGTATGTTCGATGACAGAGCATCCATAATCAGAAGGAACAAATAAGGACTTAAAGCCGAACCCTGGTGTAAACCTACCGACACATTGAACTTGTCTGTGATTCCAGCCTCAGACCGGACGCAAGTATTGGCTCTATTATACATCGCCTCAACAATCCGCACATACTTCTCTGGCAGCCCTTTCTCTCTCATACACCACCACAGAACCTTACGGGGTACCCTATCGTATGCCTTCTCCAGGTCCACGAATACCATATGCAAGTTCTTTAGCACAAGCCTGTATTTTTCAATCAGTTGCCGAAGTGCAAATATGGCATCCGTTGTTCCCCGGCCCGGCATAAACCCGAATTGGTTCTGTGTTACCTCAGTCTCCTCTCTCATTAGTTTCGCTATCACTTTTTCCCATATCTTCATACTGTGTGATATAAGCTTTATTCCCCGATAGCTGTTGCAATAATTCCAGCAAACTGAGTCTGTAAATATCTACCCGCTAGTAATATTTTATTACTATTATATTGTGGTTTATGAGTGAATCTGCTAATAAGAACCCATTTTTAATTACTAAATTTAACGATACAGTTGACCTTTTATATGTGTCTAATTATTGCAATATAGATTTTTTTTTAAAGAAAGAACTTTTACATATTTTTATTTAGTTATAAAACATTACGTGTCACTATCAAATGTATGTTTATTATGTTATAGATGAATAAATTACTTGTGTTCTATATCTCTCTTTTCAACTCGAACTCTTATTACACAAAGTACTTAAGTAAAAAATATTTATATTATATATTTATAAATATTTTATAGGGCAGAAATCAGATCACGAACCACCACAGTATGTTCATTAAGAACCGCAAAATTTTGATTTAGACACACCAAAAATTTATAATTAAAAGTTACTGGAGTAGAGATATCACGTCAGAAAATAGTGATACAATAAACTGTCAAAATATGACCGACAGACAATGGGCCTTTTCAAAAGAAAGCTATTTTCTTAATTTCAGCCTTTAGAAATCAGAATTTCAGTTCATACAACTGCATAATACTCAGTGACATGTCTAGACGTTGCGATCACCCCATTACCATACAATTTCAGACGCGACCCCCCTTCCCGTGTCGTCGCCTCACCGTCTGCCCACGGCGACTTTCGTTTTGTTTGGTTTGTGCCCATTGTGGGTACAGAGAAAGGTCATTCCTTCAGCCGTTGTGTTGAACTTTTGCTACTTGCATTTTATGATCAATGAAGTAACAATAAACTCGCCTCGTCTCAGTAATTACGTATTGTTGTGATGGTATTTTACGATCGACGTGATTTAACTTTAAACCTTTGAAATGTTTTTAAATCAATGTATAAGGTTTGTTGTGTTAGCTTGTACATGCCTTGGCTTGGCTCAATACTTCAAAGACCCAAACATGGTTCAGTGTGGGTCGGAAGGACTAAATTGTCTAGATCTTTGACTACATAGATAATAATACATAGCTAAGAACAAAATCACAAACACCTGTCCCAATGTAAGCGCTTAAGCACTGTAGTGTGGAAACAGACGAAGAAGGTACCACAAACACCCAGACCGGAGAAAATGTAGAAAAAGTGTCTACATTGACCCGATTGGGAATCGAGCCCGGGACGTCTGAGATGGCGACACCATGAAAACCGGTGTGTACGTCACTCGTCCACGGAGGGCGTCAAAAAATATTAACGCACCTTTTTAATTAATTAGTTTGAATCTAGTTTTTGTACAATTCCATGGCTAAGTGTACCTATGTAACTGAGGAAGATTGGTTGATTAATTTTTTATTAATCATAATCGAATCTCCTAAACATAATAGGTAAAAAATTTTATTTTTAAATTTTAACTCCCTGAATATTGTTCTATTACTGAAAATATAGACTTCTAAAAGGAGAGTCTAATAATACACAGCTTGGTAGTAGTTTTATTTACGAAATAAGGTCGGTTCCGGGACAAATGGGACATCCGTCCGGGGCGCCCTAGTTTCGCGACCGTGTACCGAGTGCATTATAGTGTCTAACTAGTTTTTAATAGAATTTATCCTATAAGAGCGCTCTTGCGTGGTATATTCAGAGATTTTGGATTTTCATTTGACCCGCCTCGGAAATAATGATTTTTGTGTATACGAGAATACTTCACTTTTGAATTTACACTTTTTATCACATTTTATTAAATCTGAAAACTCATCATTTCGTCTCTCCTAGTAAACGAAATAGGAGGCGATACACTACGTTTAAATTTATTCCCAGAACTTACTGAATTTTCCTGTAATATCCACATAACCGCCATACTTGGATATCCGGATTGGCGATGGTGACCGCAGTACCAAAATTCTTTGCACTTTAACGCTGCTGCTCTTCAACGGTCGGCACCACGCTTGGCAATGGGTTAAGTTACGTGGTATCTGACATTGCCATCTTCAAGATTGCAATGTCAGACACCACGTAACTTAAATGCTTCTTCCCGTCACCGGTCTGCTTAATTTAAATTTTATGGCTTTTCATTATTACGCCGATAACATATTACAACTACTTACTGGTTAATTCCATAAGTCCTGGTTAGTTCCATAAGTGGTTATATTCCATAAGTCACTATAGTCGAGTGGTTGGGTGCTCGGAACTCGCGTCAAGAGATCCGATTTCAACCCTCAAGGCTCGTACCAATGGTTTTTTTTTTTCAATTTTTCAATAAAACTTATGTACGATTTATATCGTTGGCTTCAACATTAAGACGGCAACGGGTTCCAAACCACGATGTTCCAAAACATGTCTTCAGCGGAAGTGGGTAAAAAGGACAATTAAGTCCTTTTGACCCACTTCCACTGAAGACACTTAAGTCGTTTCTAATTATTCGACATTTCGAGATGTCCGCTAATGACCGCAGCGAGCGGACCGGACTGCCGGCGAGTGTCCCTCAGTGCTCGGACACTTTCGATCTATATTTGAACTGATTTTGTGGAACAGATGTACAGCTTTATTGCGGTTTGAACGCGCACCGTACGTACATTTTCCATAATGCTAAAGTTTATCTTATGTATGCATGTATCATTGGAATTTGTTGTTTGAAAAGGTTTTAACAATTCACTTATTGCTGTTGTAATGTCTACATTACAGTTTTAGAAATGGAGAGACATTGAAAGTACTCCAATTTCTTCCTGTAGTTGACTAATATAAAAATGTAAGCAAGATTCTTGCTTTTGTCCTCTGCCGAATGAAGATACTCTTGCGGTCATTTAATAATAAACAAATACTTAAGATCTTCATTATTTATCTCTTAATTAGATCTCATCTACCATACTAATTACTGATATTGTTACCCTAAACAGATTCATTGCTACTGCCTTCCTTCATTTAAATTTTGTATCTCTCCTCTTCCACGACCTCCTGTATATTCGAGATGGCTTTTTGATGGATTATATTTTTAAAGGCAGGCCCTCCTTAAAACATTTTAAGGTTCCTCTAAATATTTCTTTTGTCACCAGGGCGAAGTGCTGGAGTGTCCGCTCTGCCTGTCCACGTTCAGCGCGGCCGGCATGGTGCGTCTGGCGTGGTGCACGCACCGCTGCTGCGAGCCCTGCCTGCGACAGTACCTTGCCATAGAGATATACGAGGCGAGGGTCCCCGTCAACTGCCCAGTATGTCACGAAAACATGCACCCACTCGGTGAGTTATATAATTTTTTAATTAAATTGTTAAATTGTTAAAACTAACCAGTTAAGTTTGATGTCATATATAAATCTCACGATTTTGACCATATTTTTACGTTTTTATTTCAAATTATTTTATTTGTGTAATGTGGCTTTTTTCGTGAAGCAATGCGCGTACCTTATTACGGATTTTATCAATCAGAATCGCTAATATGAAATCCGGCTGTGGAAACTCGTTTCCTCAAGGTTTTTGCGATAAAGGATGTGAAAGAAGTGATCGTGACGTAACACTAATTGATGCCTAAATAAGCATGTAGTTATATTTACGCAAATACAAATGATAATTACCACAATCGTTACTAGAATTCGTATAACATCTTCAACGTTATCATTATATATTCATTATACATTGCTTAATGGATTAATGGGCTGTGGCCGTTTGTCCAAGCTGCTAGGTGATATACAGATGGGGTTTTAAATTAGCCACGCTACTGAAGGCTGCTGCCCTGTTTTTGGTCTGCTATTTTTCGAAATGGTTAAGTTACTTTAGCCAACAAAATTTTTAAGTGGTATATTCTGATGCCGTAGCCACCCGAAAAAAAAATATCATTTTTTTTAAATCTACATAAAAATAATGTAAGTTTTTTTTTTAAACAAATGCGGTAAGCAAATAATAACTTCGTGTAGGAATATAACTATATGAAAACACATTACCACACATTGAAAATAGATTCTATCACAGAGTATATATTCAATACCACAGATAATCCTCGGAGCCAAATGTCCGTCACGATCAGTGCTCGATCCCACCCGGGCACTGATTCAGAGCGGGCGGCTGTTTACACTCCTCTGTGACAACGGATCGTGCTCGTCTGATTTATATCGCAACTGTCTTTAGTTGTCGATCTGTTTAATCATAAACCAGTGTGGCGATGTTCCGTCTATATTTTTTTCCTCATTCTGTAAAGAAACGTCTGAGTAATTTAAAATAATAATAATAAATATCTTCACGAATTTTCCCGAAACAGGGGTAGACAATTAAGTCCTTTTGAGTCCGTTGCACCGAAGCTTATTTGGTATATATGGTGATCGGTGGTCAGCCTGTCGCCGTTTAAGTGTTTAAGCCAAGGGTACAATATACTTACATAGATACACGTACATATAAACATGCATGACTCGTACCAACAGTACAAACAAACAGTACCAACATACGAATGTTTATACGAGGAATCCCGCTAGGGGCAAATATTTGTGTGATGAACACGAGATCATCACACAAATATTTGCCCCTAGCGGGATTCCAACCTGCAACCCTTAGCTTTGAAGGCAAGGTCCCTTCCATCTAGGCCATCGGGTCGTCATGCTAAGTAATGTCAGAAAAATTTTCAATAAATATTAACCTCTAACTAGTATGAACCTTAGTGCTTAGTGCTATCTCGTCTTATCGTGGGTTTCATAACAGGCGACTATGGGATAGCCTTCAAAATGAAAGTAACTACCACAGATGTCAGGATAATCGCTTAAAAAATATGAAACAGAAATTAAACAGACCGATGATGATGCAATTTGTCCGGTAATACGTCCACGAATCCGCTTGCCACGTGTGGCCATTACGGCAACTCCTCCCTACATTAATTAATGTTAATGTTAATAATTATTATTAACTGTTTATTTCATTTCATTTTTATTTGGAATAAAATAATAATAAACTTCAGGAAATTTACTGCGGGTTAAACACTAATATCAGAATATGAAAAATAGTTTTTGTAACATTCTCTTGCGCATTTTTATCCTCTGCACAGAGTCATAAACTACATGATAGAAATAATTTAGACTTCCTGTTCTGGTGTTTTATTTTCAGAATAATTATTGGCTAATTATATTCTTAGCCTAACCATAGTAAATTGAATGTCAGGAGACTATTTATATGTCTACGATTTGAGATTTTTATAATTTTATTTTATAAATTATTAACTTTATTGCTGTCGTAGGACGTGGCAAGGACGTCTATTCGCAAATAAAATAAAATAAAATAATAAATAAATATATATCTTCACGCAATTCCCAATACAGGGGTAGACAGAGGTCTAGTCTAGACAATTAATTCCCTGTGACCCACCTGCCACCGAAGATATTTTCGGGACAACGTGACAGGTGGTGAGCCCGTTGCCGTCTTTATGTCCAAGCCAACGATATAATTTGTACCGCCGCCCATAAACACCCGCAATACCAGATACCATATTATATATACCAGACCGCCTTAAAGTGGTACTTTTACAGGTCGTTTTGTATGGATGTGTACTTTAGTAATACTCACGAATTTAAACAGAACTGCATGTAAGTGTAAAATACTTTTCTCGTAGGTATTTCCCTAATAGTTATATTTTGATTAATTAAAGTGTTCAACGCAAGCAATGTTTATTATAGTAATTAATTCAATGTAATTTAATAATCTTAAAATTATCTCGTTTTATTTTTTGCCCAAATAAAAATAAATACATTATTAAGATGTTTTTATTGTATTATATTTTTTTATTGTAAAAAAATTAACATAAACAATAATTATTTATAATTTAATTATTTATAAGTTAATTTATAATTTGTATGTGAATGATTGAGCACGTTGTAGACAAAACCCTCTGTTGGAGGCCACGAGATTTCTGTTGTTTTTATAGTCTATTGTCTGGAATTTTTTTCTTAATTATTGTTTATGATAGAATAATCGCTGTATAAATATTAACTTAGAAAACCCTCAAAGTCAAAGATGTAACCCGCGATCTGCGTGTTCTATATTAGTAATTATTAGGTTTATAGATTATAGGTTTATAGAAGTCAAGATAGCCGAGTTGTTGGGTGGTCGGAATTTCGAGTCGAGAGACCCGAGTTCGATCCCCAGGTGGCAGTACCAATGAGTTTTTCAAAAACTTATGTACGAATTTCATCGTTGGCTTGGACATGAAGGCGTCGACGGGCTCACCACCTGTCACGTTGTCCCGAAAATATCTTCGGTGGAAGGTGGGTCAAAGGGACTTAATTGTCTAGACTTGACCTCTGTCTACCCCTGTATTGGGAATTGCGTGAAGATATTTATTTATTTTATTAGGTTTATAACTACATGTATATAAATATATACAAGATAAATATAGAGTAATTGTCTACTGTATATTGTCGAGACTGATACTTGATTAATCTCGTACTTAATTCACGATAGCCGAGCTTTTGGGTGGTAGGAATTCGAATCCAGAGTTCGATGCCCAGGCGGCAGGCTCGTACCAATGGGTTTTTTCAGAAACTTACTTACGAATTATATCGTTGGCTTGGATGTTAAGACGGCGAAGGGTTTACCACCTATGACGTTGTCCCAAAAATATCTTCGGTGGAAGGTTTTTTTTATATAGAAAAGGGAGGCAAACGAGCAGGTGGCTGACGTGATGGTAAGTGATTACCGCCGTCCATGAACACCCGCAATACCAGAGGCATAGCAGATGCGTTGCCGGCCTTAGAGTGCCCCCCCCCCCCACAATTAGAGGAGAGGGGTGTGTGGGCCTCCGGTTACCTGCACTCACCAGACGAAACGCAGAAGTTTGTTAAACTTCTACTTCACGCCGGTATTCTGTGAGGTCGTGGTACTTCCCTGGTCGTGCCGGCCCTTTCATGCAACAACAAAAGCTAAAAAGATGCGTGGCTCTACCACTGTGAAAAGGTGAGGGAAGGTGGGTCGAAACGACTATCTAGACCTAAGTCTACCCCTGTATTGAAAATAGCGTGAAGATAGTAGGTACTTGATATTTTTTCTAATAAATCTGAACAGTAAATTGCAAACAGGTTTAATAGTTTAAGTTTAAAAATAATTATTATTTATTATGTTAAGATACTTAAGATTATAAGACGTCTTAAAAGAACGTTTACCAAGAAAAGCTGTCGTTTCCCCGTCAGGCAGTGCAGTCAGGAGTATTATGTTAAATAAGTAGTAAAAGAATTTTCAGTATTTTTAAATCATTACTTTTGGAGAGGGCATTAAAGTATTAATAATTCGCACATCGTCTGTATAAAAACTGACGAACTTTCCATCTTTCGGTATTTGTAATCTAATGTAGCGCGGTCAGAGGTCCTCAGAGGTCTTTTCTTGTTGGGTAATTACAACACTAACGGAGTTTCTTTCGCTTGTTTCATCTCGTACGTTACACGAACCTCATTACGAAACGGTGTTAGATTAAAAAGTGATTATTGATAAACGAATATATGTTCTTATTTCGATGAATAAAATGATTTCGTGGCGTATGACGATATTAATGTCAATAATATCATGTCAATCTCCGTTATTATCGGAGATTTGACCTGTTGAATTATTTAATCATAATGTTGTCTATTCTGTATTGAAAGAAGAAAAATAAATGTACCCGTTATTTAAAAATGTGCAAAAAAATTTTAATAATAAATTAAATGCAAAACAGAAACTGTTCTATATAACACGATAATGATACATATATATTTTCTTGTTCTTCGCAAAATTACCGTATGGAAACTTCGGCATTATCTTTGAAGATGCATGGCCAAGGCAATGGTCGGATTTTAAGTGGTTCATCAATAAGACGTGAGCGATAACGCAGATAAAAATATGAAGTAAAAAAATTGTAAATTATTTGGCTTTTTAATCAGTGTCACAATTTACTACGTACTGTCAAACTCTGAAAATAAAGGTAAAATAATAAAAGCCCTAGTCGATAGAGACTCACGTCCGATTAATAGACGAAATACTGAAGATATATAGCGCGCAATTTTACACATAAAAAGGATTGAGGCAGGCCGGGACTAACTTTTGAAGACTTACGTGTGAAAAAAATTATGAATCTAATAGGAGAGGAGGTAAGGAAGAATAATGACGCTTGCTTCCTTTATCATATCACTCTGGCTACCTCGTAAAGGGTGGTGCGTGAAAATAATAATGATAAACATAATAATGACTTCTGTATGCGACATGGATGAAACGAGTAACATTCCGCCTAGTATTGAGAATAATATTAAGTGTTTTCTGCAGCCCATGAACTGCCAAGTTTGCAAATGCGTTAGTTACGTACGTACTTACGTGCAAAGTATGTCTGTGACATTTTCTTTGTCAACGGTTCTGCATTTGAAATTGAGATTGAAGTCAACTATGTAAAATATTTTTATTTCGATATCCAGGTCATAGATTAGTCGTCGCTAATACTGTCGCATTTCGGGGAAATCGGCATTTCGATCTAGAAAGCAATAAAATACTGTCGTACGCTCTGGTCGGCTTAGTCTACCACTGGCCTAAATTCAATCAGTAGGTAGGTATGCACAGATAAATATACATTGGTACAGATGTATAAAATAGAATCTCGAATTTTGTCGATAACTCCTCTTGATTGCTTTTAAATATGAAAATATGTAGAAATAGAAATTGTCTAGACCAGCGGGAGGGGCGGGGTCTATAATGCGTGGTACTTGTCCATATTATCAAAAAACTAGAGCCTATTCTTATGCTGCTATACGTACGGCAGGGTACGAGATTGAGTACATTTTTCTTTAATTACGCAAAAATCAACTAACTCCACCTGATGGTAAGTCCGAAGGGTATTGAAGAGTTGTTCGCCAACTGTTTGCACTTAAAACTACGTCACTCTGACTCTTCGATGATGTTGTATTTACGTAAGCGAATCGGCCTTCTTACTTCCTAGTAAAAGCAGCTGATAGGCAACACCTCGTGAAAAAATAAAAATAAAAACTTGGACCCGACCAGCACCCGATCAGCTCCAGTTTCAACCCTCTTATAAAAAAAAAATAAAAAAGACGTCGTTGATCAGCCTTGAGATTTTTATTACTCTTCTCTTCATTTCTTATTTGTAGCCTATCAAAAGTCCAGTGCTGAAAATAGGCCTCCCCCAAAGATTGTTTCAAAGAACGGTTCCGAGCTACCTGCATCCGTCGACTCCCAGCAATGTTTTATTATTACATTGTCTTACTTACTTACTTATCTTCACGCATAAACCCTGACGGGGTAGCCAGAGAGAACAGATCGCCAAGTGTCACGATCCTTACATACCTCTTTCGCTTTTTTCAGAGTCATTATCTTCTTCATACACGCACGTCTAGGTATTTTTTTTACATTGTCTATCGGTATTTTCCGCAATTTAGCAGGTCAAGAGTCGCTACACCCGTTGCTTTAATCAAGATAAACATGTAGGTAACTTGTAATTACTGTAATTTTACGCTATTTAATAATTAAAGAATTTCTTATAACATGGAAGGCTTAAAGGCCATCTACACATTGATTTTATTACATAGTTATACTGTTTCATAACGTGTAAGACATCTTGAAATGTTCATGTTACCGGTCTTCGTAACTTTGATATAGTATATTGAAATGGTCATCCCGCCAACTTTCGGTAGCTCATGATTACATTTTGGAGGCTTTTCTTAGCGTCCTCTGCAAAATCCACGGCAAGTAAGGTAGTGGAAACTAAATGGATGTACGGACGTTGGTCTCAGAATTTGTACAAACATACAAATGTTTGTCCCTAATAACGATGATAACCAAATGAACAAAATAAAATGAGAAGGTACCAAATAAGTTTAATTCTAATTACTTACTATTTGCTGGCCGAATGCAAATATTTCCACATTAAAAAAATATCGATTCGTTTTTATAACAAACATTTGCAGATTTTTGTGAGTGAATAAGAAGTTTGTAACATTATAGCAAATCGTGGAATACTAATTATTGTTAACGTGGAAATTCTTTCTCGTGCTTAATTGAATATTTTCCGAGATAAAAATTATCCTGTGTTCTTCCTCAGGGCTCTAGCTACATCCATTAATTATACTCTTATCCTAAATCGGTTTAGCGGTTTAGCCGTAGCGTCAGTTCTAAATATTTATGCTACGCCGAAAAACTTTAAACTTTTATGCTACACTTTAAATATATGTTTTTTACTGGAAAAGGGCGCAAACGGCCAATCGATGAGCCTGATGATTACCGACTTCAATGCACATCCGCAACATTTGAGGAAACAATTTTCGAATCAGCGAATTGCTGGGAACTGCTTAATGGCTAAGACTTAACAAAGGGTAGGTTAATAGGGATGTGGGCCTGCAGAAACCTCACTCACAAAATTCAAAAGCCCAAGCCCAAGATGATCGTAAACGAGCTAAATGTTTGTATACCTTGCTAACTGACATATTCTATACGCTGTTACATTAATCCGGGACTGTACTCTAACGTATTGCCCAATACTTTATATTTAGATAGTGGTTTTCATTTCGAGTGTGTCAAGATAAAATCTCTGCGACTAGTCGGTATGTATTTTTACTTCCCACTAAGTATATGAGTATGGAGTTTCGAATCTGACCTGTTAAATATTTGACCCGTCACTATAATTATTGCCGCTTATTTAACTCAGAAGTACAAATTTATTCATATTTATATTTAAGCAACCGGAGATATCCGCTTTTATGAGTTAGGGTTTCTGTCGGTTTAACTTCTAACTGGATATGAGTGTAACTTCTACGAATCCTGGAGTGTTAAACGAATGACACGGGTTTTCTTTATTAAATAAAGGAGATTATTTTCTTGACGGCGAAGCAAGCTATTAGCTTCTGCATTACGCCTTCCTTTTGGCTTTGCATACGGTACTAGCTCTATCTCTTCTTTTATTTGTTGTAAATATGTCTTTGTATTCACCTCTTCCTCGTTCCACGTAATACAAGGGTTCGTGAGTTTTAAATTAGAATTCTAATATAATTAGTAGTTTGTGCCTACCCTAGCGACGCAATAAAGTTTAATATCAGCTTAAGCGAGTGCTGATTGCGTGCGCGGAGGAATAAAAGGCGCCTTTCATTATGGAACTAATGAGACTTTTTTAATGATCAGCCTCCAGTGACAGCTTATGAATGACGCTGGCGTGGCGACAATGAAAGGGATACCGTGCTTTGTATTTATGTATAGTGTTAAAATTGGTTAAAAATAAAAAGCCGTAATGTGTGCTTCTTTCTCATGCCAGCGGAGCAGATTATTATATGGCCAAGATGATATGGTAAGGAAAGGAACTAGGTTAGAAACAAGAATTTAATTTAAATAATGGAATAAACGTAGTATTTGCATTTTGTAAATTTTTTCTTCTATTCATCTCTGCACCACCCACTTCTATTCATCTCTGCACCACCTAAAGATGGACTGGTAGAGAGTATGTAGTTTAATAAATAAATAAACAGTCCGGGCATACGTTGTTCTGTCTGTTCAATTATATGTTATGGTTTTTTGTTTGGTTTATGGTTCCCATCCAGGGAGCCTTAATCTAAAAATTTAGAGGGAATTAACTTGATCGCGACAACAGCGCCATCTATCGGATGCAACACAATTATATGTTACAAGTTTCGGTGATTATGGTAGACGAACATCCTTACGCTGGGTATAATATATTTACAAAGACTAATCTATGAGATTCTAAATTATAATTATAAGACTATATTAATAAAGTATCAACGTAGTATTTGTTTGTATTTGAAGACTGTTTCCTTAGTACAAATAAATACCATACTACAATAAAGTTGAGTAAATTTAAATTTCAGTTGAACTTGATATTTTCGCTTATAATTTACATTTCGCTGAAGGAAGTTAAGTTAAATCTACGCAATAACTTTATTTCTCTGAGTCAGGAATAAGTAAGCTACTGCGTAATTTTCACAGGCGCGCACTTTCTACGCTTGTAGACGATTTAGGTACTTATTTGTTTATGACGTTACCAGACTTTCCTGGTATCGATAATCACTCTTGTTTACGTCCTTTCTCTGTAAACATAATAAATCTGACGCAATTTGTTACTTTATGAGTCTTTTTTAACAATCAGATTCAATCTTAGGCACCCATTCTTAATCGGCGACAGGCTCACCACCTGTCACATTGTCTCAAACAGCGTGTAGTGGATCGATACGTGTGATGGATTTTATTGTGTAGACCTCTGCCTACCCCTGGTATTGGGAAATTTCGATTTTTAACCTTACAAGTTCCCTTACTGTTCTTGATTATGTAAATTTGATTTGCAGATGTGCGTCGGATCGTTGACAACCCGGCGCTGTACGACAAGTACGAGGAGTTCTCCGTGCGGCGCGCGCTCGCTGCCGACCCCGACACGAGATGGTGTCCAGCTCCCGACTGCAGGTCGGTTTGACCATGGTTACCTGTTCAAGAATTGAGCTAGTTAAAAAATCAACGGACATGGAGAGGTTTCGAACCCGCGAACCTCTGTCATACCAGCAACGCGCTTCCGAACCACCGCATGTGTTGATGAAATTTTAAATGGCATAGGTCGCGGTTTTGATTGTTAAAAAAAATATCTTCACGCAATTCCTAATGCAGGGGTAGACGGGACGATGTGACAGGTGGTGCGCCAGTCGTCGTCTTTATGTCCATGCCAACGATATAATTCGTACATAGGTTTTTGAAAAACCTATTGGTACGAGCCTGCCAGCTGGGGATCGAACGCGGGTCTCTCGATTCGAAATTCCGACCACCCAACCACTCGGCTATCGTGACTCCTCTCTTCAACATCAATGAATGCAATGAATTGCATTCTAAAACAATCTACTAATTTATCATCCTGCTTAGACATCCACTTTATATAAATGCCCTGCAGAATGCACTAAGAAAACGGCTGCTGAATCCACTTCGAATGCTTTATGGACGGTTTCCTCACAATGTATTCGTTTGCTCAAGAGGATAAATGCTTCCCAATTTATGTAAGCTCTTTGATTCATTTAGATACATCAGACTAAGCTCCAGATTTAGCCACGGCAAAGTGTAAACAACAAAGCAAAATAGCGAAATACAAATAAGAACAAGACCCTTTTTTAGATAATTTATGTTCAAGTCAATTAGAGCCACGATATGTAAATAAATAGTAAAAAAAGTCACGATAGCCGAGTGGTTGGATGGTCGTAATTTCGAGTCAAGGGACCCGAGTTCGATTCCCAGGTGGCAAGCTCGTAACAATGGGGTTTTCAAAAACTTATGAATCAATCATATCGTTGGCTTGGCATAAAGACGGTGACAGGCTTACCGCCTGTCACGTTGTTCCTAAAATATCTTCGGTGGAAGGTGGGTCGAATGGACTTAATTATCTAGACTAGACCTCTGTCTACCCCTGTATTGGGAATTGCGTGAAGATATTTATTTATTTTGCAAGTCAATAAAAACAGACGCTCGTTATAAAAGGGCAACTAGACACGTCACCGACAACATTTGTCCGCTTAGATGAACGGACATTTAAATATAGCTGTTATTTATTTAGACAAGTTAATAGCATTGTTAACAGAAATAGAACGTTATAACTAGATTGAACGGTCATGAGATATCATCCTCTAGCGTACTTTGTCGTACTATAATGTAAACACCGCTTTTTCTACTGGACATTTTGTCTTTCCATACTGGCTCCGAGGTATCAAAAACTCTTGGCTTGTTAATTAATGGGCTATTTTGAGTTGGTATTTTTGTAGTTTCATGTCATTATATTTTTTTGAGTTTAGTTCTAATACCAAAAACATGTATTTATTAGAAAAACTAACACTAGAAAACCAGATATAATATATATAGCAATAAACCCCCCAAGTATGTAAACTACGTCTAAACAATATGATTCACGGCCCTGTATAATTAAAAACACTTGTTTGTCATTTTAAACGTACCTTTTAATCTAAATAAATTTTCTTCATACTGATATGAAACACGAGTTGTAGATTTGGGAATATTGAAATATATATGAATTGAATGAAGAGAAATATATAAATATGAAAAACAACAATTCTCACACCCACGTAAACATTCATGACAACATGGCAGATGTCCGTACTTTCACTATGTTACCAAACAACTTCGTGGGTCGGTTTCAACGAGGTGTACGCACACATCGTAAAAATATTAACTCCTTTAAATCTTCCCTAAGCAGCCAAAATAAGTTATAAAATTAAAACGATTAATATCTTCACGCAATTCCCAATACAGGGTTAGACAAAGTTCTAGTCTAGACAATTAAGTCCCTTTGACCCACCTTGCACCGAAGATATTTTCGGGACAACGTGACTGGTGGTGAGCCTGTCGCCGTCTTTATGTCCAAGCCAACGATATGAATCGTACATAGGTTTTGAAAAAAACCTCATTGGTACGAGCCTCCCACTTGGTGATCGAACTCGGGTCTCTCGACTCGAAATTCCGACCACTCATTCACTCGGCTATCGTGACTTTTTCACGATAGCCGAGTGGATTGGATTGGTGGATTGGAGTGGAAAATAAGTTCCACTTCAAACACTAAACCAGCCAGCGATTGCTATCGTTATGGTATCGTCGCCGGTCGCAGTTTCGCGGTGGTGGCGAGCGGGTGCGCGTCGTGCCCGAAGCTGACGTGCCTGGCCCCCGGCTGCGGCGCGTCCTTCTGCTACCACTGCAAGGCGGCGTGGCACCCCACGCAGACGTGCGACGCGGCGCGCCGCAGCCGCCAGCCGCCGCCGCGCGCGCCGCAGCCGCAGCACGCGGACATGGAGCACGGTGAGTGGCGACACCTTTGCAGGGACCGTCGTTTGCCGTCACTACACGGTGGTGTCTCGGACGCGTTCCGACACGGTGGTGTCTTGAACGCGTCCCAACTCTTTGGTGTCTCGGACGCGTCCCGATACTAAGGTGTCTTTGACACGTCCCGACACGGTGGTGTCTCGGACGCGTCCCAACACTTTGGTGTCTCTGATACGTCCCGATACGTTAGTGCGTTACTCGGTACATCCGTTGCAGCTGGATTAACGTGTAAAATGCCACTGCATAAAGTCACAATAGACGATTTTTGGGTGATGGGGATTCGAGTCAAAAGACCAGAGTTCGATTTCCAAGAGGTGGGTTTGTACCGATGAGTTATTTTTTTTTTTTGAAACTATGGTGCTATTTACATCTATTGAACATTAGATATCGCGTTTCGCTTTATCCAAAAAATAATCTCCGGTGAAATGTGGGACGAATGTACTAAATTTACTAAACCTTTGGCTACGCCTGTATTGGGTTATAGCTAGCTAGCTACAGATGGCGGGAAAACCATTACAAAAAATACTAGCTCAAAATTCAGCAGAACAGTGACGGGCAGCAGAGTCTAAAGTGCCCATTCACTTGCCAAGCGTGGCAATTATCGCAACCAACCAACCAATAGAGATGGAGCTCTATTGGTTGGTTGGACGGGAAAGGCCTACGTCATGCAGCGGATTTATGCAGACCTCTATATTTGTATGTGTGTAATCATCATCTTCATCATAACTGCCTTTCAAAAGTCCACTGCTGTACCTCCCAAAGATTTCTACATAGAACGTATATGTACACATAGAACGTATAATCATTATTAACTTAAATACATAAATTGTTGCAGGAGAGGTGAAGCCGTGCCCCCGGTGCTCGGTTCTGATCGTGAAGGTGGAAGACGGTTCGTGCAACCACATGGTGTGCTGCGTGTGCGGCGCCGAGTTCTGCTGGCTCTGCATGAAGGAGGTCTCCGATCTGCACTATCTTAGGTGAGCTCGCCGTGATACTATGGTCTATTAAGTACATTCTTTTCTTTGTCGTGTTGTAATTTTACTTAAACTTTTAGTGAATCTTAAACGTGCAATAAGGCATTTTTTGGTTTTTATTTTTAAACACAGGGACCAATTAAATTAGCTATTTTTAGTTTGGTTTTAGAAATTTCACATAAATTTTACAATCTTTTTATATACAACTTAAGCTTTCGCTTATGTGTGTGCGCAAAAGTCGAAAAATTGCGGAATGCAAACGGGAAATTTCAAGAAGAATAGTGCAAACTAGGCAGTTTCAATATAGGTTTTACTAAAAATATTATTGCATTAAAATTATTATTCATAACATTAATGTAGTATACATACACATAGTTGCTAATATTTTATGAGTAATATGTGCATTGTTAAATCACAAATACTTGTGACATTATATGGTAACAGAGTGACTCATGTTCAACCATCGGAACCAGGGTCTAGCACCACTAACTTTGTAGATTGTCATCTTAATTGACGAATTTGCCATGTTTGGTGGTGATTAAAAAACGTGAACTTTCCTCGTTGTAGTCCTTTTTAATAAATTATGAAAGTAATATTTTGTTTAAAAGGTTTTTGTTAGCTGTGAGTAATTACAATAACTTTCTTACGTATAAGTGCAAACATACTCATATTCTTTGTTGTTTTAATTCAAAAGCACTTGCAAGTGTAATATGTTGTTGCCCAGCAAATTAATAGTTAATATTAAAAATAAATCAAATCATTTATTCATCGACATAAGAACATACATTCGTTTATCGATAGTCATTTTTAATCTACCACCGTTTCGTAATAAGGGTCAATATTTTTAACAATATAATGCATTATACAAATATAATGTGATATTTTCTAGAAATAGCTTGGGAGCGATCATCTCATTCCCTGGGGTTACTGTCATTAATATATTCATTTATATTATGATAACCCTTCCTATAAAGCTTTTCTTTGATAAATTTCTTAAACCTGATCTAAAAGAAGAATCTAAATGCATTATAGTACCCAGAGTTGTGAGTCCGGGTATTAGTTTTAGGGGATGTACGTCGGTTTTGCTAGAGATCCGCGAAGGAATACTTCTGATAAATAGAATTGAGCTTAACATGCCGCTGTGTCTGTGGTCGCGCGCAGCCCGAGCGGTTGCACGTTCTGGGGCAAGAAGCCGTGGTCGCGCAAGAAGAAGCTCCTGTGGCAGCTGGGCACGCTGGCGGGCGCGCCGCTGGGCATCGCGGTGGTGGCGGGCGTGGCGCTGCCCGCGCTGCTGGTGGGGCTGCCGCTGTGGGCCGGCCGCCGCGCGCCGCCGCGCCGCCGTCGCCGCCGCCGTCGCCGCCGCCGTCGCCGCCGCCGTCGCCGCCGCCGTCGCCGCCGCCGTCGCCGCCGCGGTACGCACCACCACCCCACCACCACCCCCACCCCTGCCCTCCTGACCGACTACCGCACCTCGCACCTCAGTCCACGCACCGCCGTCTGCGCCGCGCGCCGCCGCGCCGCCGTCGCCGCCGCGGTACGCACCACCACCCCCACCCCTGCCCTCCCGACCGACACCCGCACATCTCTGCCCCCCCTCCCGACCGACACCCGCACCTCGCACCTCAGTCCATCATTACGTAGTTATATATGTGGTATACTACTTACAACTATTTGTCTACACGCACAATCCCTAACGGAGTAGCCAGAGAGGACAGATCGCCAAGTGTCACGTACCTTGCACCTTGTACCTCTATTCGCTTCGTCCAGGTTCATCCATTTCTTCATATATGCTCGTCTAGGTATCGGAGTACTCTTGAACCTCGACATTTTATAATGTTAACTTTCGCGCTATATATTTTCTTTATGCTATATTTTCTTTCTTCATTATATGTATAAATAGACAAATATTGATATAAACATTAATAACTCGAGTACAAACATTCATGTCCAACGCGCAGATATTTCCCCCAGCGGGATTCGAATCCCCAACCCGTAGCTTCGAATGCACGCACGTTCACTACCAAATAGGCCAACGTAGTTGTCTGTTTGCGTTTTGTTTAACGTCACACATCTGTTGTATAATTGTCAATCAGACATCTTTGTAACATGCGTGCAGCTGGTGGTGTCGCCGCTGGTGGCGGGGCTGGCGGTGGGCATCGGCGTGCCCATCCTGCTCTTCTACGTGTACGGCGTGGTGCCCGTGTCGCTGTGCCGCGCGGGCGGCTGCGCCGGCGCCGCGCCGCTCGCCGAGCGCGACGCCGCGCCCGACGCCGACGCCGCCTCGCGCCGCCTCGAGCCCAGCATCGGTAAACGTTCGCTCCGCTATTCGCCGCCAAATAGCTTCAGCTTTCGACCGAGCGCTCGGCTCACGTGTTTTTTGTGCTTATACAATAATATAAAAAAAAATCACACCATTCCCGATACAGAGGTAGACAAAGACAAACAATTAAGTGTATTCCTTTTCACATAAGAGCCCGTTGCCAGTCCAGTAAATCAATGTTAAGTTTTGTACTTGTAATGTTACCTACATTCTGGGAAATAAATGATTGATTGATTGTAAACCCATAGGTACGAGCCTCAGGAGTCGAAGTCCACCATTCGGTGATCGTGCCTGTAAAGATTGTCGCCTGCAATATAACTAGTAATTAACCCGGTACTTGTGTGTGTGCGCGCAGGTGATGCGTCGCTGTCGGCCGGGTCGCAGCAGGCGGAGGCGCGCGCGCCGTCGCTGGCCGCGCTGGCCGGCTCGCTGGGCGGCCACGAGGCGCCGTCGCTGGGCGGGCACGAGGCGCCGTCGTTGGGCGGGCACGAGGCGCGGTCGCTGGGCGGGCACGAGGCGCGGTCGCTGGGCGGGCACGAGGCGCCGTCGCCGGCCGCGCTGCGCCTCGAGGTGACCGCCGACGTGGCCGCCTCCGACACGGCCAGCGCCGCCTCCTGGCCGGACGACCTGCCCTCCACCTCCTCGCGCTCCGCCCGTCTGCGCACGCTCTTCCTCTATGGCTCGCCCGCGCCGCCGCCCGACCCCGAGGCGGGCACGTGCGCTCCCCCCGCCCCCGCAGCCCCCGCCGCCCCCGCCGCCCCCGCCGCCTCGCCCCAGGTGTCGTAACGAACGCGAGCGCCGCGCGCCGCCCGCGCTGCCCACCCCGCGGACCGCGCCGTGACACGAGCTTCGCTGCGGCTGCGGAGTCTGACGCACGTATTGTTTAACGCAGTGATTTGTAATTGCAACGGAGAGAGCTACATTATAGACTTTGACGCGCATTGCGATGGAATGATTAAAGAGCGAATGGTGAATGTTGATGCGATTCGACGATTTTCACAGCTGAATGAATGGCGACGGTTAGGGAATTATCAACGGAGAGGCATCCTACGAAACTCGGGACACGATTACAATGGCAATAACCGATAACCGATTCGTAAAGATGTATGGAGCAGTTAATGTTGTGCACTTCCATCCAGATGGAGGAACTAAGTCATAGATTAATTATGAAAGGATGATATTCGAATGGAATTAAAGAGGCAACGAAAAGCGTCTAATGATAAGCGTACATAAATATAAATCGAGCCATTACTTAAGTGATTAAGTCGTTTTTTTATGCTGATAATTAGAAATACATAACACCGTGACCGAGACAAAGTGAATGATTTTACATTAATCGTTCACCACGCCCACCTCTAGTCCTGCCACCATTCCAAACAGTTTTAAAGTGATATAATTGTGGGACTTTGTGCAGCTACAATTCAAGTCTGATATATAATTGTGCGTACTTTACACTTCATGTCTTCACATATTGGACCTTTCCGCGAATCGGAACATTGAAATGTGTAACTTAGCACCGTACTCTACCGATCTCTTTGAGGTTATTACTTAGTTATTCAAGACATGACAACTTAAATGTATCGGCGAGTTCGATTCACGTGATAGTCGACATTTTATTAAGCTGCTGTGAAATTATCGTTTACATTATTATCTAATGATATGTAAATTGGCTGATTTTCATATTTTTTTTTGGTGTTTATGACATCGTTAAGAATTTTATATATATATATATATTTGTAGTAGATCGAAACACGCACAGAGTAACTGCTCTGAAGTAACAAAGTCGGCAAATGTATTTTAATACCGATGACGTTTATTATATGAATGCGTCATTACTCTCCAATATATACTTTGTAATATTACAGTCGTCATTCTACAAACTGATTGTTATCATCATTCTACTGCAGCTTAATAAAAGGTTTATTATTATTATTGTACGTCCCGTCGAGGCCCTCCCATGTGGTAGTTGCTTCACGCTTTCAAAGCAGTCTTACTCTATCCGGTACTTGTGATACTTTGAATAATAACTATTATTAATGATCTAAATTATTTAATTTTTCACGTTTGTAGGCGAAAGTAAATTTAAGCTATAATACGTTATGTGAATCATATAAAGTGTAAACTATAATTAAAATGTGATTATGAATTCAACGTCGTTTTTATTTAAATTATTTATCATCTAGAATGTTGCAAAGATTAAATAATGCTTGACAAATAAAAATATCTATGGTTCCATAACACCTTTTTATAGTTCACTGCAGGTAATTGCTACGACGGCGTCGATTGGCATCCCGCAATCCAGAAACCTAGTCCTGCCTGTAGCTAGTTTAACTCATCATCACGACAACCTGCCTATCTACAATCCACAATTGAACATAGGCGTCCCACCAACGATTACATTTAACGATGCTATGCCATCTGCATCCATAGCCTCCCGCCATATTCTGTAAATCGTCGCTCCATTTAATGGGAGTGTCGCGTTGGCCTATGCGAAGCTGTCATTCGAGAATCTGTTACCACAGCGGTTGTCAGTTCTACATGTGGCTGCCCCATTGCCACTTCCGCTTGCCATTCATTATTATTTAAATATTCTATATATATTTACTTAATAAAAAAAATATGGAACTGTAATATTTATCTAAGATTGTTTTCATAATTTTTTATTAGGAGTTTCAAAACAATGGGACGGTACGTAGATCTAACTAAAATAATAGGTATAAATTTGGACGCGTTTTCGCGCAGCGGTCATGGAGAGTTCACCCTTACGTGTAGTCTTTATCCTGCAGGGAACATGTCGTTAATTATGATCTAATTACATTTGATTTGGTATATTATTTAAGCTTTATTTATGTAAAAATAAAAGTATGTAGTCAGCGAGTATACCTGTATATCGCCGTTGAAAAAAAAATTGTGTGTGTGGATTCGAAAATTATTTAGATTTACATATTTATACATAGTTGGTGCTGATGCAAGCTGGTTTTAGGGTAGAACCTCGTCTGCCGGGCCCGCCGGGCCGGGACAAAGAATGAATAGGACACGTTTCATCAGAACTTTGTATGTTTAATGTTTTGTGGTAATGCAATAGTAAAATATAATAGTTATAAGGAAATCCTACTCGAAAAAAAACCAACATACACCATAGAAATCACGTAAGTCTTTGCCAACCAGTGAGACGGTTTTTCGCTTATATTTGTAAAAAAAATATATTTTACAAGAAGTCACGATAGCCGAGTGGTTGGGTGGTCGGAATTTCGTGTCAATAAACCCGAGTTCGATCCCCAGGTGGCAGGCTCGTACCAATGGGTTTTTCAAAAACTTATTTACTAATTATATCGTTGGCTTGGACATAAAGACGGCGACGGGCCCACCACCTGTCACGAAGTCTCGAAATATCTTCGGTGAAGAGTGGGTCAAAGGGACTTAATTGTCTAGACTAAACATCTACCCCTGTATTGGGAATTGCGTGAAGGTATTTATTTTATTTATTTTTATATTTTAAAAAAAGAATATTTTTATATTAAAACAAAAAAATAGTTTATAATACTGTTTATATTAGCATATAATGATAATAATTTTTTAACACTTTTTTTAAACAGAGAATCCCAACGTAAGTTGCTAAAGCACTTGAGACTCGAACCTGGGACCTTAGAGATGGCGACACCGTGAAAACTTGTGTATACGCTACTCTTCCAAGGAGGTTGTCGTCAAAAATTATAGTAGCTTTTCGTATTATTATAGTTGCTTTTCTTTCTATAATATTAGTATTGCTATACCAGTGAAATAAAATCATATTCAAAAACATTATAAAAGTACGTAGATAAATAGTTATGTGTCTACTATTTATAAAAGAAGGCATTGTATCTTATTGGTCTTAGCTTGATAAGTTTGTTGCAAATAAATGCTAAATGGCAAAAGAACTTTGAAATCGAAACAGTTTATAATATAATTAATAATGTATAATTATATTATTATTTTTTCTTTATAATATTATAATTATATATTTACATATATTCATTATGTTAAAATAAATAAGTATTGACAAATCAATTACACTAACATCATATCAAAATTCATTAACATTATACCCAATCACAGCCCGCAACGAAATCATTCCTGAACACTTACGTCCCACCGTTACTATTTACTATCAAATACTTCCATTTCCTTCTTTTAATTTTCTTTTCTTATCTACTAAGATAGAATTATGAAACCGCTTCAAGTTAAAAAAAAAAAAAGGTATTAAAAAAAAAAAAAAAAAAAAAAAGGTATTAAAAAAAAAAAAAAAAAAGGTATTAAAAAAAACATAATAATTATATTATTAAATTTTACACATAACAAATCATTCAATGAATAAAGGCACATGTAAAATTAACTCTTTTCATCCCTTGTCTACCGTGTTAATTATATTAACATTATACCCAATCACAGCCCGCAACGAAATCATTCCTGAACACTTACGTCCCACCGTTACTATTTACTATCAAATACTTCCATTTCCTTCTTTTAATTTTCTTTTCTTATCTACTAAGATAGAATTATGAAACCGCTTCAAGTTAAAAAAAAAAAAAAGGTATTAAAAAAAAAAAAAGGTATTAAAAAAAAACATAATAATTATATTATTAAATTTTACACATAACAAATCATTCAATGAATAAAGGCACATGTAAAATTAACTCTTTTCATCCCTTGTCTACCGTGTTAATTATATTAACATTATACCCAATCACAGCCCGCAACGAAATCATTCCTGAACACTTACGTCCCACCGTTACTATTTACTATCAAATACTTCCATTTCCTTCTTTTAATTTTCTTTTCTTATCTACTAAGATAGAATTATGAAACCGCTTCAAGTTAAAAAAAAAAAAAAAGGTATTAAAAAAAAAAAAAAAAAAGGTATTAAAAAAAAACATAATAATTATATTATTAAATTTTACACATAACAAATCATTCAATGAATAAAGGCACATGTAAAATTAACTCTTTTCATCCCTTGTCTACCGTGTTAATTATATTAACATTATACCCAATCACAGCCCGCAACGAAATCATTCCTGAACACTTACGTCCCACCGTTACTATTTACTATCAAATACTTCCATTTCCTTCTTTTAATTTTCTTTTCTTATCTACTAAGATAGAATTATGAAACCGCTGAGTTAAAAAAAAAAAAAAAAAGGTATTAAAAAAAAACATAATAATTATATTATTAAATTTTACACATAACAAATCATTCAATGAATAAAGGCACATGTAAAAATTAACTCTTTTCATCCCTTGTCTACCGTGTTAATTATATTAACATTATACCCAATCACAGCCCGCAACGAAATCATTCCTGAACACTTACGTCCCACCGTTACTATTTACTATCAAATACTTCCATTTCCTTCTTTTAATTTTCTTTTCTTATCTACTAAGATAGAATTATGAAACCGCTTCAAGTTAAAAAAAAAAAAAAATAGTCGTAAATAAAAAAACATATATGTATACAAATAAAATTGATGTTCATCATAATTTAAGTTCATTTATGTCATAAAAACATTTCCTATTAACCATCTGTAAAGAGTGGATTTAAATTTTTTAAAAATATGTAAAAACGTCTCGTAAAGTTGGTATCAAGGAAATATAAAGGTTTGTTTAATGTGTCTAGCAATAGCATGCCAAGATATATTTCACATGCTTATTATATTAATGAAGACAAAAATATTTTAATTTCCGTTATTACTAATCCACACATTAATTTTTGATATACTTTATTTAAGATTTTATACGTGATTATATTTAAGTATGTGGGTATTATATTTATTTATTTATTTATTTATTTATTTATTTATTTATTTATTTATTTATTTATTTATTTATTTATTTATTTATTTATTTATTTATTTATTTATTTATTTATTTATTTATTTATTTATTTATTTATTTATTTATTTATTTATTTATTTATTTATTTATTTATTTATTTATTTATTTATTTATTTATTTATTTATTTATTTATTTATTTATTTATTTATTTATTTATTTATTTATTTATTTATTTATTTATTTATTTATTTATTTATTTATTCAATAATATTAAACAGCTTGTTTAAGTTATATGTTTCAGACGTTCATATTTGACTAAAGAAAAAGTAATTAGAATTTTTTAAAAATATGTAAAAACGTCTCGTAAAGTTGGTATCAAGGAAATATAAAGGTTTGTTTAATGTGTCTAGCAATAGCATGCCAAGATATATTTCACATGCTTATTATATTAATGAAGACAAAAATATTTTAATTTCCGTTATTACTAATCCACACATTAATTTTTTGATATACTTTATTTAAGATTTTATACGTGATTATATTTAAGTATGTGGGTATTATATTTATTTATTTATTTATTTATTTATTTATTTGCTAGAAACATGGTACACGTGATGCCAACTATAAAATAAAGGATCAAACATGTTTCGTCGATAACCGACATACAAATATACAATTCATTAATGGTTACAATAATTAAGAAAATAGTTAGATAAGGTAATAATAAACAACTAAAACAATAACCATTAATATCAATCAACCGTCAATACGTATCACATCAAAATAAGAAACGATAGACAATAGAAAAAAAAAAGGTATTAAAAAAAAAACATAATAATTATATTATTAAATTTTACACATAACAAATCATTCAATGAATAAAGGCACATGTAAAAATTAACTCTTTTCATCCCTTGTCTACCGTGTTAATTATATTAACATTATACCCAATCACAGCCCGCAACGAAATCATTCCTGAACACTTACTTCCCACCGTTACTATTTACTATCAAATACTTCCATTTCTTTCTTTTAATTTTTTTTTTCTTATCTACTAAGATAGAATTATGAAACCGCTTCAAGTTAAAAAAAAAAAAAAAAAAAAAAAATAGTCGTAAATAAAAAAACATATATGTATACAAATAAAATTGATGTTCATCATAATTTAAGTTCATTTATGTCATAAAAACATTTCCCTATTAACCATCTGTAAAGAGTGGATTTAAATTTTTTAACTGGGAGTTCTCTTATAAATTTGGGAATTTTATTATATACTGTGATTGCCATCATGAAACAATTTTTTCCACATAATTTGGTTCTACACCTTGGTATTTTTAATTTTGATGGGTCTCTATATTTTGTCCTAGAATTTATATCATCTTCATATCTATTAAAAAAATCTGTGTTTTCTCTGACAAAACAGCCTATATGAAAAATATATAAACCTGATAAAGTTAATATCTTAAACTTATGGAACAGCGGTTTACAAGAAGTTAGTGGTCCAACTCCACAAACAGCTCTTACACATTTTTTTTGCACAATGAAGGCTCTTTTAATATGGACAGAATTACCCCATATAAGAAGGCCATATCTTAAAACTGACTCAACGTAACCAAAATATGCAGTTAAAGCCGTCTTTTGGCTCGCTGTTCTTCGCAGTCGTTTTAAGGCGAACACAAATCGATTCAGTTTCTTACATATGCTATCTACGTGAGCTTTCCAATTACAATGTTTGTCAAGTGTTATACCTAGAAATTTTATTTCTGTTACTTTTCTACGACTTCGTTGCGACATGTCAAAATATCCTCCAAAGATTTATCAACGCTATTGTAATTTTGAAAATTAATAAATTTAGTTTTAGATATGTTAGTGCGTAAATTATTCACTTCTAACCACTTACGAATAGTGTCAATTTCGGATTTGAGAATGCTTTTATAACATTCACTTCTATTCACGTTAGCTATTATAACCGATATGTCGTCAGCAAATAAGACACATTGCTGTTTTGTGACATTTGGGAGATCGTTGATATAGATAAGGAATAAAGAGGTCCCAAGATACTGCCTTGTGGTACTCGAAACTATTAACTTGAGCACTGGATTTATATGTAGTGGACATAGATTTATTATTCATATTTTTATTTCTACATACTGTTTACGTCCAGCGAGATATGTATTTAGCCAATTAAAAGCCGGACCTCTTATACCATAATTCTCACATTTTTAGCAATAATTTATGGTCAACAAAGTCGAAAGCCTTAGTCATATCAAAGAATACAACGGAGACCGGGATACGCTTATCAATAAAATTAACTACACTAGCAACAAGTGTAAATGTAGCCAAAGTAGTAGACTTATTTTTGAAAACCATTCTGTTCTGGTTTAATACTTTAAATTTGTTCAAAAATTCGTCAATACGACGATACATAACTTTTTCAAAGATCTTTCCAAAAACTGATATAAGAGTTATCGGTCTATAATTACTCATTATTTTTTTATCATCCTTTTTGTGCAGTGGCCTTACTAGGGATACTTTTAGTTTATTTGGAAATATTCCCTCACTCAGCGATAGATTTAATAAATACTTTAATACGTGCGATATTACGAAGCCACAGTGTTTAAGAATAAGCGTAGATATTCCATCAAAACCTACAGAATGAGTATTATTTAGAGAGCCTATAATATTAATTAATTCGGTTTCTGATACTGGTTTTAAAAATAAGCTTGAACTAACCTCTTTTAGTTTTAAAGGGTATTTTGCTTTGTAAGTCATAATGTTCGATGGTTTATTTGTAAATGTTATAAAAAAATTGTTAAATGCTTCTGCTATCTGGCCCGGATCTCTAATGATTTCACCTTCGTTATAAACTTCTTGAATGCTATTGTAATGCTGTTCTTTGTCTACTTTATCCTTGATAATTTGCCATGTAGCTTTACCTTTGTTTTGTGAGTTTAGTATAAATTTCTTATTCATTTGTGACCTTGCTTTATTAATACACTGTCGCAGAATTGTACAGTATTTTTTGTATTCCTCTTTTATCTCATTTGTTTTGGTTTTGTAGCATTTGTATCGTAGAAATCTCTTAAATTTAGCCGATTTCTTAATGCCCTTAGTTATCCATTTACATGATGTAGTATTACTGCTAATTTTCCGTTTTTGCATGGGGAAGCATAAATTATATAGTAGACAAAAGGTTTCATGAAAATTATCAAAAGCTTCATTTAGATTTTGTGTATTTAAAACATCATTCCATGTAAGAGCTGCCAAATATTTATTAAATTTATAAATATTTTCTTGACTATAATTTCTGCTTTCAATAAACCAATAGTCCATACGTTTCTTTTGAATTAAAATAGAAAATAGTATGGTTTGACTAGTGTTGTGATCAGAAAGAAACGTTTGGTGTGTATAACCTTTAGCATCAGCAATATTACTAATAATATGATCAATACAACTGTTCATCCTAGTCGGCTCGTTAATATGATGGATAAGATTATAATTCATGAGTAGGTCATGTAGCCGAGAAGTAGGTGGACTTTGTCGTAATATATCAATGTTTAGATCACCGGCTATAACTATTTTTTTTTTGAGTTTTTATTAGCAAAATTAGTCATTAAAATGTCAAGATTGTTAAAAAATACATTAATGTCACTATTTGGAGTTCTATATACACAAAATATTATACAGTTTATTGATGGAATTTCGACACCACATATTTCAAATGATTTTTCAGTTGAAATTTTGTTTAAATCTTTATTTAAAAATAAAGTTTTCATTAATTAGTATGCAGGTACCACCACGTTTTCGCCAAGTCTGGAGAAAAACTGGCAAGTTGAAGTTTTTAAAATTATGTTCGATTCACTGCCCGATTTCACAAAAGTTTCAGTAAGGCAAATAATATCAGGTTTATGGTTAATATGTGAAAATTCGTCTAAACATATTTCCAAATAATCTAGTTTGTTTAATAACCCTGCAATATTTTGATGTAGAATTATGAAAGATTTATGAATTTTATGGTCTCCGAAAAACTGTAAAGACTTTAAAGTTTCTGTTGATTTATTATTAATTTTGACTATCGTCGGGAAATAGTAAGGAATCGTTCCCTTTTTGGATTAATAGAAGAATGCGTTAACGTCTTCAAATCATAAACAGGGAATAGGTTTGCGTTTTTTAAAGTAAAAGGTATAGTTCCTTTTGGGTTTTCCTCAGTTTGTTGCTTGCTTGTGTTGTAACATTTTGCATACTTTTTGGTTGAGATCTAATACCGCATAGAAATGTTTTATTGTAATACTCTGAGTCTATAATATAATTTATTTTCTGCATACCCGCGTGAGATATTCAAATTTTGATAAAAATGCGGATTATCAATAGTTATAAATTTGCAATTTGATAGTTGAGCACATAAATGTTTCAGGCTATTATTTAACATATATTCATTTAAATAACTGTTTGAGTTAACATTGATTAAAATAACATTACATTTTTAGATTCTGGATAGCACCTGATATTTCATATAACAACTGTGTAGGATTTTTATCGTTTTCTCCCACGCACATAACAAATTTATCGTTTTCTTTTAAGTCGAGCGTATAGCAAGTACTAACAATGTCTTTTGTTCTCGCAAATGGTTTGATGATTGAGAATATATCATAACTCTCATAACAATTAACCGCATTCCTAATTTCTGTTAACCTTAACGATAGACCACTCAACTGTTGGCTGCCTAATATTATCAAACGTGGCTTCCTAACATTTTTATTTAAATATGGTACTACTTTATTATCTGTTCCCTCCTTATTTAAATTTTGTGTTGGTGGATGAATAGATGAAGAAAGGTTCTGCGTCGGTAGTAAATCTCTGTGGGTGGTTTTATCCACAGATGTTGCTACAATTGAGGAGTCTTGCACTGTTAGATTTTGTTGTTCTTCATTATTTATACTTAATTCTAGGTCAGTTACGCTTAAATTTAACATGTAAGGTAAGTTATTATTCATTTTCTTTGTCTTTTTAATGCTGCTACTCTTTATTGTACCGCTACAAATCTTCTTCAGTTGTATAATTGTTTTCTGTTTTTCATCCAGTTTTCTTTCCAATGATATAATTCTTAGCGATAACTCTTCAATTTCCTTATTAGCACTTTCTAGATTAGTTTTTAAATTATTATTTTCTTCTATTAAGTCATGTGTTTCACAAAAATCTGTTGATAAGTCAGGCAAGCTTCTAGCTCTTGTGTCAGAATGCATAGAAATGAATGATTTATCTATGGACTCGTCTGATAATCTCCTATTTTTGTTATACTTTCTTTGAGTAATATTACGTTCCTCATCCATTTTGCAGATGGTTTTACAAGTTATAATTTAGTTACAATTAATTTATTGCGAACTTAAATCAAGTTATAATTCTTATAGAAAAAAGTTAATGAAAAATAAATATATAAGAAGAAAAAAGTGAAAATCGTCATAATACTTTAAATTTTTTAACGTATCTTTCTTTATTACTTTTGAATTAGATTGATGATAAGTAAAATCCTGTTTGATTACAATATCGGAACAATGTTTCATAAAAAACTACGAGAATATTATGTATCACAATAATTGATTAGAAAGGAAAAATCATATATTATACAAAAAATAATAGAAACATTTAAAGAAAATGATAACATAGAAAGATAACATATAAAGAAGAATGACATCGGTTATAATGAAAAAAGGATAGTGGTAGTAAAACAAATACCAAAAAATAATAGATTTATTTCATAACAACTGACTGATTATATCACATTATGCTTATAAACTAAGACATTTATATAATTATGTTACACTTCTATTCACACAATGGAATATTTTTTTTTATGCATAACCAACCTTTTCGACACACCTATTAACAATCATATTTTTGCCTATAAGTTTATTTGGTTTATGTTATGGTATATTTCTTATAGAACAGCAAAACTACAATGTCCTAATATAAAAATTAATTTACACAGATGATTCATGGACAAATTTTACTGTTATTAATATATCATCAAGCAGCGTCCCTGACGGGTAACCAGGGAAAATGGGTCGCTAAATCATCATATCCATCCTTACCTCTTTCGCTTCTACCATATTCATCACTTTCTTCACACAATAAAATAAACTACTAAGGCGGCTAAGTTTTAAAATTGTAATTCATTTAACATAATAAAGCAGCATGGTTTATCTCATAATTTCTGATTGAGCCAGAGAGAACCGTATAACATATATAGGGATTATATGTCAAGATATTTATTTTATTATTATTATAACAATATGGTATTTCATATGATTCCGTTTTATTCAATTAATGGACATTTATTTCTAGATATTAATTCTTTGAAACCTGTAATATAATTCTATACCATAAGTAGATACATTGTATTACTTATATTTAACTGCAGCGACAGCGCGCGATAAGCTTATCTCATAATTTATCCTTGTTTATTTAAGAATATCGAAAATGTATACATTACACTGAAGTATCTATATAAACAGCAAAAATATGAATTTCCTTTGAGCTACATAATTTTGCTTCATATACTTCTCAGGGCAGGTTGTAACTATTAAAAAAAACCAGCAATGTCTTAATACAAAATACATATACATTATTACTGACAAGCCAATTTAATAATAAATTTACACAAAAACTATAGCTTTACGTTATTTTTATTAAAACACTATATTTTCTTTTCATTTACCATCATAAACACTATATATGAGTATTTTTATACTCAAATAATATATTATTTACATATATACATACCAGGTTATTTATAAATACGCTGTACCCAGACTTTGATATATGACATCGGGGAATCAAACATCTTTGCCTTGTAACATATCAAATCAAGGGTGCAGGTACATTACACATATAACGACCTGTCCTCTGCGGGATATGGGACTCTGTAATGATTTTCCATTAGTACATTACATCTATGATATAGGAAACAAAACTATTACCTAGTCAAATTATAACAAATAAGTATTTGGATTGGATGAATAATATTAATACAAAAAAATAATATTAAATATAATCGATTTTAGTAGTATTAATAAATAATAAAATAGCAGTTGTAAAAGATACATCTGGAATTAATACCATTCTCATTAGGGACTTGAACAATTGGCACAGCGCAAACACAGTTCTCTTAAACATTCAGAACATCATTCATATCTTACATGATGACAGAAATATTGATTTTTATATATATTGCTATATTCAGCAACAGCCTAATATCTACTCTGGTAAGTATCAGCACATTATTGCCTTAACAAAACTAATTCATAAAGAAATCACTGAATTTCTTTTATACATCTCCGACATTACTTAATATTATCATCATTGGTCTAAATACAAATTCTATACAACTTTTAAAAAACTCTCGTCCATTTACTTTTATAAAATCGAAGAAGAGTCGCAGACGCTAAAGATATCAATGAAATAATAAACTGACTATATTAATAGGCCATATCTGAACCCAATCATTAATATAGCAATTGTAAATGATATGAATATGGAACTATATAAATAAATACATACATAGACAGATAGGGACAACATCACATAAATCAGATTCCAAAGTAAGTTAGCACTTGTATTACGGAATCAAACACAATGAAGGGACCACAAACACCCAGACTCGAAAAAATTTAAGAAAAAATGTTTTATACATTAACATGTCCGGAAATCGAACCCGGGGCTTCACAACTGGCGACACCGGGTGTACGTTACTCGTACACGGAGGTTTATTCTTAATAGGATACAAATGTGAAACAGCTTAACTATAAGCAAAACACTGCAGGCTTAAACACGTAATCGAAACGGGATAATCCGACAAAACGATTTCTATACTATACTATGTACATGTTGGCGAAACACTGGCGAAATCTCGTAAGCGGGCAATTTACATATTAATAGAGCTGAAAGTCGTAGTTGGAGGAGCTGTCGCGCCAGGTGGGCTCGTCGGCAACCTTGGCGTGGCGCAATTAGACTCTATGCAAACAGCAATAGAGCTGAAAGTCGTAGGTGGTGGAGCCGTCGCGCCAGGAGGGCTCGTCGGCGACCTTCGCGTGGCGCAATTAGACTCTATGCATATAGCAATAGAGCTGAAAGTCGTGGGTGGTGGAGCCGTCGCGCCAGGTGGGCTCGTCGGCAACCTTGGCGTGGCGCAATTAGACTCTATGCAAACAGCAATAGAGCTGAAAGTCGTAGGTGGTGGAGCCGTCGCGCCAGGAGGGCTCGTCGGCGACCTTCGCGTGGCGCAATTAGACTCTATGCCAATAGCAATAGAGCTGAAAGTCGTAGGTGGAGGAGCTGTCGCGCCAGGTGGGCTCGTCGGCGACCTTGGCGTGGCGCAATTAGACTCTATGCATATAGCAATAGAGCTGAAAGTCGTAGGTGGAGGAGCTGTCGCGCCAGGTGGGCTCGTCGACAACCTTGGCGTGGCGCAATTAGACTCTATGCAAATAGCAATAGAGCTGAAAGTCGTAGGTGGTGGAGCCGTCGCGCCAGGAGGGCTCGTCGGCGACCTTCGCGTGGCGCAATTAGACTCTATGCATATAGCAATAGAGCTGAAAGTCGTAGGTGGAGGAGCTGTCGCGCCAGGTGGGCTCGTCGGCGACCTTCGCGTGGCGCAATTAGACTCTATGCAAATAGCAATAGAGCTGAAAGTCGTAGGTGGAGGAGCTGTCGCGCCAGGTGGGCTCGTCGGCGACCTTGGCGTGGCGCAATTAGACTCTATGCAAATAGCAATAGAGCTGAAAGTCGTAGGTGGTGGAGCCGTCGCGCCAGGAGGGCTCGTCGGCGACCTTGGCGCGGCGCAATTAGACTCTATGGGTATATCAATAGAGCTGAAAGTCGTAGGTGGAGGAGCTGTCGCGCGAGGTGGGCTCGTCGGCGACCTTGGCGCGGCGCAATTAGACTCTATGATTATATTAATAGAGCTGAAAGTCGTAGGTGGTGGAGCCGTCGCGCCTGGTGGGCTCGTCGACGACCTTGGCGCGGCGCAATTAGACTCTATGGACATTTCAATAGAGCTGGAAGTCGTAGGTGGTGGAGCCGTCGCGCCAAGTGGGCTCGTCGGCGACCTTGGCGCGGCGCAATTAGACTCTATGCAAATAGCAATAGAGCTGAAAGTCGTAGGTGGAGGAGCTGTCGCGCCAGGTGGGCTCGTCGGCGACCTTCGCGTGGCGCAATTAGACTCTATGCAAATAGCAATAGAGCTGAAAGTCGTGGGTGGTGGAGCCGTCGCGCCAGGTGGGCTCGTCGGCGACCTTGGCGTGGCGCAATTAGACTCTATGCAAATAGCAATAGAGCTGAAAGTCGTAGGTGGTGGAGCCGTCGCGCCAGGAGGGCTCGTCGGCGACCTTGGCGCGGCGCAATTAGACTCTATGGGTATATCAATAGAGCTGAAAGTCGTAGGTGGAGGAGCTGTCGCGCGAGGTGGGCTCGTCGGCGACCTTGGCGCGGCGCAATTAGACTCTATAGACATATCAATAGAGCTGAAAGTCGTAGGTGGTGGAGCCGTCGCGCCTGGTGGGCTCATCGATGACCTTGGCGCGGCGCAATTAGACTCTATGAACATTTCAATAGAGCTGAAAGTCGTAGACGGTGGAGCCGTTGCGCCTGGTGGGCTCGTCGGCGACCTTGGCGCGGCGCAATTAGACTCTACGAACATTTCAATAGAGCTGAAAGTCGTAGGTGGTGGAGCCGTCGCGCCAGGTGGGCTCGTCGGCGACCTTGGCGCGGCGCAATTAGACTCTACGAACATTTCAATAGAGCTGAAAGTCGTAGGTGGTGGAGCCGTCGCGCCAGGTGGGCTCGTCGGCGACCTTGGCGCGGCACAGCGGGCACGTGTGCTCGCGGTCCAGCCAGGCGGAGATGCAGAGCTCGCAGAAGATGTGGCTGCAGTCCAGCCGCACCGGCGTGCTGTAGTCGTCGTGGCAGATCGGGCACGAGTCCCCGGCCGACACCAGCTGCTCGCCGGTCGGCTTCGTGCCCAAATTCTGTTGTTTAAACGCGGTCGATGAATAAAAATACATACTGTACATATTAATATATCTGAGGCGGTATCTGTCTTCACATAGATTGCTCGACAGTGACGGACAATTTAGGAAACAATAACATCTACATCGCGCTATCAAAGTTCTTACGATTACATGCATATATATACGTACGCAGCACACTGGTGAAGACGTCCTCCCTCGACACCCGCCCTGACGGATACCTGCCCTTTTCCAATAGTACCCCCTTTTTTATCCCAACACCCCCGTATTTAATTTTCACCAAAGTTTATTTGGGGCAACGTGACGGTTGGTGAGCTTATTGCCGTATTAGTGACCAAGCTGACGATATAATAGACTTGCATTTAAAGAAATATTTTAAAAACATATAAACATCCATCACTCCAGTATAAACATTCATATTCATCTAACATATCTTTGCCAGCAGGTTTCTTACCCCCATTTTTTGGTTTGGAATGCTGCCACAGCAAAATAAGCACAGTAGATCTCTGGTAGATTTTTTACGCGATTATAAAAAAATTATCTAGTATGCATATTTTTTATGCACAAAAAAAATATAATACCAATATACTAAGGCAGCATTTACATATAGATTTAACAAATAAAATCTAGACTCTCCTACCAAAAAAAGGTATACAATTTAAACAAAACAATATAGGCGTTGTCACTCGGGAAGATATAGCCTCCAACATCCAAAATCTATGCAGGAATATAAATGTATTGATGGAATTAAGAAACTCATGTACATACACTAAACACAACTCCTATAAAAAGGAGTGTAATACTCCTGGACAGTCATGTAAAAATAGAGATAGAAAGAGAACCAACTCACCACACTCTGGAGCAGCGTCCACGTGGCGTTCTTGAACAGCCGCAGCCTCACCAGAATCTCCACGACCTTCGCTATCACGTAGACGGACGTGAGGAACATGCCCACCATCTTCTCGGAGCCCTCGTACGACTGCATCAAGTAGAACACCCACGGCTGGATTGTGAGCAGGGCGCGGTAAAGTTGCGATACTGCCTCCGTGAATAAATACACTTTACCCTGGAAGTTAAGGATGTATTTAAAAATAATTATTAAATACAAGTTATCACTGTAGTAGAGTTATCACAAGTCACGATAGCCGAGTGGTTGGGTGGTCGGAATTTCGAGTCGAGAGACCCGAGTTCGAACCCCAGGTGGCAGGCTCGTACCAATGGGTTTTTCAAAAACTTATGTACGAATATCGTTGCCTTGGACATAGAGACGGGTTGTCCCGAAAATATCTTCGGTGGAAGGTGGGTCAAAGGGACTTAATTGTCTAGACTTGACCTCTGTCTACCCCTGTATTGGGAATTGCGTGAAGATATATTTTATTATATATATTTTATAAGCTGATGACTGTGGGACATGTTGGCTTAAAGTTGGGAGCATCGCCATGGTACGGCGGAGTTAGCAGGTTCGAATCTAGTCAGTGTCTCGCCTCAAAACAAGGCATTCTCAAGCAAATAGACTACGATGAGCGATCGCAGAGTCTAGTCGCTAGTCGGTGTCTTTTATTTTTTGAATTACTATTTAATTAAGATCAGAAGATCAAAATTCAATTCATCAAAGATCAGACAGTCACAATAGCCTAGTGGTTGGGTGGTCAGAATTCGAGTCAAAAATTGGTTTCTTCAAAAACTTATGTACGAATTATTTCGTTGGCATGGACATAAGACGGCGACGGGCTCACCACCTGTCACATTGTCCCAAAAATATCTTTGGTGGAAGTTATGTCGAATCACCTTACTTGTCTTTCCCTCTGTCTATCCCTGTATTGGGAATGGCGTGAAGATATATTTTCTATATAATTAAGATCAGAAAGAAAGTAAAAGCTGCTTACCCTTTTTTGAAACGGCAATAGAAATGCCGGCATCATAGTCACTAATATCTTTATATCGACAGTTATTATCTTCACAATCAAATCAGTCAACACAACCAGCCACAAGAGCTCCCACACGTCTATAGGTTCTGTGTAACCCGGGAACATGATCACGTTGGGCAGCAGTTTCCCATGACCGAAGAGGAAATGGATGATTGCTATGCAGCTGGCAGTGAAGATTAACTCGCTGAATAAAGCCAATATACTGCGGTTCATTTGCTTGCCATGTTCCCTGAAATGTCAAATAGGCTTTGGTGAAAGGTGGATCGAAAAGTGTGGGAAATTGCGATAAGATAAAAATAAGATTTACTTCGTTAAAAGATTTTCATTGGTTTATTTCATCATAAGTATAAATATTTTTAAGTTTTCCGAGTGGAGACAGATACAAAACAAATAGAGGTTTGTTGAAGAGGTTTGAAAATTTAGGGTTGTATGTAGCTGTATCATAAAAAAACTAAAGAATAATCTAAAAATCTAAAACAAAATACTTTTTTTCAATCAGCTAAAAAAGATTTTTAGCTGTGTCTTATAAAAATAGAAGAGATAAAATTTTGCCTTACCTTCTCACTAAGCTGTTGCTGTGCGAGAATGTGCAGAACAGTATAAAAAATGTAAAGATGCCCTCCCTACTGTCATAGATGAGTTTAATGAACAGTATGAGATAGAAAGGCGCATAGCGTATCAAGAACATTAATGCAGCCCTCATATCTAAAACCTGCAAATAATTAAAAGAATACTGTTTAAGAGCAATGTGTGCTTGTTTATTTCTTAAAGTTGGTTCTTTTTATTTTCTTTATTTTTTGTATGTATTTTTAAGTATATCTTATGAAGCACAGGTTTTATTCTCATGAAAACTAATGTCATATGTTAAATGATGGGTCTGTGTATAAAATTATTACAGCTGCTAAATACAACCATCTCATAAAATTCCACATCAAATTGGAGTAGACCACTGATGGGTATCAAAGTTTATGGTGCAAAATGTCGGGCATGTTAGCTATAGATTCAATTTGTAACTATGTGAAAATTTCACAGTTTCAAATAATTACAAATTGAATCATTTCAGTTTTGGTCCGTGGAGCCTATAAACCTTTTTGGATCCAAATATTAAATGTGTATAGGAAGGTAACAGGAATATGTCAACCTACATAATTTTAAAGATATGTTTTCTTTACAATTTCAATTGAAAGAACTAAATTGTCTAGAGACCCATACAGAGAAAATAGGAACTAATTTTAATATCATGACATAATTCTAAGCATGAATATCGACATAAAAACCGAGGATGGTAATAAAGTCTCACCACTACTGGAGTTACCTGCTGTGTCATATCATCACTTTGACTGTCATTATCAGCATTATCATGTATGTTATTATTGTTTGCCGGATTCACCGAAGTATTGATCTCCTGATGTTCCTGTGCCTGTTCCGAGATATTGGAGTTGTTTGATGGGCTCGCACTCATTCCATGGTTACTCTGTGCCCTTTGTGCATGTGGCGTACCTCTTTCTGTCACCACATAAGTCTGTGAGCCTGGACCAAGATTCACATGAGCTATTGAGCTCTGTGGTCTTTGCACTCCATCTCCTATTTGATGTGTTCCTGGTGTATTTCTTGGTAACCATGTAGGCAGTGAAAGCCGGGCATTGTTTCCCTGTAATTCGTAATTTTAATTGTTATCTCATCATAGTCAAAAGTCACAATATCCAAGCGGATGGGTGGACGGAACTTCGAGTCAAGAGACCCGAGTTTGATCCTCAGATGGCAGGCTCGTACCAATGGATTATACAAAAAATAATGTACGAATTATATCGTTGGCTTGGACATAAAGATGGCAACGGGCTCACCACCTGAAACGTTGACGTGACATTTTGAAGGTATATCCTTTATTTTTATTTTATTTATCTCATCATAATACAATGTTTTGCTACATTCAAATTGAAACCATAGTAAGTCATATGTACACACAAACAGGAATAGACCTCTTCCATGAGGGAGGGTATGTCATAACCCTTATACTTTTGAAGAGGAGAGCTTGCCCCTTTGACACTGCTGCCATCACTGATCTGATGAATTTAGCTCTGCCAATGACATTTTGAAGGTATATCCTTTAGTCACCACTTTAACACAGATGGTAAGAAAAGGGGTAGTAAATACTAAAAAGTAGATACTGCTTTGAAACTATTTACAGGATTTCTAAGCTTCATAATAAATCTGTGCATCAATTAATGTTTCATTATTTAAATTGGATAAAATGGCTGAAAGCATCCAAATTACTTTTCATATATTGTGTATATAGATAATGGGAGGCATAATATGTCAAATCTGTTTAAAAACTCAGTTCAAATAGATTTGACAGTAAAATGATAAACAGGTTAGATCACCTTGCATCAAATGGAGTTAATTGCAAATGTGTTAATTTGTTCACTTTATGAATTTGTAATTTAATAAACTGTGCCCTTAGATCTAAGTGGCATCAATCAATTTATTTATTTAATCATTTGTTCATCATTGGGGATATAATGTAAGATATTACATAATTAAAAATATATACATACAAATATAAACTTAATTTGAATAGGTAAAATAATACTATTACATTCACTTCAAATTCACCAATAGACTATTAAATTCTTAAAGAAAGCCATAATGGAAAATTTTTATATTGGTTAGTGTTGTATCTTGGTATTAAATTTGGAGCAAGTCATTTAATAATCTAATCAGTTTGAATTAAAACAATTATCAGATTTTATAGCGTTTTAATTAGTTTTTACAAATTATTTTTACTTCCCGACGTTTTGGATGCTTTACAGCAACCATGGTCACAGGGGGACAAGAAATCAATAATCAATTTGTTTATTTTTTTCAAGAGATGTTAACCAAGTTGTTATTAAAAACAGTTGCCCGTTTTTTACTTGGATAATGCTACTTCATATACTACATATATATGTCACAAGTGACGGAAAAGCAATAGTGTCTGCATAATTTATATATTTTTATAGTTTTGATTTAATAAACCATCTGAAAGAATCTTAGCACAGATTTAATTTTATTCATGCCAAGCTTCTACAACATCAAACAATCTGTAGGTAGATCAGTAGGTATTCAGTGAACATACCAAATATATTTTGCATACGTTATGTTTGTCAATATCAGAAACATAAAACGTATCCCTATAATTGCAATAGATGTAGGTAATTTTTCTTGTTAGTCTTACCATGCGAGCATGTTCCACCAATGGTCTGATTTCTCGAAATACACTGTTTAACCGGTCACCTAATCCTATGTTATTTCTAGGAGCAGCTGGTCTGGATACAGAATCCAATCTGTGTAATGCGTTGGTACGGTTAACGTTTTCAACAGGCGTTTCATCTTCTATATCTAAAGTAACTTCATTAGATTGCGCCATAATAGCATCAATAATAAAAAAACATGAAAAATCAACACTCAAATCATTTCCAAATATTATTGAACAGGAAAACGATACTAAACGATACGAAGGTCAAGTTTCGTGTTTGACAATTTTTCTTTCTTCTTTATTCTTTGACACTGACATTCTTAATACATATTGTTGCCAATTCTAAAAATTAAATTAAGCTTTTACCTTATTATTCAGATAAATTAATATTTTATCTAAAGTAATTATAATAATTACGTCTAGATTACTATTCTCATTTTATTTTAATATTTATTTATTTTAATACTTTGTATTCCGAAATCTCGTCATACAACGTAAAATTTTGTTGAGTAAACCTATGAGTAATTTTTTTTTGGAGTTTATGGCCTGGTATCTAGACCTTTAAGCCAAGTCTTGAGTATCTATGAGTAAATTATTAATCTTATAATATTATATTATAATAAGTATATCGTAGAGTATGTAATCACTACGTTATAGTATACATCGCGGGCCGTAAAAGTTTACTGGTCTTTGCCCCTCAGTTGCGGCTTCCCGCCACGCGTCCACCTCATTTTTATATTGAGTTTTTTGATTTTGAGATTTAGTATTTTCGAGTTGGAAATTCCATTATGTTTTGGTTGTCACAATGGTATTGAAGGCTTCTCCCTTAGTCACCGGTAGTATTTTCTTAAGCCGTTACAACATTAAACATAATGGTTATTTTAATATTTAAGAATATAGTGAAATCATTTCGTTCACTAATTAACCCACGTGAAGAGCTAAATTTTTTAGATCTCTTGACTACCTTATAGTATATTGGGATTGTATAGTAGATATTGTAGTATTAGGAAAATGTATAAAGACAAAATTAATCTTCGGTAACACGGTGGTTCCGAACTTTTAACACCATTTACATTTATCATTGGTGCATTTACAACACAGAGGCCGTCTTTCGGTGTCCTTTTTAACGAGCCTCCTAGGGAAAAGTGCTGTAATAGGTTTAGTTTGAACAGTTTACTGCTGATTTCATGTCACATAAGTCAATAAATGATGGTGGGAATATCGATATATAATTTTAATGCTGCGCAATAAAACTAGGGACTTCCTTACCATTTGTTGAAATTGTATGTTTTGATAATTTTAAATAAGAATAATACCTTTACGCTATTCCCAATACAGGGGTAGACATATATCTAAAAAATAAAGTATTTCGACCCTCCTTCAACCGAAGACATTTTGTGGGTCAAAGTGACTAGTGTCGCCGTTTTTATGTCCAAGACAACGATATAATACGTACTTAAGTTTTTTGAAATAAATCCATTGGCACGAACCTGCCACATGGGATCGAACTTGGGTCTCTGATCTCGAACCCAGATCACTCAACCACTATTACATATGTTTTACTTTTTTAATAATTAGTTTAACTATATGGATTTTCGTATTTCGTTGTTTCCAGTGCTATGCAACGCCCGTAGTAACTGGGGCAACTGAGGTGTTTGACGTGCTGAAGTCTTAACGTCGGGAAGTATAAAGTAAAAAAATGCAATGATGCAATCGTAAAATTTGTTTCATTATAATAGTACGCTTGGATTTGGTTATGACACTGAGTGCGTTACCCAAAAATGCTCGGTTGTCGCAGCTATTCAGCAGACCGAATTTAGCTGTGAAAAATCAAGTTGACATCCTTTACGGCAATACTTAAAAATAAGTATGTTATACAATAGGTGTTGT
This sequence comes from Sericinus montela, assembly GCA_029286605.1. Lineage (NCBI taxonomy): Eukaryota > Metazoa > Arthropoda > Insecta > Lepidoptera > Papilionidae > Sericinus > Sericinus montela. The sequence goes on from JAGSMR010000015.1 coordinate 16,261,183, forward strand.
TATTTTTTTAACATGAATGAAATTGAGTTATAGTATTCTAGGCGACCTCCGTGGACGAGTTTTCATGGTGTCGCCAGCCCTGATATCCCGGGTTCGATTCCCGTTCGGGTCAATGTGGAAAACATTTGACTACATTTTCTCAGGTCTTGGTGGTTGTGGTACCTTCTTTGTTTCTGATTCCATAATATAAGTATGTATGTATGCAGATTATACTACACACAAATTATTGATCTTTAGTAATATCTTTGATACCTCTGTATGACTCTATATTTCCCGCGAAGTTAACAATTGCTGACTGATAAACACACACTTTGATGGAACTTTCATGGAACTAAACAACAGTTTTAACAGTTGTAGAGCCACGCATCAGCTTTTGTTGTTGCATGAATGGGCCAGCTCGACCGGGGAAGTACCATGACCTCACAGAATACCGGCGTGAAGTAGAAGTCTAACAAACTTCTGCGTTTCGTCTGGTGAGTGCAGGTAACCGGAGGCCCACACACCCTCCTCCCCCAATCCTTGGCATTCTAAGGCCGGCAACGCATCTGCTATGCCTCTGGTAATGCGGGTGTTCATGGGCGGCGTTAGCCACCTGCTCGTTTGCCTCCCTTTTCTACAAAAAAAAAAAAAAATTGATGTGTGCAATTCACACACGATAGAAGTGAAACTTCAGTAAATCAACAAAAGAATGAGATGAATACATATAATTTAAACTCAATTTAACTTAAATTATAACAAGAGTAGAATAATTACAAAGTTTATTTATAAAATAGTATGTATATTTCTGTCTCATTCTTTTACGGCGTCATCGTACACATTTTTGTATTTGTGTCTCTTACATATTACTGTTTCATTCTTTCTTATATCTGTCTCTCTTACCTGTCGTTTTTTCCGTTGCATCCGGTTTGAAATCACAACGATTCTAAAGAAGTTTCACTTCAAAAACTACGTTTTGATGTCCATGTCGTCTATCAGAGCGAGAGCGATACAATTATTACCACTACCTTATGTTAAAATAACACACGATTATTTTCAAATAAAATATTTTAATATTCAAATAATCATCAATAGACCGCGATGAATTTCTAGCTTTCGATACGATGAGCAATTTATTGCTTAAATAATAATCTACGCCACCTTGTTACGTAGGATGTAGAATAAGTAAATTCAGTCTTCAATTAGGCTTCGCTCCGTCGCGGCAAATATGACGGGCGTCTTACTCGAAACCAATCGTTGTCGACTAGACGAACAATAAATACTCACGACACATATTTATTTGTGCTATAACTTTTAAGAAATGTATCTCGCAACTTGACATTATTATTATGAATGGCTGAATTACAAAACTCACTGGGTGTAGAAAGAAAAAAGAATCACAAAAACCTCTGCCTTAATTTTTCAAACGTTCATTGAGAGTGAAAGGTTAAACATTAACCTGTAAGGTTATTTAATAAGTCATCATACAGAAGGTAACTTTAATTTGACCCTGGAATTGTAACTATTATAACCTATAACGCCCATGATTTGGCACTGGTTGACTTTGTTACGATCTCACGCATCGGTATCAGGTTTTAAGGATAAGACGCCTTGAGCATGGAGATCTTTCACGGCTTCTAGAAGGCGTCGTTCCGCCCTGGGCTCTCCTAGAGCAACATCTACGCTACCAGCGCACAATAAAAGCGCTCTCAGGGCTGCCCTTGGCCAGTCCGGTTTTAAACCTTTCCTAACTACAGCTCCTGATGTAGGTGCACCCAGCCTCACACATTCAGCCTCTAAACGGTCACCATAGTCTTCTATAAGCGACTCGCCAACAGCTCTTCTCATTTCCGGTGTAAGTGACGATAGAAGCAATAGCGCAACGTCGTCCATTGGTCTTCCCAAGGAAACCATTTGCCAATCTAATGCTATACATTCGCTCGCTCCTTCCTTCTCTCTAAAAAGTAGGTTACCGCTCCAGAAGTCAGCATGAGCGAGCGGTGCAGGTTCGGCGGGTCTCAGCAATGTGCCAAGCAGGGACGGTGCTCGTGCGCTCAGGGCTGAAACTGCCGCCGCCTCATCAATACAATCTGCTCGTCCCTGAAGAAACTCTTCTAGTTGTGGTAGCCCTCTTCTCACTAGGCGTAAGTAACCAGCTGCGGCCCGTTCACAAGGAAAGAGGAAGTCGAACCTCTGATCCAGTGGACCTTCCCTTTCTCGTAATGCGAGAGATAAAGCGTGAAGTCTCGCAGCCGCGTACAGCGCTGCCCGCGCACGCTCAACAGTCAACCCTTCAGCGAAATCTGCTGAGTCAAAACCGCTAGACGTTACATCCTCAAGGACCAGTTCACTATCGCCGCCAATTTCATCTGAAATGTAAAACATTTTATAAGAATTATTTTTTAATTATTATTTATTAAATCTAAAAGTTAAAGTGAAAATGTTCCAGATTAGGTTACTAGTGGTTTACAGAACGTGATTGACTGAATTTTAAAACAGGCGGAAATGTTGGTTGCACTCACTTTTACTTCAATACCTCCTCTATGTAAAGTTTTCACCAATTTTCACCGAAGGAATAACATTAACAAATATAAATTATGCTATCAAAAGCGAAGGTTGGTGTTATATAAATGTAGCTTAAATACATTTTTAATATATAATGATTTAATTATTTTATGTTATGGAAAAAAATTTCTTCGAATATTACACCTATTTAGTTAAACTTGGAATTTAACAACTACGAAGTAAAAACAAAATATGCATCAAATCGTTCTTTCTTCTATCGGAGTTCTTTCGGAAGACTGAGAATTTATAAATTAATCCATAAAAAAGAGTAACTTGATTTAAGATAATTAACTAATAAAATTTATTATTGCTACTAAAAGGCCATATGATTCAATAAAAAAAAAAACAAGCAAAAACAGAAATGTTTATTCTTTAGAATTGCATGGAAACGTACTTATAATTCAGAAGCCATTTGTAAGGGACTGGTGGCCGTAAAAGTAGGCCGACCGACTTTTCAAAGGTAAATGGGGCTTTGTACAAGAAAAATAAAGCGAGCTTTAGCCGCTTCAAAATAGTCATCGCTTTCTTTCTTTAAAACGCGAGATGAAGAATAAACTTTCATCATATTTTAACCGACGAAAAATGCACGATAATGTCAAGTCAACCAGAATATTTATTAATGTATGACCGAGCATAACTTTTTATAGAGCATTCTAAATAAAAATAAAAAAAAAACATATCTTCACGCCATTCCCAATACCAGAGGTCTAGTCTAGATAATTAAGTCCCTTCGACCCATCTTCCTCCGATGATATTTTTGGGACAACGTGACGGGCTCACCAGCCCGTCGCCTTCTTTGTGGCCACCTGGGGATCGAACTCTTGTCTCCTGACTCGAAATTCCGATCACCCAACCACGCGGCTATCGTGACTTATTAAAGCTCTCAATCGTATTCGAATTTAGTTTTTTACAACTGACATTTGTTCAAATCTTACTTAGCACAAGGTAGCAGCTGATGAGCTTGCCGCCCTGTACAGTCAATATAATGAAGTCGATTGAAGCCAACAATACAAAACGATCCTTCGCCATGAGAATAGAGTTCGAGTATCCTGATTTCAGATAATCTAACCACACAGCTTATCAGCAGCTATTAGCTACCGACAACAGCATATATTAGCAGTGTCTCACTGACACTAGTCCTAAAAATATCTTCGGTGCAAAGAGTTCGGTATTGAAGATATTTTTTATTCTATAATTAATTTATTCTATAATTTTTAGTGCTGAATTAAACACGAGCTCAGAGGCGCAGGAAGTCCGCCAACCAACACTGGATCGGCATGGCGGACGTTATCCTGCTCTATTGTCTCAAAAAAAAAAAATTAAATTGTGTTGCATTTGCAGGCTGGTACTTCAAGGTTATACAAAAGAATTTTATCACTCTTTTTCAAAGTATTTCATATACTAACTTTATATAATCTTTTTCGTACGTAGTTATCGTTATTGTGTATTTTTTTAATTTAGTGCTATATGTGCAAAGGCCTGTAAAGATGCACTCTCCATTTCTGTAACTCTTGTAGAAATTATGTACTAAAAACCATTTACTACATAAACAACTAATTATATTCCATCTTTCACATTTTGTTAAACGGGTACACATATTTTCTCGCCATTAATAAATATCTTTAACAACTAGAGAAAACCTGTAGACGAGTACAAAATATTTTTTAAATTTTCTTTTGAGGCGAACCCGGAATAAAACCTAAAAATACTTACAACACAATCGTTTATGAAACACTTGCAACATGCTCGGAAGGAATAGAGGCGGTGATATTATTATTACGCCTGCACTATGCGACATACAATTTATATTTATTAAAACGAATGGGGATAAGGAGAACAAAGTTCTTTAACCCCAACATTTTATCTAAAATTATTTATTCCGACCTTGCTGCGGACAAAATAAGTTTTGTGCCAATGCACGAACTAAATACACAACGGATAGCATAAAAAGAAGTCGAATTTTTATTTACTCTTAATGCAAATTATATGATTATGTAATTTGCCATTAAATACTCAAGCGGGTTTTAATATTTGTGTCCTAATTGTTGATAACAATTTGAATTAGCTATTTAGTCACGATAGCCAGGTGGTTGGGTGATCGGAATTATGACGAACTAGCTGCCCACCGCCGCTTTGCCCGTTGTTTTACATTTAAAGCGGTACCCTAATTATGTTTCTAAAATAAAAGTAGCCTATGTTATTCCTTATAACATTAGCTATCTGTCAGTAAATGTCAGGTTAAAATCGGTTCAGCCGTTTCAGAGATTATCCGTCGAAGGTGAGTCGAAAATTTGATTTGTCTGGAAGTTAACAATTTTTATTAAATAATTAATTAATTAATTAAAAAATCTTATCAAAAGTAAACCAACCTAATTTACTTATTGTCACTTTTGGTCTATGGCTTTCTGAATGAATCAGCCAATTAATCTTTTTGAAATGAAGATAATGCTAGAGGTATAAACGAACTATTTAAAGACAAGATTTAACTTTATATATATAACTCCATATGAAATGGATGACGACGACGACATCCGTGGACAAGTGGTGGCTAACACGAGGTTTCATGGCTTCGCCTGCTCTGAGGTCCCGGGTTCGACCACGAGCAGGTCAATGTTGAAAAGACTTTTTCTACATTTTCTCGGGGTGTTTGAGGTAACTGTTTGTGGTATGGTAACTTTGTGTTTTCGATTCAAGTGCAATAATAAGTGCTTAAGCTAGTGTCATTGGAATTAGAGCCCTGTACTTGTATGTGATGTTGTCCCTATCTATTTTTTATTTATTTATTTAAACTTCATTGTTTCACATTTTTCTAATGTTTTCGGCTAAGGAATTCCAGAGTAATGTAGCCTGAATAGTAAATGACTTGCCAAAGAAGTCGGTGAAGTATTGCGGAATACTAATCTTGTTATTAGAAGAAGAACGGAGAACCCGATCGTGGGTTGAATTTATCCTTAAGATAAGAAGGAAAAGCGGGATCATTTAATATGGAAACCAACATAATTCTAGAATTGCGTCTCTGTTCTACTGTAAGGCAGTAAAGATACGAACGGTATTGAGATATATGGTCATACTTACGCAAACTGAAGATATATCTAATACAATTGTTGAATAGACGCTCTAACTTGATTAGGAGATCTTTATTAAGGTATGTGTAGCACACATCTGCATAGTAAATGATTTGGAGAATAAGAGTCTCAACAAGCGTAAGCTTAGTTTTATGAGGTAAAAAATTTTTCAGACGATAAAGTACTCTCAGCGTAGCGGAAACTTTCCAGATAACTTCATAAATATGTTTCCCGAGATTCTTTACTGAATTGGACAATGGAATCACAATGTTATTATAGTGAATAGAGAGAAGATTTGTGAAATCAACTTTAGCTATCATTCTCGAGCTACCAACCTCCATCGCTTGACATTTTAACGGATTGACCGAAACTCCGAAGCGCGATGACCAGTCGTATATTGACTCTAAATTAGTATACAAAGTGTCAATCGCACTGTGGAGACTGTCTGCACATAGATTTGTAAGTCGTATGTATTTATTTATCTATGTATATATTTATTATTTATTTAAACTTCATTGTTTCACATTTTTCTAATGTTTTCGGCTAAGGAATTCCAGAGTAATGTAGCCTGAATAGTAAATGACTTGCCAAAGAAGTCGGTGAAGTATTGCGGAATACTAATCTTGTTATTAGAAGAAGAACGGAGAACCCGATCGTGGGTTGAATTTATCCTTAAGATAAGAAGGAAAAGCGGGATCATTTAATATGGAAACCAACATAATTCTAGAATTGCGTCTCTGTTCTACTGTAAGGCAGTAAAGATACGAACGGTATTGAGATATATGGTCATACTTACGCAAACTGAAGATATATCTAATACAATTGTTGAATAGACGCTCTAACTTGATTAGGAGATCTTTATTAAGGTATGTGTAGCACACATCTGCATAGTAAATTATTTGGAGAATAAGAGTCTCAACAAGCGTAAGCTTAGTTTTATGAGGTAAAAAATTTTTCAGACGATAAAGTACTCTCAGCGTAGCGGAAACTTTCCAGATAACTTCATAAATATGTTTCCCGAGATTCTTTACTGAATTGGACAATGGAATCACAATGTTATTATAGTGAATAGAGAGAAGATTTGTGAAATCAACTTTAGCTATCATTCTCGAGCTACCAACCTCCATCGCTTGACATTTTAACGGATTGACCGAAACTCCGAAGCGCGATGACCAGTCGTATATTGACTCTAAATTAGTATACAAAGTGTCAATCGCACTGTGGAGACTGTCTGCACATAGATTTGTAAGTCGTATGTATTTATTTATCTATGTATATATTTATTATTTATTTATGGATGAGGAGAGGCGAACGAGAATTTGATACGCCTGAATAACTCACCTGGCTAACAAATGTCAGATGCAGGATAACCACCTCGAAAAAATACCAGACCGGAATATGCAGACCGGTGAAGGGCCGCAGCCTCTAAGGTGCAAGGTGTCTGGTGCTGCGCTCGTCAATCTGCCTGCCGAGCCCACGGGAGAGGCCTATATCAGCAGTGGACTACTACAGGCCCATTATGTCTACTTATGTATATATTGTATAGCTACTTTTCTTTGTTACTTTCAAAATTAGCCAATAAACATAATGTTTAAATATATTTTAAAGATCGAAACTAAAGGATGACAAATACATACCTGGCAATCTAGCCTTAACACATTTGGGTATTGGAAGTCCCTCACCAGGACCCAGGCACTCCTCTGCTAGCCTGTTCAAAGCTGGCGCGAGTTCAGTGTAGAATAGGATCTCTCTCGTGTCGAACTGAGCTTCGGCAACAAACAGCCTCCCAAAGGGGTCGCGAGGCGGTAATTTCACAACTAGGGGCAAAGCTCCACGTTCGCCATCGCTTTCATAACGAACGGTGACTGCGAGAACCCTGCTTAGGGCTCCGGCGACCCCCGCACGAGATTCCACACGCACCTGTGGTAGTACAAAGGATTTACAAAATACAATCAAATATTTAAACGACACTCGATAGCCGTTGGTAGTGATGTTAAGAGTTGTTTCTTCTCCGTTAGAGGAGAACCTCATTACGAAACGGTGGTATATTAAAAAAATACTATCGATAAACGAATGTACATTCTTATGTCGATGAATAATTAATTTGATTGGTTTTATTTAATTTGATTTATGCGTTCTATTAAATGGAACCTTTGATTTAGGTTTTTAAAAAAAATACAATTGATTAAACTGGAATAGAAAATGAACCGGCGCGGATGAGAGTTAGGATTGGAATGAATGGTGTGTGATATGCATGGGAGCGAGGAAAACAAAGGAAAAGCTGACAGGGCAGAATAAGGTAATGGTAAGCAAAAGGCGAATGATAGAGCGGGGTATAACACCTCCCCCAACAAAAGTAAACTCACGGTTACAAAGTGAGTTTGCTAGAAACAAGGTTTTGGAAGGGAAAGGTAGTATGTAATATATACATATGTAGGTATATATAAATATATTTATGTTAATTAGGTAGCGCGTAAGAGGGGCGGAGTGGTTGGAATAAGAGCTGGAAGGATATGTCTTCGGGAACCGGTTCATTTAATTTATTTTCACATAAAATGAACATTTATTAGTAATTTTAACAATAATACATATAACTATGATTATAGTGATTAAGCTAATGGAGAAACCAGTATAATTGAGGACCGTGTCATCAGGAAGCGGATAGTCATCATCCATTTGTAATTGATCTGGTAAATTATATTCAATGAATTTTATGTTGTCAAAATTTACATTTTCAATTTTGGATTGTGAGATGTCGAGTTTTAATTTTGAGAACTTGTTCATATTGCAACAGGTGTCATTGATAATGTTAAAATTTGAGATAACAGGCTTAGTAATAATTTTAATATTTTCTTTTGCTTCTAATTTAATTTGTTTACAAAATGCGACACATGTCGGTTCTAGAGTTAAGATTCCTGTCCCTGTTATGACATTGTCCTTTACATAACTTGAGTTACATTCAACAGTAAGTTTAACTGGATTTGATTGCGTAAATATCCAATTGTTGCCATTTAGCTTGTGCCAAGTATTAATATTGCCAAATATGAAATTGTTTTACAATTACTAGGAGGACATTAATTACTTTGGTCATTAGATCAGTTTCACAAGTGGGATTCGTTATGACACTAGAAACATCAATAGATTTACAAATAAGAAGCTTATTAATAATTACTTTACATGAAATATCTAAATTATCTAAATAAAAGTACGTTTTACGATCTTCACTTAATCCTATATATGGTTTATATGCGCTTATCAAAGCGAAAGAGTTTGGCTTTTTGATATCATGTGGAACTGGTAAGGATACACATCAATATAAATTATAGGTAGCTAGATCAACCATAGGCATTTTAATCACAAAAACTAACTTATCTTTAAGATAGTATGATATAATATCTGACACGTGAATGTTGTCTATGTTCAATTCTAACGGGAATTCCTTGTGTTTGGGTAAGTTCTTGATGTTACTCATGATCTCATTAAACAGTTGTCGTGAAGTAAGAATTGAGGGATGTAAAGTGTTACTTTTTGCGAATAAAATGCTATTTACAATATCTTCCATTTTATATGAGAATGTTAATAAATGAACTTGCAGTACATTAAGTATTTCATTAAAATTATTTCGAAAATACATGGAATTAGTCACTTCCGAAATGTTTTGAACAGCTAGCGATATCTTTTCCATTGCACCATTTAAAAAGAACTGGTTCTTATTTAGCTCTGCTACTGACCGATTAAAATTCGCGATTGCAGATTTAGAAATGAAAATGTTTTGAGCAAGTTTAGTGGCCAACTCTCTGTCTGAGTTTTGTAGTTTTCTAATAGCTTGATTATATTTAAGTGCATCATCCTCATTTAGTGTGCCGAATACATGTCTAAAAACAGTTCCTACAGCGGAGAACCAAGCAGATCTTTTGGAATGAGTAGGTAAAAGATGTGAGACAGAATTGTAATCACGAATTATATCTCTAAATAAAACTTCAAGTGGTTGTATCATATTGTTGCACTCATAGTTTTTAATTAATTCGCTTTTTTGACATAGAAAGCGTGTAGTGCCGAAAACAGACTTTATGTTTTCGATATGAGATGTTGCAAAAGAAATATCTACTGGACTTATAATGTGCGTATAGTCACTTATTATTTTTGCCGTTCCAGAGGGATCGAAATAAATACCGGGGCTGTTGTCGATGGATTGAATAAATTCCTGTGAAGTGACGAGCGGAAATTGCATTGGCAGTGTAATTCTGAAAAAGGGAATATTATAATTTAAACTCTTGGAGTAAATTAACCTAAACAGAGTTAGCTGCAGCTAGTTTAATTTGATCAAAGTGATGTCTTACGTGTCTACGATTCATAAGAAGAGTTGCGGTATTATTATCATGAATTTTGTATGGGCCTTTCCACAATGGAGACAGCGCTTTTCTAAGCCGGAGATGGTTCTTTAAGTAAACGAGATCTCCTATCTTGTATCGTACAGGTCTTGTATGGGTATCGTAATAGGATTTTGATTTTTCTTTTGAATTTTGAATGTTTTCAATAGCTTTGTCTCTTGAAAGTTTAAGACGATGACAAAGCATTTTTAAATATTCTGGATAAGTAACATTAGGAGGTGAATGATAAACCGAGTCCGGGATAAAAGGTTATAAAGATATCAGGATAAAGGCCGAATACAAGTTCGTAAGGTGTATAATTTGTTGTGCAGTGAACATTAGTATTATAAGCGAGGATGGCAGTGTAAACGTAGCGGGACCAATTGTCTTGATCTTCATTTACGAAGGATTTAAGTTATTCTTTCAAGGTAGAGTGACTACGTTCAAGTGCACCCTGTGTCTGAGGATGATATGGACTTGACCACAATTGTTTTATTTTTAGATGTTCACATGTCTTCTTAAAAAGTTCTGCAGTGAAGTTAGTGCCTTGGTCTGTTAAAATGGTTTTGGGAATTCCGAACAGTGATATAAAGTGTAATAGGCATTCGCTGGTTTCTTCAGCTGTAGTCGACCTGATAGGATATGCTAGTGAAAATTTGGTGAGTTCATCTTGCAGGGTAAGTATGTATTTTAGTTTAGCTGGACCCGCTTCCGGTAATGGACCAACTATGTCCAGCGCTAGACGTTGGAAAGGGGCATTAGATGTTGTGGTTATTTGCATAGGACTTCTATGAATTTTACGGAGTGCTTTATTTTCTTGGCAAAGTTTACAGGATTTTACATAATTCTCGATGTCGCTACGCATCCCTTTCCAGTGATACCTTTCTTGGATTCGCTTTAACATCCTTACACGGCGATGGGAATGTCAAGGTTTTCGCGGAGGATTTTTTTATTTCACTAAGTGTAGGGAATATAATGGTGTTGCGGTGGATTGTGACGAGAATATTAGTATTATGGAAAAGAAATAGAATGATGTTATATAGCTTTGTGTAGGAGTGAGATTCGAAAGGGTCCTTAAAATCAGTTATACTTATTGGGGTTGCAGTTTTTTGGATAAGAGAGTTACGTAGATTTCGCAGGCATATATATATGTCTTCATAACTCGCGTTGTCAAAGTGATTGACTTTGGTAAAAAGAAAATAAATAGAGCGACCGTTATAAACAAAATTAAGGTAAGAGTGTAAGGTCCGTTCCTTACTTAAAATTTAATTTTTTCCGTCTATTTCAGTTAGTATTTCTTCTATATAGGGATTACTTTCGTCAAGATCAATGGAGGTTGGTATAACAATTATTGTGTCATTGCTTTTAAGAATACTAGAATTGCTTTCTAAAACTTTGGTGTCAAAAATAAATGTTTTACTATTTATTGTTTTTAAAAATTGTGCATAATTATTACTAAGTATATTTTGTCTGTTTTCAGGTCCGTCGTGGATCGGGCTGTCTTGGGTTGGTGAAGTCGTCAAAGGAGGGTCATCGTCAAAGTATGATTCCAATGGTAAGTCATCGGCCGACTGAGGAACTAGGCGGGAAGTAGAAGGTTGGTTGATATTGGAATCGGAAACAAGTTGTGGACTAGGGGTTGCTGTGGGTAAGTTGATATCAGAGTTACTTATTTCAGGAACCTGTGGGTTTGGAAGCAGTGGCTGTTGATCTCGAACGATATCAGGTAGGTTAAGGGGACTGAAGTCTATATTACGATCACCATCAAAAGGGCTGATATTATCGTCTAAGTTCAGTGGGTCAATGTTCTCAATGGGATTAACGGGGTATCGGGAAAGTGCGTCGGCGGCTGCGTTTGGTTTACCCTTTTGGTAGGCTATCTCATATTCGTATTCTGAAAGTTTGAGACGCCATCTTTGAAGTTTACTGCCTGAGTCTTTGTGATTCATGAGCCAGGTCAGTGGTCTATGATCGGTAATAATATAAAATTTACGGCCGTATAGATATTTACAACCAAAAGTATAGCAAGAAGTTCTTTTTCTGTGGTATTATAATTAATTTCGCTTTTATTGAGTGTCCGAGATGCATACGCTGTTGGCCTTTCATGCCCTTTTGGTCCCTGGGAAAGGACTGCACCGATTGCGTAATTAGAAGCGTCGCAAGTCAGAACAAAGGGTTTGGAAAAGTCTGGGTATATCAAGACTGGCGCTGAAGTCAGCTTGTGTTTAAGTTCATCGAATGCGACTTGCTGTTGATTTTCCCAAATAAAAGGAACGTCCTTTTTAAGGAGATGAGTCAGAGGTTTAGAGGTTTTGGAGAAATTTGGAATAAATCTACGATAATACGAAACAAGGCCGAGAAAAGATTTAATGTCTTTGGGGCTCTTGGGGTTTGGAAATTTAGTAACAGCTTCAACTTTCCCCGGATTTGGTTTAACACCTTTTTCTGTGATGACATGGCCAAGATAAGCTACTTCTCGGCGCAGGAATTCGCATTTGTCGGGCTGCAATTTGGGGACTACCCAAATTGGAGAGGACCATGGAGACATAGATGGTTTTATTATTCCCTGGTCTAACATTTGGTCAATTTGCTTGGCTACTTCTGGTTTGTGAATTTCGGGGAAACGATATGATTTTACATGAATTGGGTTCTGGGACGTAGTTCTTATTTCATGTTTAACTGCAGTTGTATATGTTAGTTTATCTCCGGGAATATAGAATATATCTGAATATTCGGAACATATATCATATAGGGCGTTAGCTTCTTCTATATTTAAGTGTCTGGTTCGGAGAAGGTTCAAAACGTCTTGAGTTCGGAGGTATGAGTCATTATTTTGGCTTTGATGCTCCGTTATAGAATAGATAAGTGAGTTAGAGTGAGGTGAATTAGTTATATTATCAGGGTTTATAGGGGTCAGTTGAATATTTAAATTTGATTTAAATGTTAGAGGTAAGTCGGAAGTGTTTATTACTGATATATTGATTCTATTGTTTTCTTTTACCCTAACTAGACAATTCGCAATAAGGATATTTCCGAATTGTTTCTGATCAAGGACTAATCCTTCTTTTATTTCAGGATTGGAGACGGAGCATTCAATCATTGTTTCTGATCTAGGAGGTAGAGAATAAATTGGTTCATGGAATTGCAGTGGTATATGGGTATCACCGATGGTAAGTAGGTTTTTGTTATAATCGATATTGCAACCAAAATAATTAAGCATATCCGTTCCGATTATTCCGTCAAAAGGAAGATGAATTTTGTCAACTACGTGAAATTTATGACATAATGTTGTATAAGCAGTTGTTGGGAACTTATGATGTATTTTTAAGTTTAAGTATCCCAGAGTTTTCGTAGGGCCATGTTTGCCGGGATCGATACCCTTAAGATGTATGAATTCTTTTACTAACTTGACCGATTTAGGTAGACAAGCTGATTTGATGAGGCTTACTGAGGCACCGGAATCAACTAAAAGAGTGAGTGGTACATCAGATATTGAAGTATTTATTTTTACAATGGGAAGTAGTATGTTATTGGCGGTGTTAATTTGAAAAATTTTGATTTCATTATCATTATTTATTGGTCCAGTGATTGACATGGGTTTTCCGGAAGGAACTGGGGCTGTGCGTGCATAGAGTTTGGTAGGTTTAGGTGAGTTAGTAGAGTTAGTGGATTTAGTAGGAACAGCGGAATTGATATAATCAGTGGAGTTAGTATTTGATGCGGCCTTTGTATTAGAGACAGTGGATATGGTATAAGGAACAGCTGAGTTGGCATTAGATACAGTGGATTTAGTATTGGATTCAGTGGATTTAGTATTAGATTCAGTGGATTTAGTATTAGATACAGTGGATTTAGTATTAGATTCAGTGGATTTAGTATTAGATTCAGTGGATTTAGGGGGTTTGGTATCGACTTTAGAACTCGGATTTCCTGCGCGACACCTATCAGGAAATTTTTTTCGTTTAAATTCGCGGTATCTACTGTGTCATATCCATCCTCGTGGATATTGTTAGTGTTTTCGTAAGTCACGTTATGAACAGGACGATAAAAATTATTGTTGTTATTCGGAGGGGTATTATTATTTTTAAAATAAGAATTGCGGCGACTGTTATTGTATTGCCGCTTGCGGCAATTTTCGATAGTATGGCCAATATTTTTGCAGTATCTACACACAGGGGATTGGGAGTTAGGAGACTGACCTTGACCCTGTCTTGTAAAATATGATTGGCCTTGAGGCCTAGTGGGTGACGTCGGACCTTGTGGTCGAGAGGAAGAGGAATTAAAGTTCGGCCTGTACGAGGTATTGGATTCAGTGTGTGAAAATTCATTTCTCTTATATGTAATGCCTAATATTTTTCCTCTGCTGCAGCAAAATTTATTGCTTCGTTTAAAGTGGACGGGTCACGACATCTCATTATTGTTGCTAACCGAGGTCGAGTCCCATCATGAATCGATTGAGCGCTAAGTCCTGCATTGTGGCAACTCGGCCGGATAGTTCGTCTTTCTTTTTGGTAGGTATCGTGATATTTATTTCCGTAAGTAATTTCGATAAACAAGATTCTATTCTCAGGAATATTGGCTAACATTTTCGCTAGGATGTTGTTTACAACTTTGTAAGTCGGATAATAAGTGGGCGTAATGTTTCCTATCACCAAATTGTGTTTTCAAAAATTCTTCGAGTTGGGACCATTTTGTAAATTCTTTAATTGCACACACGGATTCGGCTTTCCCTGTTAATCTACTTAGTATATATTTAAAAAGTATGTCTTGTTGAGTAATTGTTGCCAAATTAATTGCATTTCGGCAGTTATTTAAGAACGGAATTAGCGTGTCTCTGGAACCGTCGAAGGTCCCAATAAATTTAATTAAAACATTTAAATCTATGTCGGACATTTTCACTTCTAAATCTATGTCTTTCACTTCTCTCGTTTTTGAAATAAGCGTACCTGTTATAGTAAAATAAAACTGAGCGTAATGCCAAGGTTATAACTCGATAATTAAAATAGTCTTATAAAAGGTACAGTGGCTCGAATGCGAGACGGCGTTATCAATTCCTAGTAAATGATGCGTGGGCGATGAGCGACTACTCAGCGTGTCTAATATCTATTGCCGGGTGACTCTTTTAAATTAGAATAGAATTATAATTTAACTTGTGTATGAGCTAATTTATTATTATCTTTTTACTTTATTCTGAATTATGCTATATAGAGTATGAAAACATTAATAATATTTAACAAACACAGATATTAATTTTGTAGTATTAAAGTTTTTGATGTCGACACGAAGTACCACGCCACAACAGTCACGAAATGCACTCAAACCACAGTATGATATACAGTTAAAATTTTACGACTCACAGGAGTAGCAGGAACATTTTTGACGGCACCCAGTAGTCTTTCAGGAACCGGATGTAGAAGTAGTTCTCGAAGCAAGTTTCTGCGGCAATAGCGGGATACTGCGACGTTTTTCACGGCGGTAACTTTTCGCTGGGTAAACGTTTAGGCAGGTGTCTGCGCGACAATACGAAGAAACAGCGGTACGGCGATACAGCGATGATGTAGTGGTAAAACAGCGGATTTTTACTGGCACCGCGATTACAGTATTTTATGACTGTATTTTTATTACACACTATTTTTAAATTGTTTGGATAGAACGAGGCGTACCGAGGATTTATTTAATCCCTTTAGCTGCCACCAAATATTATATGGAACCTTTGATTTAGGTTTTTAAAAAAAATACAATTGATTAAACTGGAATAGAAAATGAACCGGCGCGGATGAGAGTTAGGATTGGAATGAATGGTGTGTGGTATGCATGGGAGCGAGGAAAACAAAGGAAAAGCTGACAGGGCAGAATAAGGTAATGGTAAGCAAAAGGCGAATGATAGAGCGGGGTATAACAGTTCGAATCTCGCTAGAGGCAAATATTTTGGTTATGTTTGTACTTTTATATGTATTTATAAATATTTCAATATACAGACTGAAAGGTCATAAGTATTGTCACTCAGTAATAACTTTTCTTTTAGAATGCTGGTCACAAAAAAGTTTATTGAATTCGAATTTCAAATTGTTCTTGAAAATAAAATTGTATACTTTTTAGAATTTTAGTAATTTTTAAATATGGAGAAGACGCTTAAAGAAGACCGTGTTGCAGTTATTGCGTAGCATCGTTGCGGTTACGCGCCAATTCAAATTTTTGACATACTGAAAAATTTTAATATAACCAAAAGAGTCATTTATCGTCCCATCAAACGATACAATGAAGACTCTAGTGTAGATGACAGGTCAAGAAGTGGTCACCCTCGGTCTGTTACGATTCCAGCAGTGATTAAAGCTGTGAAGGCGCGAATTCAAAGAAATCCCAAACGTAAGCAGAAACTGTTGGCCCTTTAGATGGGGTTAAGCAGAACCACAGTCAAAAGGGTGTTAAATAAAGACTTAGGGCTTTGGGCACATCGAAAAAATAACAAGACATGGTTTGAATGCTCGTTTAATGGCCTGAGACTGAAGAGATCCCGCGCTTTGTTGGAGCGGTATCCGGGAAAAAAATATCGGAAAAAAAATTAAATACTTTTTTCGGATGAAAAAATTTTTACTATAAAAGAGAGCTATAACAAACAAAATGATAAGGTGTACGCACACAGTAGTGAAGAAGCGAGCAACCGTATTCCGCGTGTCCAACGAGGTCATTTTCCATCCTCACTCATGGTATGGTTGGGAGTTTCTTATTTGGGCTTAACAGAGGTACATTTTTGTGAGAAAGGTGTAAAAACGAATGCAGTTGTGTATCAAAATACAGTCCTGACGAACCTTGTGGAACCTGTTTCTCATACCATGTTCAATAACTGACACTGGGTATTCCAACAAAATTTGGCGCCAGTTCATAGAGCGAAGAGCACACAAGACTGGCTAGCGGCGCGTGAAATCGACTTCATGCGGCACGAAGACTGGCCCTCCTCCAGTCAAGATTTGAATCCGTTAGATTACAAGATATGGCAACACTTGGAGGAAAAGGCGTGCTCAAAGCCTCATCCCAATTTGGAGTCACTCAAGACATCCTTGATTAAGGCAGCCGCCGATATTGACATGGAACTCGTTCGTGCTGCGATAGACGACTGGCCGCACAGATTGAAGGCCTGTATTCAAAATCACAGAGGTCATTTTGAATAAACTTTAGTGTCATAAGAATCTATGTTTTGTTAAGTTCATTTTGGTATATAAATTGTTACATAATGAATAAACTTGTTTCAATTATTTTATTTCAAACATGTGACAGAATTTATGACCTGACTAAGTACATATATTTATGTAAATTTTATTGTACCATTAACTTGGATATTAAGACGGCGATAGATTCACCACCTGTCACGTTGTCCCAAATAAGCTTCAGTGAAAAGTGGGTTGATAGGACTTAATTGTAAACCGCTGCCATCCCCAGTATGGAAAATTGAGTTAAAAGTTTAAAAAAAAATTGATTCTCAACCTTTTACCGTGGACACAAAATAATGAAATTTTAAAATCTTGACCACGACTTGTATCACTCGCTATGATACTAAGCCCTGGATATGCATATGTTCGAAGTTCTGAAATTGACCTCTGACCTCTAACCTTCGATTCGATCGGTATAATGATCATGAGGTTTGTATACTACAAGCGTTACTTTCCTAGGCTGAACCGAAGTACTACTGTTCACTGTTACTGTACTTCGTTTCAGCCTAGAACAATATTTTATTTTGTATAATATTATAATGTTTTCTTCACGCAATTCCCAATACAGGGGTAGACAGAGGTCAAGTCTAGACAAGTCCCTTTGACCCACCTTCCACCGAAGATATTTTCGGGACAACGTGACAGGTGGTGAGCCCGTCGCCGCCTTTATGTCCAAACCAACGATGAAATTCGTACATAAGTTTTTGAAAAACTCATTGGTACTGCCACCTGGGGAACGAAAATTCCGACCACCCAACAACTCGGCTATCGTGACTTATAATAATGTATTCTCATAATATAATGTTATTAAAATTCATTTTTCAACGCCTGTACACAATTCACTTTAATTATTCACTAATTAACCGACCGGTTTCGCTTTACGGGATCATCAGACTATTATCAATATAATTTCACCAAGCGACAGCAATCGCAAGTATAAATTATATAATGTTATCTTCACGCAATTTACAATACGGGGTAGGCAATGGTCTAAATAATGCAGTCTTTTCGACCCGATTTCCACCGAAGACATTGTAATATTAATATATGTTTACCTACTCTTTCTGTATTTTATGTAAAGCGTTCTAAATGTGGAAAGTTTAAGGGCAGGCCTATGTTCAGCAGTGGACTCTTGTTAGGCTGTAAAGAAGAAAAAGTCTAAATGTACAATATACGTAAAATGTTTTAAATATTTGGCCTTTATTTGTCCTGTATTTGAGCAATAAATGTTTTTTTTTATTTTCTTTCACTCAATAAAGTAAGTGAAGCTGCCACTTGGTTCTACCTACCATACACCGTTAAATGTGGTAGTTCTCATTTTCCTAGGAGTCTTCTGGGCAAGTACCAAATTCTTATCTATTTGAGCCACTAAATAGCACTAAAACAACTGCTCTGTTTTGTGTACTGTGTTATGGTTTGAAGGGTATAGTAAACCAGTATACTTAGGTATACTAGTTCACGGGATATAAGGCATTCCGCCTTAGTAATCGAGGTCTTATATAGTTGTGACTTTTGTGAAGTTGGAAGCAGGTGAATTTTAACATGATGAAGATGAATTTGTCTATGTGGGTTCCATTAGATGCAAATGTTTGTGCAAAATATGAATGGTCTTATAGCATACATCCAACAATTTAAAAAAAAATTGACAACATCATTCATAAGACGCTATGAGATAATGTTATTGTAACGAAGTTATGATTCATAACCGAGACATCTTTATTACACACCAGTTAGCATAAAGTGTATTATAAAATTACTAAAACGACTGTGTTATTTTTTTACAGATAAAATTATAAAAACGACTGAATAAACGAACGAAACTAAACGGTGGTAGATTAAAAAATGGCGATAGATTTAATGTTTGTTAATTATAACAATAAATAAATGACTTGATTTATTGTACTTTTTTATTTAATAAAAATTTAACTATTTCTTATTTATTTGTTATCTTATCATCTATGACTTAATGTGATGAAATATTTTTTATTAGTTATGTATATCTGTGTATATACCATTGTTGGTATAACATCTACATCCCTATCAAGTCACTTATATAAAAAACATTTATCGTTATGTCTCTATATAACATTTATTATCTGTCTTTATAATTTTTTTAATTAATTTATAAACGTTCTATACCTCCTGTGGTCCGACCACGCCCGTCCCAAGGAGTAATTCCCTTGCCCATTCTTCAGTCAGTGCAATATCCGCATCGGCCTCCGGTCCCGGTTCGCAATCGGAATCCTCGCTGCCACTGCTGGGGGCTTCGGAGATTGCTGCACTGTCCGGCCCCCCGGCTTGCATTTTAAACACTGCGTCCACACACAATTTATAATGTATTAAGTTTCATACATTATTGGCGCGAATATCGAAATAATTACGTCATAAAAGTAACCGAATCCACGGGTGTTGTACAGCTATACGCCTATTTTAATTGTCGTATAAGATGCAAATGTCGTCCCTGCCTTAGCAATTCGCGCATGCGTACTCCCTCCCTCTATTATTCATCAAAAGTCCCGTGACGTGTCGCCCACCGTTCAATGTAAAATGCAACGTATGCTTACAAATAGCCACCGACGTTCTTCTTTTTTTTTAATTCCTTAAACCACAACTGATGAAAGCCTAAAAAACATTAAAAAGCCTAAAAATAATTCTATTAACCTCGTAGTAAAGTCATAGAATACGTGTTGAAAATAACAATTTATTATTGTATTAGTAAGATAAGAGTTTCTTGTTCTTGGGGGTCAAAGCAACGAACATTATATATATATATATATATATATATATATATATATATATATATATATATATATATATATATATATATATATATATATATATATATATATATATATATATATATATATATATATATATATATATATATATATATATATATATATATATATATATATATAATGTTCGTTGCTTTGACCCCAAGAACAAGAAACTCTTATCTTACTAATACTACTCTCTACTCTTACTAATTCACGCCATTCTCAATACAGGGGAAGACTAGTCTACTCAATTAAGTACTTTAAACCCACGTTCCACCTAAGATATTTACGGGGATTATATTATATTACGGGGATTTATAATATCCACCTTAGATATTTTTTGGGACAACGTGACAGTTGGTGAGCCCGGCGCCGTATTTATGTCCAAGCCAACAATATAAATTGTATACAAGCCTTGCAGATTGAATACCGATTACCCAACCACTTGGCTACCGTGACTGTTTGAATGAATTTTAGTTGCTGGATATGAATCCACAGAATTTTTATTACCATTTGGCGTCCTCGAGGCCAAACAGATGCCGGCGGGTCATTGGTTTTACAATGACATCACATGACCTTCTAATTGATCGGAGTAAAAAATTAGCTAACGTGATAACAATAGCTACCATAAGCTATTAAACAAGTTCAATTGACTAATGACTAAATGACTATTTATCGTCATTTATAGAATAGTAGTGACCGGCGCAACTACATCTGCGCTACATCAGTGTAGAAACAAAATCTATGTTTTGAGAATGTTTTAATTTTTTGCGCCAAATCAGTTGGTTTGGACCGTAGCATTTTTTATAGAATAGGGAGGCAAACAAGCAGTTGGCTCACGTGATGGTAAGTGCAATACCGGAGGAATAGCAGATGCGTTGGCGGCCTTTGAGAAAGTAGGCTTTGTAGGCTCTTTTCTTAAAGGTCCCTAAGTCGTATCGGTCCGGAAAAACCGCTGACGGCAGCACATTCCATAAAGTGAAAGTGCGTGACAGAAAATTCCGCGAAAAATGCACTATGGTGGAATGCCAAGCATCAAGATGGTGGTGTAGGAATTTTTGACTATGCCGAAAGGTTCGATGGTGAAATTTTACGGCTAGGATTAATCCGAACAATTCCTCGGAGCACTCCCCGTGGTAAACATGTAAAAAATGTAATGTAACCAGGTGTGTCAGATCATATGGTAAGGCAAAGTCAAAAACAGATGTCATTTTTTTCTCTTTAATTTAACATTAAGCTAAATTCAAATTTCGTTACCTATCCTTTATCTATATATATTCACCTATAATCATAGAAATTGTATTCCATGTACATTACAATCTTTTATATAAGGATTGCCGTAATCGTCACACTCAGCGAGCGGATTTATATTATTATAATAATTAATGTTTTCACTTTCACGATTTACATCGGATTTCAGAACATATGCCGTCTCGTAACCCACGGGAAAAAAGATATTTACACTTTAACCCCTATAAGCTTAAAAGATGTATTAAAAGTATTAAGTTCTACATGCATTCAGTTTATATCTGCGTTTTGTTGCGTGCAATTTGATCTTCTTTTTCTGCGGTTCTACCTTGGGCGAGTGACTGTTGACTGTTGTGTGTTTGATGAATGTATTGTGTTTGAATGGTCTAATGTACGAGTACTGGATGTCTGTTTGGTAGAAAGTGAATGTTGCGTATTTAATGTGTTTTGCGTATTTTCAGTGTGTTGATCTTGTATGTTGTGTACAAATACTGTATCTCCTAATACTTTGCTATGAATTGTTGATGAGAGTAAAGCTGCCGGTTTCTGAAGGATGCTGATATCTATGTATGTGTTTAATTTATTCTATGTACTTTTTAATGCTTTTGGCTACAACAGCTGTTGCACCAACTACTGTCGGGATGACAGTTGCTTGTGTATTTCATAACCGACTGATTTCAGATTTTAGAAGTTGATATTTACTGAGTTTCTCAATTTCCTTAGCTCCTATGTTGTAGTTAGAAGGCACCGTCATATCTATTAAACATGTTTTATTATTTTCTTTGTTGATATATATTAAATCTGATCTACTATTTGTGACGGTGATATCAGTTGGAATGGGCATCTTCCCAAGAATTTTAGCGGTATCATTTTCTTTAACCTGTGGCTAAATGAGTGTTTCGTTCCACCAAAGATCGTTTAATTCCATTTTGTGTCTCCATATACTCTATTTTTATATTATTATAATATATACTATTTTCCTTATTTAGTACGTATAAAATTTTATTAGGCTCGTTGATATTTTAACAAATTTTATTTTACTTAACATTTCTTTAAAATTTTGTGCAGAAAGAAGCAGTACCTATTCTTGCTACAATAAATATATATAATAAATATATATACATAAAAATTATTTTTATTTATTTTGTTATGTTTTGTACTGTGGGGTTTGTCAAAATCACCACGCTTATTTATTTTTTTTATATAGAAAAGAGAGGCAAACGAGCAGGTGGCTCACGTGATGGTAAGTGATTACTGCCGCCCATGAACACCCGCAATACCAGAGGCATAGGTCGCATACGTAATACAGCGCGCAAGAGCTGCGAGGGCGGTCCTCCGTCCGGTTCTGGCATCCAACCTACCAACGTTAACCAAGGTAGGGACCTACAAGACCTACATCCGCTCGCGAATTACGTATGCAGCACCAGCGTGGTACGTGTTCACATCTCCCGCACAAAGGAAAAGATTGCAGGTTCAGCAAAACATTTCCCTTAGGGTGATTGTGGGAGCTGGTCGATACGTCCGGAACGACGTCATTGCCATCTCAAAATTGAAACCATAAAAGAGTTTGTGGTCCATTTGGCGCGGAAGATGTACGACCGTGCCGATAATGGACCACATGAACGCCTACGCGACCTGGCGTCCTTATCGGACCTCCTGCCGCATCACGCTAGACCACCAGAGCGTCGACCTCTCCCAAGGGAATTGTTGCAGCTACCACTCGACCTCGTTGAGGGGGAGGACGGGGAAGAGTGAAAGACCCGACGTAAGGCGTAAAATACGCAACACCTCTACAAAACACCCCAGAAAGCGGTACCCAGGACCGGGGGAGCAGCAGCCCCCTGAGAAGACGTCCGGGTAATGAGGCATGATACCTGCGAAAGCAGAAGAAACCCACTCACTCACTCACCAGAGGCATAGCAGATGCGTTGCCGGCCTTAGAGTCCCAGAAATGGGGGAGAGGGGTGTATGGGCCTCCGGTTACCTGCACTCACTAGACGAAACGCAGAAGTTTGGTATACTTCTACTTCACGCCGGTATTCTGTGAGGTCGTGGTACTTCCCCGGTCGAGCCGGCCCATTCATGCAACAACAAAAGGTTATGCGTGGCTCTACCACTGTTAGAGAATGGCTTAACAAATGGATCGCTACTCGTTACGGGTCACCTAAACTTTCGACTGATATTTTGAGATGGTTATCTCTCCATCTGCGGTAGCCAACTACATTTTCAAGGCCTTTAGTCGCCTCTTACACACCCACGGAAACAAAGGGTGAGAAGGATTATATGACTTATGTAGAAAAACTTCAACAATGAAAACGTAGTAAACCAAAAAAGACTAAAAGAAGATACTAAACTCAGAAACCGCTGAACAAATTTTTGTACAGTTTTAACCTATAAAATTAACATTTTGTTTTATTTACTATTCTTGTCGCATTGTAAGGATAGCAGCAGTTTGTTGTCTCTTGTTATTACGATGTGTAATAAAATTCTATTTAACCTTATGTCCACATCGTAATATAGTTTTTTTTTTTTTTTTTTATAGAATAGGGAGGCAAACGAGCAGGTGGCTCACGTGATGGTAAGTGATAACCGCCGCCCATGAACACCCGCAATACCAGAGGCATAGCAGATGCATTGCCGGCCTTGGAGTGCGCCCCCCCTCCCAGAATGGGCGGGGGCCTCCGGTTACTTGCACTCACCAGACGAAACGCAGAAGCTGATGCGTGGCCCCACCACTGTCTTCAGGTCTTGCGTTTCCGCTACTGCTAGCACTGTTATCGCAATGATCATTACATGATAATTTTAACATAACATGATCAGTACAACAAAATGTTTTGAGCAATACGTACCTAGAAAATACTAAAAAAAAAAATTTGAAACCTAACGTTGCGGTGGATGCTGTGGCGGTAGGAGTGGACGTGTTGTACGAAGATATGTTAATATAGCGCCCAAAACGTCTACAACACTGCAGTATGTCAGCGTCAGTATGCAATTGTAATCGGTGCTGTTAAAGTGAAATAAATGTATAAATGTTAATAATATCGATTTTCGAAAAAATCGATAAAGGTACATTCGAACATGTTATCTAATTCGTAATCTATAAAATTGATTTATAGTCTATAACGTACATGTCAAAAAGTTAAAATTTTAAACCTGCCCTGCGGTAAAAGCAAAACTGAGCAAAACATATGATAAACTTACCGACACCTTTTAATTAATTTTATTCAGAGTACATATGTGTAATAAGGAAAGTTTAATCATATTATTCAATTTAATTCGATACTAATAGTCGAAATAAAAAAAAATGGGTAAAGAAAAATCCAAAAAGCGGCGCCGATCATCTTTTTCGTCTGATGAGAGTTCTACTTCTTCTAGCAGTTCCGAAGCATCTCGTGAAAAGAAGAAACTTCGAAAACTGAAAAAAAAGTTGAAGAAAGAACAAAAGAAAACCGAAAGACTATTAAAGAAAAAACTAAAAGATGAAAAAAAGAAACTTAAAAAGATACGCAGAAGCAGTGAATGTAAAACTTCACAGATTGAAGAAACTGCTGACATACCTATCGGTTTGTTGAAACCAATTGAGTTCTTGTGCAATTCGGAAAATACTTTACAGTCTATTTTACAAAACTACCATATGCTGGCTTTTTCTTGCTTAATTTTCTTTTAAGAGCTTTTTCAGTAATGAGTAATTTTGTCTGGCTAACACATTCGCTGTACGGTTTTGTAAAATAAAGGCTTATTATTATTTCACAATAAAACAACTGATTTAAATTTACACTGATATAAAAATGCCTTTCTCAAACAAATTACTATTGAACTGGATATTATTAACAAAATTGCAATTGTTCCAGAATTAATGGAAAAATCTAAAGCTATGGCTCCAATGACCAAGGAAGAATGGGAACAACGTCAAAGTGTTGTAAGAAAAGTAATGGATGAAGAAACAGGACGATACAGGTTATTCTATCTTTCTATCTATTTATATACACATACATTTTAATTTCTCAATGTAGTAATATTACCACTTATATTTATAAAACAAATATTAGATTTAAAAATAAGATGATAAATTTTCATTAAAATATTACACGGAAAAAGTTGTGAAAATTGCAACAAGCAATTTCTCGGTGTTGATACCCCGTTGAGAAAAAAGCTTACATTCTGTACTCATAAGATATATCTTATTTGTTTTTTGAAAGCGTAGTCATCATATGGGTAAATTTATGAGTGGTTTGTAACTTTGGTCACATTTGAAAGAAAGAAAGAAAAACATTTATTCACGGTCTAGTCACAAATAGATACAAACCAAAGCAGAAAGAAAAAAAATTGCACAGAACACAAAATAATATTTGTGAGGCCACTTTCCCTCCCCTGGTTTGACATCACTTATTTTACAATATTGAAATTACTTATATAAAAAATTTAAATTACTTATACACCTTGAAATTATTTATATAAAAAAGCAATTTAAATTATTTTTAAATCCCTTGATAAGTATTTTTAAATAATTCATAGTTCACAATATAAACTTTATATTGTGAACTATGAATTATTTTACCTTCTTTTACAAGCACAACAATTCTTCTGTCTTTTTTACAGCCATCAAAAGTCTACTGCTCCGTGTATTTGTACATGGAGCAGGTGGTCTTTGGACCTCTCCCAAACATAGGCCTCCCCAAAGAATGGACCTTAGCCATCTGCCTCTATAAACTCCATTATATTATATAAAGGAACAACCCTAAAATAACAAAATGTCTCTTTTCCGACTATGTTTCTGAAATGAAATTTTCTTAGAATCCTAATGATATCTCCTATAACAAAGAAAATGTACATTAGCTATCTCTCAGTGTAGTCTTGGTTTCAGATTAATAAAAGGAGATGGGGAGGTGTTAGAAGAGATAGTATCACGCGATAGGCACAAGCAGATCAACAGGCAAGCCACACAGGCTGACGGCCAGTTCTTTCAGGCGCAACTGGTTGATAAAAGAAAATTACTGTAATATAACTTTTTCTTTAATCCTTTTTTATGTTTCAGGTAAGTAAATACAAGTAAACATATTTTGTTTTTGTTACTTTTTGTTAAAAAGTGTTTATAGTTTCTAATGGTAGTTGATGTACCAAAAAATATATTTTTTAATTTATATTGTTAGTAAGTAAACATACTACTTTTATTCATGTTAAACTAATATATTTGAAATTAGCCAATCTGGTAGTTGCTTTAGGTAGCTGAGGGTTGCATTTTTGATTCACATGATGGACAAAAATTCTCTTACATACATGTGAAGGAATAATGAAACTACTGACTAGATTCATAGTCTGTAGTATTCCTGTGTCTTCCTGTTCCTCGTGTCTGTAAACATATACCAAATAATGTATCCAATAACAAAGACATGAAACCCTGAAACTAACCAAAAAGCTGACAACACATCTGCCACTTCTCTAGTGTTGTAGAACTTTAAAAAAACTATTTTTAGTATTGTAGTACAAATAACATTCCTCTGTCCTTATATTGCTTTCTGAATGTGGCATAAAAACAAGTTTTGCTAATAAAGCATTTTGTCACTAATTAGTAAAAGTAAGCATTTTTGTTACTGCTTGAGGTATTTGAAAGAATTCTGACCCCAGTGTTGGGAATATGGTTGCTAGCTTTTTTTTTAATTGTTATTGTATGTATGCAATACACCATTTAAAATTGTATAATAAATTAGTAGATATAGAAATGTATTGTACTTTTAGTTTACATAACACTATAAAGCTTTAAGGGACACAAGTGTTAGAAATAAAAATCTTTATATGTTAAAATAATCTACATATACATATGTGATACTGACATTAAATTCTATATACATATATAGTTTAAAGCAGTCTTAAGAAATAACTCAATTAAAACTACTTCATATACTTCTTATGATGTGAAGAACAGGTTATTTTTATTATGTCATATCAGTAAACTGGTGTTTATTTATTTATATTTTCAAACATATGACACATTTAATCTGTACAAATTTGATGTATTGTTTTTATAATCATTACTGCAAAAATGCTTAATTTGAATAAAATTTTAATATACTAGTACATTGCTTTACAGGACTTATAATAATTGATTTTTGTTTAGTAAACCAATTTCAAAAAAAACCAGTTTCACTTTTAAAATTTTCTCTCGTAATCTGTTTTTAATTGATATTTTACCTTTTCACCTAATGTTTAAATTATTGTTTGAAACAATATATTACATGTATAAGATTTAAAACTTATGTTAAAAGGGTACAAATCATGATTTGAATTGTTGCGATGAGGACTGCAGTATTGCAGTCATAGAGGTTATGGGAATAAGATAAAGGATAAAGTTATCAACATTGGATTTGTATATACAAGTACATTTATCTAATAGTACAGTACTGTAAGTTAGTGATCTATCATCTATGTTAGTTTTTTTACAGCCATTTCATGCACAAAGGTTTATATTGATAGTAAGCTTCAATAAAACATTTAAATTTGTTTGTTATTTTTTCTTTTATTTCCAAATCACTTATTTGTAAAATTTCTAAATGTAGGCATCATACTTATTAAGGAAAGATATGCCAGTGTCAGAGTTCTTTGACAACATTACTGCTTATCATGGGAAACATATTTTGGAAAAATCAGTCATCCTTACCTTAGACGTAAGAGACAAAGGAAGGGAAATTGGTGGTGGGATAAACATTCTCTATAGATAATAAACCGGTAATCGAGAACAGTGTGCCTATGATACCAATGTGATAACAACTGGGTAACTGAGTATACAGCCCCTAACAACAATTATCTATGAATTTACATTAATTATATTGGTTCTGGTGTAAACATTGGTTTGGTTCTAAATGGCTTATGGTTTAAAGGATTTCATATTGTTTTATGACAGATACCCACAGGATAGAGTAGTACATTAAATCTAATAGTAAGTACCATTTTTTTGTTGAAATAAGAAACTTTTTAATTGGATAAATAATTTATTTATCTACCTATAAATAATTTCATAGTTCATCTTTGGTTGTAGCTTTTACTTCGGTTGACTTATCTTCTTCGGCTGCTGGCGACACCTTACCCTCAAGGTGTTCATTAACAAGAGTGATCAGGCTCTCCAATGGTTTTCCTCCATGTTCTACACTGACTATCTTCTTATGTTTGTATAAGATTAGAGTAGGCAAACCATTTATCTGAAAAATATGTTGACAACAGATTTTTATCTTTGTGCATTTTCTTAGAATAGGGATAGACCAGATAACTAATTCTCTTTGAATCAATTGTCACCGAAGCATAATAAATTTGTGAACAGTCTAGTGCCCGGGTGGTATCGGCGCAAGCACATGACACACAATGATAATATATAGAAAGAAAGAAAGAAGAATTAGCTACAAACAGATAGATAGAGCGGAATAACCATCTCGAAACATACCAGACCAAAATTCAACCGACTGGTCACGGGCAGTAATGTCAGAAGTGCGAGGGGTCTTGTACTGCGATAAATTACATACTATAAGTTTATTAAGTTATGATATACATAAGTTTTCAAAAAACCCATAGTACAAGCCTTCTATCTGAGGGTCGAACTCAGGTCTCCACTCAAATTCAGATCACCCAACCACTCGGCTATCATGACTTTTTTTGAAGTGTGTGAAGAAACAAATATATTGCAATTTTCGTTATATCTCTACCCATCATTCCTAACAGGGCAACCAGTGAGAACAGTTCGCCAAGTGAAAAAGTGAAGTTTTAAAAAACGATTTCGACTATTATATAAAATTTACCTTTTCCATCTCGCATATGTTCTTTGATCGCACGCAGTCGATGTCTGCTATGAGTACACGACTTTCGTTTTGGAAGTTCTCGCCAAGTTTCAACCACAAAGGATTGAGCTGCATGCAATGTGCGCACCTGATTAAAATGGGACCTTATTACAATATTTTAAGATTTAACTGGCCTTTTAGTTACTAGTTTGTTAACTGTGAAAAGTCCAGTTAGTCTTAAAAAAACTGATCCTTGTTAAAAAAAAATCTATAAATGGACCTGTCAATTTGTACTCATGTTGGACAGTCAGTGAATAAGAAATAATTTTGGGTGAATTTTGAATGCATTTGCCGACGATAGCAATTATCCTATACTTATGAATAAAAGTTAGATTATTAAGTTATTAAGTGATAGATATGAGATTAGTGGTAGTGTTAGATTTTATTTTAGAAACATAATTAGGGTTCCGCGTTAAGTGTTAAACTGGGGGCCAACAAGTATTACACAAAAAATGAGTTTTTTAAATGTCTGTCTGTATGTTTGTTCCGGTTAATCTCTGAAATAGATTGACCGATTCTAATGCGATTTTCACTGGCAGAGAGCTGATGTTATAAGGAGATGATGTATTTATGTTTCTAAAATAACTTTTATTTTAGAAAAATAAATAGGTTTCCGCATTAAGTGTTAAGCCGCGAGCAGCCTCGGGGGCAGCTATAATATTATAGGAAATTTTATTAATGTTTATTTCTTTCCTATTTTGCTGATGACTTACTGAAGAATTATTATGGGGAAGGACATGAATAAATCTTTCCGACTAGTCTGATAAGATTGTGGTTTGGCGGATTCCTATTTTACCATAAAATTAAATAATATTTTCACGCCTTTCCCAATACTGGGGTAGACAGAGGACTAGAAAATTATGTTCTTTCGACCCACCTTTCTTGACAGACATTTTGGAATAACGTGATAGCCGGTCGCCGTCTCTATGTCGGAGCCAATAATATATGTATGAGCCTACCATCTCGGGATTAAAATTGGGCTCTTACTCGGATTCTGATCACCGAACCACCCAGCTGTCGTAACTTTTTTATCGGCAATAGGACCCCAGTATAGAGAATGGAATGAAGTTACATTTTTTATAGAAGTTAAAACAATGAATTTTCATTATGGTCACTACATACCATGGAGCAAAATAATTTATGAAGACTAAATCTTTTTCTAAAAACGTTTCAAACGTCTCTTCAGTTATCCGGGCGACAGGAAGCACCTTCTTTTTTTTCATAAACTTATCCGGATCATGATTTTCAGCCAAAACCATTTTATCTACATATGCCTTGAGTTCTTCTAATGTGTCTACTTCCGCTACTCCCATCTAAAAGAAAAAACAATCTATGTTAAGGAATATCATAATAAATATAATAAGCCGAGTAAAAAATAGCTGTAGCATGATCAGAATTCAAGTCAAGAAACCCAAGTTTGATCACCAGGTGGTTAGTTAGTATGGTGACAGGCTCACCAGCAGTCACATTGTCACAAAAATTATTCAGTCTTCAGTGAAAGGTGGCTCGAAAGCTCTGTCTACCTTGGTGTTATGAATGGCGCGAAGAAATTTATTTTTTGATATTTTTTGTTTTTCACAATAAAAAATCAACTCACCTTGATCGATGAATGCTACAAAATCTGGTAATTAAATCTTTTCAGAGCCTGGTAAGTCAAGCAGTTGGTAGTGCCACTGGTTTGGGTAGGTAGACTACCATCTTATCTGGTGTAATTAGAATAACAACCACTGTGCCTCTAGTTCTACCTACTCTTAAATAAATTCAGAAGGATGGAATTAAATTCAGACGGTTTGAGTTGGTATGGTAAATTTTTGTCACTGATTAGACTGAGAGATACCACAAAAGCGTATATTCATCTTATTTATATCATTTACAGATCATTTTATTCATACTGTATCTTTCAAATTCAAACAATAATTGTTACACTACCATCTGCCATCTGCCGTCAAACAGGTGAGTACCACAATCTGTTTGGCGACAGATGCAGAACTGGTGACACTAAACATATGAAGAGTCTAGCCTTTAACATAATAAAACATCAATAACTACAAATTGAACACAGTACTTACAATCCTTCCATTGACAATCCAGACAAGATGCGGGTACTGCTTGATGTCGAAATTCCAGCAGGTTATTTCATTGTCCAAGCAATTCACTTTCCCCACTTGTATGTACTCATTGTGAGCGAATTGTGTGGCCAGCTCCGCCCAAACCGGCGCTAGTCTCTGAAATATGTAAAAATTGTCGTGAAACATAACCAATTGATTCATTAACTTTATATTATAATAATAGCCTTTAACAATCTATCTCTTATCAATTTAACAATCTATCTTACAATGTAGTTACAATAATTTTAATTGCTTGACACTGGTACGTGACGATTGTCTTGCTGTCCAGCATAGGCCTCCCCGATAGTCCGCCATCGAATACGATTCTGTGCTTGTCTCATCCAAGTATGTCCTGCTATTTTCTTTATATCGTCTTCCCATCTGCGACGTTGTCTTCCTTTCCGTCTTTTGTAATGTCTCGGACTACCACTCTGTTACGTCCCTAGACCATTTGTCCTTATCACTCCTTATCATATGCCCTGTCCACCTCCATTTTAGTTTTTTAATACAGTAAGTAACATCTGTAATTTTAGTTTTCTTCCTTATGGTATCAAGTTTCATTTTATCTTTTAATTTAATGTTTAGTATACTTCGTTCCATACCATGTTGACAGGTTTTAATTTTGTGTATATTACGATTAGTTAAGCTCCAGGTGTCAGCACCCATATGTCATGACAGGTAAAATACATGAATTAAATATTTTGCTCTTCGCTTTTAGTGGTACGAGAGGGTTTTTCATTACCTCCTTGAGAGACCAGTATTTTTCCATGCCAAGGTGACTCTGTTGTTAATTTTTTTTTAGTTAACTTTATATTATTATTATCTAAATAAATAAATATCTTCACGCAATTCCCAATACAGGGGTAGACAGAGGTCTAGTCTAGACAATTATCCCTTCGACCCATCTTCCATTGAAGAAATTTTCGGGACAACGCGACAGGTGGTGAGCCCGTGACGTCTTTATGTCCATGCCAACGATATAATCTTGACTTGAAATTCCGATCTCCCAACCACTCGGCTATCGTGACTTATATTATTATAATTTTAGTTTAGGCTTGATAGAGCCACACGGCGGCTTTTGATTCATAGACGAATGGGCTGTCTCCATTGTGTTAATAATGAGAAAATTGTTGATAATACAGCTGTTCTAGTGCTAACTATGCAGCAGAGGAGCTGGCTATAAGTGGGTCTAGCATGCTTGTAGGACCAGAACCCATAGTCCCAATTCTTTGGCTTCGATGGATGGATATATAATCGAACTAGGCTACAGCATGCACAGCTCTGGGTGAAACACAAAGAATGTAGGCAGGCTATGGAGGCATTAACGACAGTTAATAGTCATTTGACTAAAATGCTGCTACATCTGAATAAACCACAAATTCCGTAGCTAATTAGTTCCTTAACTGGACATGGTTTATTTAACAAGCATCTTCAATATAGGTGTAACCTACAGGCCTCTGCCGTGTATGGAGGACGAGATAACTCCGGTCTATGTCATGCTGAGGTGTCCGACGGTAAACAGTAACCCTGTAGCATCTCAAATTCTCTCCCAGACGTCACCGGTAATTTTAAGGAGCTGCTGGGTTTCCTTGAGGAGTTAGGTTGGCTCATATAATCTAAGACATACGTACCCTCACGCAAAATACGCGTTTAGTGCGGAAACCAGCCTATCTAAATTATCGCAGATGTCATCAACAGGCATCTGCGTTTCATACAATGAGTGAGATAATCCATCTCTTATTTACCATAGTCCTCTTTTTACTTAAACCATGGTAAAATTTTTACATTCAAGTAATCAATCTTTTGTGCCTTACATTTCTCAGTTTAACATACTCATGCCAAAAAATAATAAAACTTAAAACTTTCCTGTTTATTAAATTTTCAAAAGATGACATATAAAAAGAAGTTACCTTTACACCTTACCTGTGAAGCTTTGCACCAAGGTGCATAGAACATCACAAAATGTTGACCTTTAGATACAAACTTCTCAATATTTTGATCAGTCAAATATGCCATGCCACTGAAAATTTTTACTTCAGTGTTTACTTCTTTAGTTTCCTTTGGCTAAAATAAAAATATTGACATCTATATGTGGACCTTTATACATGTATATATATCTTCACGCAATTCCCAATACAGGGGTAGACAGAGGTCTAGTCTAGACAATTAAGTCCCTTGACCCACCTTTCACTGAAGATATTTTCGATAATACATGTATATATATCTTCACGCAATTCCCAATACAGGGGTAGACAGAGGTCGAGTCTAGACAATTAAGTCCCTTGACCCACCTTTCACTGAAGATATTTTCGATAATACATGTATATATATCTTCACGCAATTCCCAATACAGGGGTAGACAGAGGTCGAGTCTAGACAATTAAGTCCCTTGACCCACCTTTCACTGAAGATATTTTCGATAATACATGTATATGAGTATTTAAATGGTGTCAGTTTTATTAAAAAATATTGGCTTTGTAAAAAAATCAAGATTATCTCTCTGGAGATATTAATTATAAAATCTATGATCCTACAATACTCCATATGTACAAATTCAAGCTTCTAAACTCTTTTGATCAAATTGGAATGACTGTAAATAATAAAAGATAGACTCCTATATCTAACAGTCGCCTTGGTAAGTACTATCACGTGCGACATGTCTACAGGCAGTAAGCATCTGTAACCTTCTTCACTTGAATGGTTTGCAGGTGTTATATGCTGCAATAGCCACTTACCATCAAGTGCACTGTAGGCATGTTTTTCATACCCTTATTACAACATACCTTCTTGCAATAAAAAGCTGAGTAAAAAAGTTGCATCAAGAAACTAAAATAATTGTCAAGTAATAGCTACTTATCTTCAGATAAAATTTAATGTTAGCTCACAATTCGACAACCTCCGTGAACGAGAGGCGTACACAACAGCTTTCATTGTGTCGCCTGCTCTGAGTTCGGATTCGATTTCTGATCCCGTGAATACAGAAAACACTTTCAGTATTTCTTGGGTCAGGGTGTTTGTGGTACCTTTGTTGTTTCTGATTCCATAATACAAGTGCTTAAGCTGCTAACTTTGCGATCAGAGCAATTTATGTCAGGTAATCTTTAAATAGTCTTAAATATGTGAATATTAATATTTAAATGTGTGTATCAGTACAGTAGTTTATACATTAAAAAGATTTACCTCAGGTTTCGAAACAAAAATTTCACCGAGAAATAGTGTCAAGGATGGCAGATCTCTAGTACCTTTGTACTCTACAGGTGAAAATGAATTCTTATGAAAGAATAGTAACGTAGGGTAACCTGAAATCAAAAATTACTTTCGATTAATGGAACTTGGTTAATTAAACTATGTTAGGGCCACTTATTACTTTCAGATAAGAGTGTCCATTTTATATATTATGTCACTAGCCATGTGCAGATAGCCGAGTGGTAGGGTGGTCGGAATTTCAAGTCGAGAGACTCGAGTTCTATCCCCAGGTTGCAGGTTTGCCTATTATTTATCATTGGGCAGTAGGATATGGAAATAAAGGAAACAAACAGTTCTAGCTGTTTTTACATCAGTAAGTAAGTAAAACTTACAATATAAGGATCCTTACATTGTAAGTTTTATAAATAGATCTTCAAGCTATTTCCCATACTGCAGTTGACCCACATTTCAATGAAGTATATTTATATTGTAATTGAAAACTAAATATTTTTTTAACAAAGTGTTTATTTTTATTACATTCTTTGTACTTGTCACTAAAAACTTGGGTGTTTGAGAAAAATATTTATCATAACATTGATAATTATATTCTCTATTTGTTTGATGTGAAACATCTATAGCCGCACGTAAAACCGATTTCTGGCGTGGCGACGCATGCCGTGCACGTACGTAGTAGTGTTTATGCACGCTATACAAAGGTATACTAATTTATACCCTATTACCTGAGGATTAAGGTTTATAATTAAACACTGAAATCCCTTTTTTATATTTAATTAATTATATTCATATTATTCATATTACTGTCTATGTAAATTATATTAAGATTTCATTTTTACATGAAAGGTCATTTCCTTATAGTCAAAAATGTTCAATAATTTTTAAAACGAATAAACATAAACTACCATTAAAATTAGCTGGAGATTTTAATGTAAATTTGCAAGAGCTGAATACCTGCCATTAATGACATTTCTTCAAAAAGAATTTCAATTGCAAATCAACAACAATCCAAAAGAATCTACTACCAAATATGGAACAACTATAGATGCTGTAATTGTGAGATATCTTGATAATGTTTCATCCAATACTTTTGTAACGTATTAAATAAATATATAAATATCTTCACGCAATTCCCAATACAGGGGTAGACAGAGGTCAAGTCTAGACAATTAAGTCCCTATGACCCACCTTCCACTGAAGATATTTTCGATAATACATGTATATGAGTATTTAAATGGTGTCAGTTTTATTAAAAAATATTGGCTTTGTAAAAAAATCAAGATTATCTCTCTGGAGATATTAATTATAAAATCTATGATCCTACAATACTCCATATGTACAAATTCAAGCTTCTAAACTCTTTTGATCAAATTGGAATGACTGTAAATAATAAAAGATAGACTCCTATATCTAACAGTCGCCTTGGTAAGTACTATCACGTGCGACATGTCTACAGGCAGTAAGCATCTGTAACCTTCTTCACTTGAATGGTTTGCAGGTGTTATATGCTGCAATAGCCACTTACCATCAAGTGCACTGTAGGCATGTTTTTCATACCCTTATTACAACATACCTTCTTGCAATAAAAAAGCTGAGTAAAAAAAAGTTGCATCAAGAAACTAAAATAATTGTCAAGTAATAGCTACTTATCTTCAGATAAAATTTAATGTTAGCTCACAATTCACGACAACCTCCGTGAACGAGAGGCGTACACAACAGCTTTCATTGTGTCGCCTGCTCTGAGTTCGGATTCGATTTCTGATCCCGTGAATACAGAAAACACTTTCAGTATTTCTTGGGTCAGGGTGTTTGTGGTACCTTTGTTGTTTCTGATTCCATAATACAAGTGCTTAAGCTGCTAACTTTGCGATCAGAGCAATTTATGTCAGGTAATCTTTAAATAGTCTTAAATATGTGAATATTAATATTTAAATGTGTGTATCAGTACAGTAGTTTATACATTAAAAAGATTTACCTCAGGTTTCGAAACAAAAATTTCACCGAGAAATAGTGTCAAGGATGGCAGATCTCTAGTACCTTTGTACTCTACAGGTGAAAATGAATTCTTATGAAAGAATAGTAACGTAGGGTAACCTGAAATCAAAAATTACTTTCGATTAATGGAACTTGGTTAATTAAACTATGTTAGGGCCACTTATTACTTTCAGATAAGAGTGTCCATTTTATATATTATGTCACTAGCCATGTGCAGATAGCCGAGTGGTAGGGTGGTCGGAATTTCAAGTCGAGAGACTCGAGTTCTATCCCCAGGTTGCAGGTTTGCCTATTATTTATCATTGGGCAGTAGGATATGGAAATAAAGGAAACAAACAGTTCTAGCTGTTTTTACATCAGTAAGTAAGTAAAACTTACAATATAAGGATCCTTACATTGTAAGTTTTATAAATAGATCTTCAAGCTATTTCCCATACTGCAGTTGACCCACATTTCAATGAAGTATATTTATATTGTAATTGAAAACTAAATATTTTTTTAACAAAGTGTTTATTTTTATTACATTCTTTGTACTTGTCACTAAAAACTTGGGTGTTTGAGAAAAATATTTATCATAACATTGATAATTATATTCTCTATTTGTTTGATGTGAAACATCTATAGCCGCACGTAAAACCGATTTCTGGCGTGGCGACGCATGCCGTGCACGTACGTAGTAGTGTTTATGCACGCTATACAAAGGTATACTAATTTATACCCTATTACCTGAGGATTAAGGTTTATAATTAAACACTGAAATCCCTTTTTTATATTTAATTAATTATATTCATATTATTCATATTACTGTCTATGTAAATTATATTAAGATTTCATTTTTACATGAAAGGTCATTTCCTTATAGTCAAAAATGTTCAATAATTTTTAAAACGAATAAACATAAACTACCATTAAAATTAGCTGGAGATTTTAATGTAAATTTGCAAGAGCTGAATACCTGCCATTAATGACATTTCTTCAAAAAGAATTTCAATTGCAAATCAACAACAATCCAAAAGAATCTACTACCAAATATGGAACAACTATAGATGCTGTAATTGTGAGATATCTTGATAATGTTTCATCCAATACTTTTGTAACATATTAAATAAATATATAAATATCTTCACGCAATTCCCAATACAGGGGTAGACAGAGGTCAAGTCTAGATAATTAAGTCCCACCTTCCACCGAAGGTATTTTCGGGACAACGGGACTTTACTACTACGGGACTTTTGTAACATAGTTTAGTTATCATCGACCAATCGTCACAGTAATACCGGCAGAGTAAACATCGAATATAACTATAACTGAAGTCACAGAGAGAGAGAGAGCAAATATTTAAATTGTGGCCACTTGATATTAATATCGAATTTTTATATCAAATGTAAATAAATGTTTATTAAATAAAGTTACCATTTTCTGTAAGAAATTCGTAATAGTTCATTTTTTCATTAGTATTTTGTTAGTACTTCATTTTTTCATTCCTGTAATAATATTATCTTTTATGCATATTACCTGTACACACACGATGTTTCACATCTGCCAGGCGTCCCATGATGGCTCACATTTTTTTTTTGCTTATAATTGATTTGGTGCACAACTAGAGATGAATTGTACATAATTTATGATTCATAATTATTCAAAAAAATCAGTAAATAATTTTTTGCACACTTAAAATTATGTTACAGTCTTGTTTAATGAAATACTCTACAAGTAGTCCAACCTATAGATCCATAAAAATTACCTGTTATGTCATTTTCTTGACAAAGTTTAGGATACAATGTGCAATCAATTTGGGCTATAGCAAATTTTGAATCCTTTCCATTTACTATCTCTGCTAATTCTGACCAAATAGGATGAAACTCGGTGCAATGACGACACCTGTGGAATAAGTTGTCAGGTTTTATTAAAATATTATGTTCTGTCAATTTAAAAAGCAATAAACATTCTGGTTATCTCCTTTTTCAAGCATACAAAAGGAGAGATTTTAGTTTAAGATTACATAAAAATATAAATTTTTAAAAAGAAAAATAAATATAATCGCAAATTAAAAAAGAAAGCCATATCGCGGAAAAAGAAAATAAAAACTTGCGCGAGGCCTAGGGACAGCCTGAACGAATCTCATGAGTACCCACCAAGGAGCATAAAACATTATAAAATTTCCTTCCATATCTTCAATTTGACCCTTAAAATTATCCGGAGTATATTCATACACAAATCCATCTTCGGGTGCTACAAAACTGGGTAAAAATATGGATATTAAAAATAGCAACGGGTATATATGAGGTTTCATTTTATATACAATTGCAGCTAAATATACACTTTGAAAAGAAAGTCTTTATTATTGTTATAAAAGAATTGTAGACAAAAATCACTACTTTTTAAAATAAATACTGCGAAATGGACTATAAATCGACGTCTTTTTTATAAGTTGTGTTGTCAAAGTCAAGTGTCGTAAAACATTGTCAATGTCAAATCATCAACCAAAATTCTAAAAGTCAAAGTTAATCATTGATAGATGACGTTTCCGATTTTTAGGTTACGTTTCCGATATCGAGTTATCACATCTATGTAAAAACCGTTTACTGATATCAATATCATTAGAATTTTTTTGCAACCGATTATTCAGTATCTCCACCGATTTCGGCCACAGCGACTTGGACTATTGCGAGCGTCATTCGTGTGTTTGCTGGTGACTGACATAATCTATTTTTGCGCTGAACGTGCGAGCACATTGAGCGTAAGTCGCACCCCGCAGACATAGTGCACACGGTCCACCGTGATCGGTCCGCAGCCATAGTCTCTTATTGTGTCGGATCTAAGTCACATTTCTTCATGTGGTGCGTAAGTATGATATATTCCAAGATAACGGATATTTACGGTGACTATGGAGTCAAAGAAAAAATTATGAAAATGGGCTATTGTCATCGGTCGATAGGTCACACACTTATTAAGGACGGAAGGAGGACAATACGGCCAGTTTCAACTCAATCATTTTAAAGTGAGTTGAAATCAAATATTCCTTTACATAGATACACATATACCTAAAACCTTGTGCGTTTATTAGGTGTACACAATTGAATATTTGAAAATTATTATTATATCTTAAATGTTGTCCAAATATGTAGGTTTACAGTAAACATTAAAAGGGGTCAAATTAAGTTGAAATTAATTTGATAAGTAGACGCGCGTCTACTTATGAAGAACATGATTAATTTGAAAGAATATATAATGATCGTGATATTTGGCAGTTAGTTCTCTCAGGCTACATCGTCCGGGACTATGCGTGAAGACATTTGTATATTAAAAAAATATGAAATATAATAAGAACCGTCGTGGTTGTTCTATCCAACATATTTGTTTGTTTTTTCACTCTTTGAAATTTATGGCATTGATAGCTACATTTGTTAATATTAAATTTAAAAACTTATATTGAAACCTAAATATCAATAATATAATCTTAACGTATCGTGTTCCGATTAAAGATCAATAGAAATAAAACGGTTAATTTATAAGAATCGGTTTTTATCTACATTAAAGATATAATTAGCCAAACAGCAAGGTAAAAAATGAGATGTTTATAACTGTACTCATAAACGCATGTGAATTAATTCTGAGTAACTGCAATACTGCAACAACCTGTTGAAAAAAATAAAAATCCTATCATTTCTATTTAAAAAAAAGACGATTGCGGCATCACAGCATGAATCGTAAACGTCACTTTGGCGTAGGTTTTTCAACACACTAAAGAATGTGGTAATTCTTCAAAATGGTCGCTTTGTATGGTTTGCCAACTTGCATGTCTGTGTTTTAGAGTTCTTTGTTTTCATAAATCGTCCAATATATCGTGAAATTTCTACAAAAAGTCGTACTGTTTGTTGCTGTTTTGTGTATACATTATTATTGAATTTGTACTCTTAAATTGTGGTGCGCAAGATAGATGTCATCGGTAATGTGAGAGCACTCGACTATCATTTTTATTTTACGTGATCATGACGTCTAGGATTCTCATTCGAATTTGTGGAGAGTAAAAGAATATCAGGTAACTTATTTGTTCATACCGATAGCATTCATTTACCCCGTTTTCGACGATGTAATGTGAAACAAAGCCGACTCTAATTTTGGCATTCCTCAGCTCTATGACAGATTTGATTCGTGTAAAGCATTCTTATAGTTTTCTATTAGTGGCTCCAGTTTTAGACTTTGAATTGTTATATATTTGATACTATACAAACTTAAATTGTTTTTTATGGTGAATATTGCACCACACTGCATAAATACATTTTGTTTTGCAACTAAAACTTCCATGAAACTCGATTTAATTGTTGTATTTACGTATTTCGTTATGATTACAAACACATAATAATTACTTATCATTTTTTTTCAGTGAAACAAACAAAACATTTGTATACAATTCACAATATACAATGTTATACAAGTATTGAAAGAGTACACAGTGAGTGTTTTAATAAGTTTCAGGAATTATATTTACCCAAAGTTCGGATTAAAAAACACTAATGCGAATTGATACAGCTGATAAGTGCAGCTGGCGGGGTGTGCTTATGTGATGGGAGGGGTGGGATGAAAGCTCGGCGCTCGGGCGCTGCGCCATGAACCCGCCGGCGCCCGGCAAGACGGCCACGCGCTCCTCCGGATATCACCAGAAGGCGCTCGCCGAAATTCGCAATTCATTGCTACCATTTGCCAATATTGGAAACTCGGAACCTCCAGGCTCCTCTGCTGCAAGCACAGTCAGCTCTGGAGTTAGTTCTGGCTTCAGTTCCTCATCAGGAAATGGTCTCGATAAGGATTTAAATGTATTACCACAGTCACTTAATCAGCTGATTGCTCTTGGATATGAAGAGGTAAGATGTATATCAATTCTCTTTCTATGAATAACTTCTAATTTGAAGATAAACATTAATTTGCAATCTGACAACCTTATTAGATTCTGTTGCCCTCTTTTCCATTGTAACCATAAGTACATACATATAAACAACCTGTAAAAGTTCCTTGCTGGACATTGTGCCTCTCCTATAAGGAAGATTTGCTGTGATTGCCTTACTTGTCATGGTAATTGGCAACTCCAGTATATCCCTCAAAGGAAAAGGGGTGGGATATTTTTAATCATATTGTAGGATTTAATTATCAAAATAAGAATATATATTTGTTTATTGACAATTATTTTTTAATCATATCACCATTTCGTAATAAGGTTCCTCTAACAGAGAAGAAACAGGCAAAATAGACTCCATAGATATACTCTTATTTGGTCAATCTTTTTTAAATATTATTCAAAGATATGATGTGATTTTTTCTAGAAATAGCTTGGGAGTGGTCACCTCATTCCCAGAGGTTACTGTCATTAATAAATTCATTTATATTATAATAACCCTTCTCATAAAGCCTTTTTTTTAATAAATTTCTTAAACATGTTAATAGACAGGCTTTGGACATTTACTGAGATTTTGTTGTAAAAGTGTATACACTGCCCTAAGAATGAGTTACCTTCTCTATGGAGTCTAGTAACCACTGTAACAAGCTGTCAAGTAAGCATTCTTATAAGAAAAGTAATGTAAAATCTGTCGAAAATAGCAGTTAACATTGTTCCACATTAGGTTCCATCTTCTAGAGAGTTGTAAGTTGGTCACTACATATGTACAAAATGTGTCAGAAGTCTATGCTTACTCTGAGAATTGAAAGCCATGGGAGCATATATGATATAATAATGGTAAATTATGATATTTGTAAATATGATGTTGGTTGTTGATAATACTAACAGATTATCAGATGTGTCAGATTATTGTATTCCTATAGGAATTAATTCTACAATAGATTTGTAGACAGATGTCTAGGCAATGAAGACCTTTCGACCCACCTGTCTGTGCCTGTCTTCATCTTTATGTCCAAGCCTACTGCAATATAAACCATACATCTATTAGTTTTGAAAAAACCCCTTTGGTGACTGACACTGGCGATCAAATTATCTTGACTCAAATTCCAATTACCCAACCACTCGGCTCTTGTGACTATAATAGATTTGTAATGTAAAAATAATTATTAGTAAAGAAAAATATGTAGTCACATATTATATAAGAAAGAAAGAAATTTTATTTACAGTCTGGACTACAACAGATACAAAACAAATAAATTAAAATAATGGAATTACATAGAATATTATTATAATAAATGAAGTATTCTTAAAAAACCATTTTAAAATAAATTTAAATGCCTTCAAAAACAATACAAAAATGAAAGAATACCTGCCTTCTTCTTCTTTTTCTTCTTAACAGCATATCAAGTCTGCTGCTGCACATAGGCCTCCACTAAAAC
This sequence comes from Sericinus montela, assembly GCA_029286605.1. Lineage (NCBI taxonomy): Eukaryota > Metazoa > Arthropoda > Insecta > Lepidoptera > Papilionidae > Sericinus > Sericinus montela. Next base: position 16,303,852 of record JAGSMR010000015.1, read on the forward strand.
ATTCCATAGTTAACAGTCCTCAACCGCCTGCATCCATCAACTTTCCGCAACATTTTGCAAGTGGTCACTCCATCTAATGGGGGTCGTCCACTGCGTTTGCCTGTATGAGGTTGCCACTCGAGAACCTTTCTTCTCTATAGCTTATTACTTATTAATTTAAATGAAATATTCTAATAAAATAATATATAAATAAATATAATACAGGGACAGCTAAAGCATTTGTATTTTGGAATCAGAACCTGCAAAGGTACCATAAACACCCAAAATCCGAAAAACTGTAGAAAAAGTGTTTTCTTCATTCATCGTCAGTCCTTAGGGTCAGTAATTCATTAATTTTGTAGTATACAAAGACTTCCTAAGAATAGATTTAAACTTTCTATCAAAGTAGTCTTCTAACGATATAGGAACTTTTGGAAATTAGTTGATTCTAAAAATCAACCTTATCCTTATGTTATTTTATTGCCATACTTATACTAATTCTTATTTGTGTGACTGAGACCAGACTGAGAAACATGGTGTCATAAGTTCCAATTCCATAGTTATTGTGAACTATTGTCAGTAGCCGAGTTATTGTTATTTGAGTCAAGAGACCCGAGTTTAATCTCCTGGTGGCCTACTCATACCAATGGGTTTTTAAAAACTTGTATGACTTATATTGTTGGCTTGGACATAAAGTCTGCGTCGGGCTCACCACCTGTCACGTTGTTACGAAAAATATTTTCGATGGATCAAAGGGACCTCTGTCTATCCCTGTATTGGGAATGGCATGGAAATATTTTTTTTAATTTTATCGTCATGAACCATTAAGTACCTAGAACCGAAAACAATTGGGAAGGAAAGAATCTTGAGTGGTAGCATCATACAGAAAATGCATTGGTCTCACACATCACTCAAAATTATTGTGTATGTATATACATACACCCTATATTCTGTACAATTTTTTTTAATTATATGACAGTATTTACTAAAACTAACCCATAAAAAATGGAATAAACTGGAGGCTATTATTTTTGGCTAAACTTTCTTAAACTACTTACAATGCTGTAGGATGCTAATACATTTTTGTGACTTAATTGATAAGAATGAGATAAGATGGCATTTTTGGTTTCTTACATGAATAGAAAGAAATAAATTGGTGAATGAATTATAAAATACATAGTGAAAGGTAGTGCAAGAATATACAAACCTCTTTTTTTCTTAAGTGTCCTATGACAAAAATTATTTTTTTCATTTTAGGATCCAGCTGTTAAAGCTCTTAAATATGCGGGAGGCCGGTTCGACGCAGCTCTCGACTATCTGTCGAAGCAGCAGGAACCTCTCAACGGAGTACTCAAGACAAGTAACTTTAGTACTAAGCTAATAAGAAAACCCAGCTTAGAAAGGGAGCTCAATCTTCACAGGGGAAGCCCCGCGCTAGACTCCGGCGCAGGAAGCTCGAGGTCAGATAGTCCGCGGCAGTCGGACGCGCCGCCGCTTCCACATGAGAAGTTGAGTAGACAGTACTCGCCGTCTGGTTTCTCTGAGCCCCCGCCGCCTCCACCGCCAAGATGTCCCTCCACACCGCCGGTGCCACCCTCTGTCCAGCAGCTGATGAAGCGGATGTCCCCCGCACCACCTCTGCCGCCTGCGAGAGGCACCAGTCCCGTGGCTACCGGGGCACCAACGCCACCAGCGCGGCAACCCATGATAGTTCAAAACGGACCTCAAGTACAACAGCAGCTAAGTCAGCAAATACAAGCGCTGAGCATATATCAACCTGGATCCGCCGGCGCCGAACTCCCACCTCCCTACCCATTGTCCAGCGTCCCTCCACCACCTTCTTACTCAGTTTCCATGCAGAATCGACAGAGCCCCACTCAGTCCCAGGACTACAGGAAGAGTCCGTCGTCGGGGATTTACTCTGGAGGCACCTCCGCAGGTTCGCCGAGCCCGATTACTGTAACGCAATCGACCGGCTCGTCGTCCGGGATGACTCGACCTACGCCTATTCAGGCGTGGACAGCGAGGCAAGCGGTCCAACCTCCGATCATAATGCAATCTGTGAAGAGTACACAAGTTCAGAAGCCAATACTTCAGACTGCCATTGCACCTGTAGCCCCACCGCCAGTCGCGAGCTCCGTAGTGCAGCCGCCGCCGCCGTCTTACGCTAGTTCAATTCAACAGAAGCAACAAGCACAAACGCCGCCTAGCTATCCGCTGGCGCCAAAGCCTTCGTCGCCGGGATCGACTCCTCCCGTTATTCCGACGGCGACCACACCCACCGTCCCCACCACTGAGCCTCCTAGTTACGCTATCACTATGCAAGCCCTGGCTGTGCAGAGAGGAATGCACCCTATACCACCGCCACCGTACGGTAATCAGAACGACAACACGACGACAGTCAACTCCCACCACTCGCCCCTACATAAAAAGTTTTCCAACAACTGCGACATCAAAGGTGAAACATCTCAGGGTCCCATGGAAATTAAATGTCCGAATCAGAACTGTAATTTATTAAAAGAAAGTGCTCCATCAAGCTCTGATAAGAGCTCGAATGGATCAACGGAACGCCGATCGAAAGGTTTGCCCGAGAAGATCAGACATCAGTCACCTATTCCTGAACGAAAACATATCAGTAAAGAGAAAGAAGATGAAAGGAGGGATTGTAAAGTTAGAAATTATTCACCCCAAGCTTTCAAATTTTTTATGGAGCAGCATGTTGAAAATATTCTAAAATCCTACAAGCAGAGGACGTACCGACGTATGCAACTGGAGAAAGAGATGACGAAAATAGGTCTCAGTGCGGAAGCTCAGTGTCAAATGAGAAAGATGCTGTCTCAGAAGGAATCCAACTATATTCGGTTGAAGCGGGCAAAGATGGATAAGTCAATGTTTACGAAAATAAAGCCGATAGGTGTGGGCGCGTTCGGAGAAGTGACACTTGTAAGAAAGATTGATACTAGTCATCTATATGCCATGAAGACACTGCGGAAAGCAGATGTGCTGAAAAGAAACCAAGTAGCGCACGTTAAAGCCGAAAGGGATATTCTCGCAGAGGCTGACAACGAGTGGGTAGTGAAGTTGTATTACAGTTTCCAGGACAAGGATAACTTATACTTTGTCATGGACTACATACCCGGTGGTGACTTAATGTCGCTATTAATAAAATTGGGTATATTTGAAGAGAACCTGGCGAGGTTTTACATTGCGGAACTGACATGTGCAGTGGAGAGTGTTCATAAAATGGGCTTCATCCACAGGGACATCAAACCGGACAACATACTCATAGATCGCGACGGTCATATAAAGTTGACGGATTTTGGTCTCTGCACAGGCTTCAGATGGACGCATAATTCAAAGTACTACCAGCGAAATGGTAAGTTCAGATTTTTTATAAAATTATTTATTACATTCTTATATTTATAAGAATGTAATAAATAATTATTTTTAAATTTACATTCTTATTTAAGTCAAGCACATTGAATCTGTCCAACTAAATCAATCCAACTAAAATCCATTATAGAGGCAGGCAATTTGAAACTTCTTCCCTCTTCTGCTACTCAGTTTTTCCTAACTGTACCCGTTCTCTTCTTGACATAATGTTTGTGTCTTCGCTTTGTCATGTTGAAAAACATAGGTAGTCTGTTTCCACGATGCTATCTACTTATCCTATAAAATTAGACCTCCGAAAGCTAAGTCAAGAATATTACTTCAGCGCAATTTTAGTAGTATAAACTTAGATCATCTTATTAAGGACGCCGAAGAGTTAAATTGGAGTTTAGTAGTTAATGCGCCCAAAGTTGACGAAGAAGTTGCTTTATTTAACTTCCTCTTAATTCAGTTGTATGATAAACATGCACCTGTTCGTCCAGTGCGCCGTAAACATCCACCATCTCCGTGGTTGACGGATGACATAAAAAATCATTGAGAAGAAGAATCGATTAAAATCTAGATACAAATCAGATCCTAGTCACAATAACAGAGAAAAATATAGATTTATACGTAATAGCTGCAACAATGTGTGTAAAAATGCACAACGACGCCAAATTCATGACTCAAAATCCTGACTCTGCTAGAGTCTGGAAGTATCTTAAATCTCTAGGAGTTGGGAAATCAAATAAAAACTTAAATAATCATACTTTAGATCTGCTAAACCAGCATTTCTCTTCCGCGTCTTGCATTGATGATCAGGCAAAAGAACATACATTGAATTTCCTTTCAAGTATTCCCGGTCGAGATACTCCTGCTTTTAATGTAAGTCAATTTGACAGCTGTGGGGTCAAGAGAGCTATCTTATCCATTCATTCGAATGCAGTTGGTACTGATGTATAAGCCGTAAGATGATCATCCCCCTCGTTGACTTCCTTAGCCCTGTAATAACTGTCATCCTCAATAATTCCTTGAATACTGCTTCCTTTCTGACTGTTTGGAAAGACTGTACTTACTCTATTGGATTTCAGCAATGCGTTTAACACCGTTCATTTTGAAATCTTGTTAAGTAATTTGCGCTCTCTTAACACTTCTCCGGCTGTAGTTGATTAGTTTCGTAGTTACCTAGTAGGATGCTAGCAGCGTATACAGGTTCAGGATGTTTTTTCCACATGGACTGAAATTGGCGCTGGCGTTCCTCGCCAGCGCCAATTTCAATGAAGGAAGGCGGAAGGTGGCGTGTTGTCACCATTCCTTCTTGCAATTTTCATTAATTCTATAAGCAATTACATGTCTTCTTCTTATCACTTGTATGTAGACGATCTCCAAATTTATACAAAATCTTCTCTGGAAGACCTGCCATTGGCAATTGAGTCAACAAATATCGACTTGGCCAGTATCTTAAAGTGGAGTAAATCTTATGGTTATTGCATCAATCCCAAGAAAACCCAGACTATAATCGTTGGATGTTCTAGAATAATTAATAAAATTAATTGGTCTAATCTGCCTCAAATTTTTCTTAATGCTACTCATGTCCCCTATAGCAATACTGTTGAGAATTTGGGCATTTTATTTGATTTCTGTCTGACATGGACTCCGTAAATAAATGAAGTCAGTCGAAAAATGTTTGCTTTTTGCCATTACAAACCTCAGTATACTTTTCATATTTTGGCTTCGCAAATATGATAATATCTCCGAATTTCGCAAGCAGCTGAAGTGGCTGCCAATCCGCCTTCGCAGGAATACGCACATCCTTACAGCTCTGTACTCCGTATACACAATCCATACTCTCCGCAATATTTAAAAGATCGATTTGAGTTTTTGTCACTTTCTCATGATCGATTTCTTCGTTTCACTATCAACCTTTCCCTCCGAACTCCTCTACACTCCTCTTCCTTTTATAATAAACCTTTCACTGTTACAGCTGTCCGCTTGTAGAATGCTTTGCCTCTAGACATTCGTCGTGCACCATCCCTTCCCTCATTCAAAAACTCCTCAAATCTTATTACCTTGATATCTGACACAATTTCCCATGTTATTATTTTTTTAATTCTATTTTCTGAGCTTTATCCTCTTGCCTTCTACCAATCTCTTTCTTTCTCTATTCCTGACAATTCTTTTCATTGCGGCTACCATCATCTAGTCATTCGTTTTTAATAATAACGGTACACCACCCTCCTTTTCTTTTCTTTATTACTTCTATATCTGCCTCTATACAGGTGGTAGGAGCGTACGAGCCTGGGGATCGAACTCGGGTCTCACGACTCGAATTCCGATCACCCAACCACTCGGCTATCGTGACTTAATTCTTTGTAAAAAAAATATAAATAGCTTCACGCAATTCCCTATACAGGGTTAGACAGAGGTCTAGTCTAGACAATTAAGTCCCTTCGACCCACCTTCCACCGAAGATACTTTCGGGACAAAGTGACAGGTGGTGAGCCCGTCGCCGTCTTTATGTCCAAGCCAACGATCTGAATCGTACATAGGTTTTGAAAAAACCCATTGATACGAGCCTGCCACCTGGGGATAGAACTCGGGTCTCACGACTTGAATTCCGATCACCCAACCACTCGGCTATCGTGACTTAATTCATTGTGCTTTTATAATAAGTATATGGGCATATTTCATGATCATATTTGTGTTTTTTTCCTACTACTACCGATTTATTAATTATTATAATAATTTCTTTTCTCAGATCACGGAAGGCAAGATTCGATGGATCCTGTTGACGGGGAGTGGGGTGCGATGGGCGAGTGCCGCTGCCACCAGCTGAAACCGCTCGAGAGGCGACGGAAGCGCGAGCATCAGCGCTGTCTCGCTCACTCACTGGTCGGCACGCCGAATTACATCGCACCGGAAGTACTCCAGCGGACGGGCTACACGCAGCTCTGCGACTGGTGGTCCGTTGGGGTGATTCTGTACGAGATGCTGGTCGGCTCCCCGCCTTTCCTCGCGTCTACACCCGCGGAGACGCAGCTAAAGGTTCGTATTGACGAAAACATTCATTTTTTTTTCAACTGACCGCGATGGAAGAAAGATTTATCTTATCTTCACGCACAATCCCTGACTGGGTAGCCAGAGAGAACAGAACGCCAAGTGTCACGATCCCTACATACTTCTTTCGCTTCTTTCAGATTCATCATCTTCTTCATACATGCACGTCTCTTACTCTTCGTCCGAGTACTCTTGACCCTCGCCTCTTCGAGCAATTTGCTTACATGGTCTTCGAAAGTTAGTCTCGGTCTACCTCGACACCTTTTAATATTAACTTTCGCGCTATATATTTTCTTCGCCATTCGGTCTTCACTCATTCGCTCAACGTGCCCAAACCATCGAAGCATGCCCTTATCCATTTTTGTGACAAGGTCATCTTTCAAACCTGCCATATTGGGAATCTCTTCGTTTCGCTTTCGGTCGGCCATGGTAAGGCCGCACATTTTACGAAGAGATCGCACCTCCACTGCATTGACCCTGCTTTTATGCGTCTTCTGGCATACCCAGGTTTCGCTGGCTGTATTATTTTATTATTATTTATTTATCTTCACGCACAATCCCTGACTGGGTAGCTAGAGAACAGAACGCCAAGTGTCACGATCCTACATACTTCTTTCGCTTCTTTCAGATTCATCATCTTCTTCATACATGCACGTCTAGGTATCCGAGTACTCTTGACCCTCCTCTCTTCGAGCAATTTGCTTACATGGTCTTCGAAAGTTAGTCTCGGTCTATCTCGACACCTTTTAATATTAACTTTCGCTATATATTTTCTTCACCATTCACTCATCTTCTTGTCTTCACTCATTCGCTCAACGTGCCCAAACCATCGAAGCACGCCCTTATCCATTTTGAGACAAGGTCATCTTTCAAACCTGCCATATTGCGAATCTCTTCGTTTCGCTTTCGGTCGGCCATGGTAAGGCCGCACATTTCTGAAGAGATCGCATCTCCACTGCATTCAACCTGCTTTTATGCTTCTTCTGGCATACCCAGGTTTCGCTGGCTGTATTATTTTATTATTATTTATTTATCTTCACGCACAATCCCTGACTGGGTAGCTAGAGAACAGAACGCCAAGTGTCACGATCCTACATACTTCTTTCCTTCTTTCAGATTCATCATCTTCTTCATACATGCACGTCTAGGTATCCGAGTACTCTTGACCCTCCTCTCTTCGAGCAATTTGCTTACATGGTCTTCGAAAGTTAGTCTCGGTCTATCTCGACACCTTTTAATATTAACTTTCGCGCTATATATTTTCTTCGCCATTCGGTCTTCACTCATTCGCTCAACGTGCCCAAACCATCGAAGCATGCCCTTATCCATTTTTGTGACAAGGTCATCTTTCAAACCTGCCATATTAGGAATCTCTTCGTTTCGCTTTCGGTCGGCCATGGTAAGGCCGCACATTTCTGAAGAGATCGCATCTCCACTGCATTGACCCTGCTTTTATGCGTCTTCTGGCATACCCAGGTTTCGCTGGCTGTATTATTTTATTATTATTTATTTATCTTCACGCACAATCCCTGACGGGGTAGCCAGAGAGAACAGATCGCCAAGTGTCACGATCCCTACATACTTCTTTCGCTTCTTTCAGATTCATCATCTTCTTCATACATGCACGTCTAGGTATCCGAGTACTCTTGACCCTCCTCTCTTCGAGCAATTTGCTCACATGGTCTTCCAAAGTTAGTCTCGGTCTATCTCGACACCTTTTAATATTAACTTTCGCGCTATATATTTTCTTCACCATTCACTCATCTTCTTGTCTTCACTCATTCGCTCAACGTGCCCAAACCATCGAAGCACGCCCTTATCCATTTTTGAGACAAGGTCATCTTTCAAACCTGCCATATTGCGAATCTCTTCGTTTCGCTTTCGGTCGGCCATGGTAAGGCCGCACATTTCTGAAGAGATCGCATCTCCACTGCATTCAACCTGCTTTTATGCTTCTTCTGGCATACCCAGGTTTCGCTGCCATATAACAAAGTCGGTACCAACACTGCGTTATGTATTGCAAGGCGTGCACTTTTCACAACGCCTTGCCTTTTGATTAACGCAGTCAGGGCACCATTGACTTTGTTCCCGGCAGCGACACGCCTGTCCACATCTAAATCACATCTTCAACCCGGCTAAACGCACTCCCCAAGTATACAATTTCATTCACCTGTTCTAGACATTCCTGATTTACCCAAATTTCGCACTTCGTTCTTTCTTCGTCCCTTTCAAATACCAGAACCTTAGTTTTATTAGCGTTCAAACGGAGACCATTAATTTCACATTCTTCTTTCATACACGTGACTAATGCCTGCAGTTCTGCCTCTGATGGTGCTATAAGCACTGCATCATCAGCATAAAGCAGACAATTTACTTTTATGTCACCCAATTTCACACCCAAACAGCTATCTTTCAGCTTCTGTAAACAGCTGTCGAGATACAGTATGAATAGCCAGGAAGACATGACACAACCCTGTTTTACGCCTGTTTGGACGCTAAACATGGGTGACAGGTCATGCCCTACCCGCACACAGGCTTTACAGTCACAGTAAAGTGACTGCACAGCCCTTAACAATCGACCATCCACACCATACCCCGGCAACAGTTCCCACATTTTCTTCCTTACAACCTTATCAAATGCTTTCTCAAGATCCACAAAAAGCACAGAAAATCTTCTGGTTAGCAGCCAGAAGCTTCTCCGTGATCATGCGGAGAAAACATTTGATCCGTGCATCCTCTTCAGGTCTAAATCCGCATTGTGCCTCCATAGAAGTCTTTCGATTTATCTTGCATCCTACGTGTCAAAACCTTCGAGTAAACTTTACTTGCTAAACTGGTCAAGCTGATCGCCCGATAGCACCCGCAGTCATAATGTGAACCTTTACCTTTATATAAAGGCACAATGACCGCGAATCGCCAATCATCCGGAACAGCCCCCGTTCGCCAGCACAAATTGCACAGCAGATGAAAGCTGTCCCAGACGCGTGGCCCACCATACTTGACCATTTCAGCAGTAACTCTGTCTAGTCCGCAGCCTTACCACATTTCAAACTTCTAATCGCACATTCAATCTCTTTCATACTGATGACCTCAGTGTCATCGAGGTCCGAGTCTGGCGTACCAGTCACGGCGTCACCCCGGATCCTCACTAAGATCTTCACACGCATACATCTCTCTATAAAATTCGCTCCATCGCTGCATGACGTTCGATTTTTCTGAGAGGACGTCATTAGTTCCCGAAAGCACTTTATTCATTCTTAAGGCTGTCGCACCACTCCGGGTCCTTCAACCTCTTTCCAGAAGAGTTTGGGGTTCTCCTTGAAGTTGTGCGACAACCTTCGTCCGCTTCTATTCTACTCCTTTCACGCACTTCCTCAATCAATGCTTTCGTGTGAACTTTCTGGAGCTTATATCTTTCTTTCCTCTTCTCTCTCATATCCTTATCATTACTAAAAGCCAAGTAGTCTAACCATGCTTTCTTCTTCTTATTTACAGCTTCTTTCACTTCGTCATTCCACCATGCATCACCCTTTTTACCACTACCTCTTTTCACAGTTCCACACACGTCTTCCGCTGCACTAACCATTCCATCTCTAAGGCTCTGCCATATTTCTTCCACATTTTCTTCCTTACAACCTTATCAAATGCTTTCTCAAGATCCACAAAAAGCACAGAAAATCTTCTGGTTAGCAGCCAGAAGCTTCTCCGTGATCATGCGGAGAAAACATTTGATCCGTGCATCCTCTTCAGGTCTAAATCCGCATTGTGCCTCCATAGAAGTCTTTCGATTTATCTTGCATCCTACGTGTCAAAACCTTCGAGTAAACTTTACTTGCTAAACTGGTCAAGCTGATCGCCCGATAGCACCCGCAGTCATAATGTGAACCTTTACCTTTATATAAAGGCACAATGACCGCGAATCGCCAATCATCCGGAACAGCCCCCGTTCGCCAGCACAAATTGCACAGCAGATGAAAGCTGTCCCAGACGCGTGGCCCACCATACTTGACCATTTCAGCAGTAACTCTGTCTAGTCCGCAGCCTTACCACATTTCAAACTTCTAATCGCACATTCAATCTCTTTCATACTGATGACCTCAGTGTCATCGAGGTCCGAGTCTGGCGTACCAGTCACGGCGTCACCCCGGATCCTCACTAAGATCTTCACACGCATACATCTCTCTATAAAATTCGCTCCATCGCTGCATGACGTTCGATTTTTCTGAGAGGACGTCATTGGTTCCCGAAAGCACTTTATTCATTCTTAAGGCTGTCGCACCACTCCGGGTCCTTCCAACCTCTTTCCAGAAGAGTTTGGGAGTTCTCCTTGAAGTTGTGCGACAACCTTTCGTCCGCTTCTATTCTACTCCTTTCACGCACTTCCTCAATCAATGCTTTCGTGTGAACTTTCTGGAGCTTATATCTTTCTTTCCTCTTCTCTCTCATATCCTTATCATTACTAAAAGCCAAGTAGTCTAACCATGCTTTCTTCTTCTTATTTACAGCTTCTTTCACTTCGTCATTCCACCATGCATCACCCTTTTTACCACTACCTCTTTTCACAGTTCCACACACGTCTTCCGCTGCACTAACCATTCCATCTCTAAGGCTCTGCCATATTTCTTCCACACATTCTTTCCTGACACCAATGCTGTCCAGCTTTTCGGCTACCCTTGCTTGATATTTATTCCTAGTGTCCGCTTCCTGAAGCTTCCAGCTTCGGATGCTACCGACCGACTGTGGTTTTGGTATCGCCGTCCGGTGGCGCCAACCCGCGAACAAATAAATAAATAAATAAATCTAGTAATCACTAGATAGTGATCCGTTCCCAGGTCAGCACCTCGGAACACTCGCGTATCCATCACCTGTTTTCGCAGTCGGTCATCCACCAGGAATAAGTCGATCATACTTCTCTCATTCTCTCTTGTTCTAGTATACATATGGATTTTATTGTGACTAAACATAGTGTTTGTCACAAGAAGACCCTTTTCCTTGCATACAGCCAGTATAAGCTTGCCAGCATCGTTAACCCTTTTATCGCCAAACATTCCAAGCACCGACTCGTACCCTGGCCGAGCGGTACCAACCCATCCATTCAAATCACCACATACAACAATTCTTTCGTTTCCTCTAACCAAGTCTAGAACTTCTCTTACATTCTCCCAAAACTCCTCCAGCTCAGCTCTGGATGACGAAGCCACCGGCGCATAAACAGCCAAAAGGAATAACTTCGTCAGTCCCAATTTAAAGCGAACCCAGAGAAGTCTCGAGTTCACAACCTTATATTCAGTCATAACATCGACCAACCGAGACGACAGCAGCACCCCCACTCCTTGGCAGGCGCTCTCGCTCTCCGGGACTCCGGACCATAGAGCTAACGCCCCGCCAGGCTCTTCAATACCGCTGCCCTTCCGCTTGGTCTCCGACAAACACACAACATCTAATTCTCTTTCTTTCATTATTTCAATCAACTCATTCGTCTTATCTCTCATGCCTCCTCTAACATTCCACGTGCCAACTCTGCACTCCGTCCTCCACCTTCCGCCGTGTCGGGCTGTGCGTGACGGGTGGCGGTCCCCATCGCCGCTTTGCGCGCTGCATTTCACACCAACGGGGACGAACTGGTGTGCGTCGCCTTGGGGGGACGCCCTAACCCTCGTTGGCATGGGTGCGCAGCTGTGTAGAATTGCAGCCCTGAAAAGGGCTGGCAGGGGTCGCGACGAGCACGCTTCTACAATGACCCCCATGGCTGTATTATATTATATTATAATCGAATCTGCAATTTTGTATTGATTTGAAAGCATATAAGCTATGCTGAACTTTTTGTAATTAAATTAAAGAGCAAGTTTTAAATATTTTTTTTTCATTTAATATTTATCTTCACGCACAGTCTCTGCATGTCAGCCAGAGAGAACAGATCGACAAGTGTCACGATCCTTTCATACTTCTTTCGCTTCCTTTACATTTTCGTTCTCATAATTTTCTTCATACCTTCGCGTCTAAGTATCCGATTACGTTTGACCCTCCCATTTTAGAGCAATTGCTCACATAAATTCAATTAAATAATTATAATCCAATGTCTATAGTATATATTATATGCTATACCCTATTGTAAATGAGCATATCTAACTGATTTTCTTGTTATTCTTTAACGGTTAAACTCCTTTCGATGAATTTTATGATTTTTTTAAAATTTTAAAAACTTCTAACAAAATAAAATTTTTAAAAACTTCTAACAAAATAAAATTTTTAAAAACTTCTAACAAAATAAAATTTTTAAAAACTTCTAACAAAATAAAATTTTTAAAAACTTCTAACAAAATAAAATTTTTAAAAACTTCTAACAAAATAAAATTTTTAAAAACTTCTAACAAAATAAAATTTTTAAAAACTTCTAACAAAATAAAATTTTTAAAAACTTCTAACAAAATAAAATTTTTAAAAACTTCTAACAAAATAAAATTTTTAAAAACTTCTAACAAAATAAAATTTTTAAAAACTTCTAACAAAATAAAATTTTTAAAAACTTCTAACAAAATAAAATTTTTAAAAACTTCTAACAAAATAAAATTTTTAAAAACTTCTAACAAAATAAAATTTTTAAAAACTTCTAACAAAATAAAATTTTTAAAAACTTCTAACAAAATAAAATTTTTAAAAACTTCTAACAAAATAAAATTTTTAAAAACTTCTAACAAAATAAAATTTTTAAAAACTTCTAACAAAATAAAATTTTTAAAAACTTCTAACAAAATAAAATTTTTAAAAACTTCTAACAAAATAAAATTTTTAAAAACTTCTAACAAAATAAAATTTTTAAAAACTTCTAACAAAATAAAATTTTTAAAAACTTCTAACAAAATAAAATTTTTAAAAACTTCTAACAAAATAAAATTTTTAAAAACTTCTAACAAAATAAAATTTTTAAAAACTTCTAACAAAATAAAATTTTTAAAAACTTCTAACAAAATAAAATTTTTAAAAACTTCTAACAAAATAAAATTTTTAAAAACTTCTAACAAAATAAAATTTTTAAAAACTTCTAACAAAATAAAATTTTTAAAAACTTCTAACAAAATAAAATTTTTAAAAACTTCTAACAAAATAAAATTTTTAAAAACTTCTAACAAAATAAAATTTTTAAAAACTTCTAACAAAATAAAATTTTTAAAAACTTCTAACAAAATAAAATTTTTAAAAACTTCTAACAAAATAAAATTTTTAAAAACTTCTAACAAAATAAAATTTTTAAAAACTTCTAACAAAATAAAATTTTTAAAAACTTCTAACAAAATAAAATTTTTAAAAACTTCTAACAAAATAAAATTTTTAAAAACTTCTAACAAAATAAAATTTTTAAAAACTTCTAACAAAATAAAATTTTTAAAAACTTCTAACAAAATAAAATTTTTAAAAACTTCTAACAAAATAAAATTTTTAAAAACTTCTAACAAAATAAAATTTTTAAAAACTTCTAACAAAATAAAATTTTTAAAAACTTCTAACAAAATAAAATTTTTAAAAACTTCTAACAAAATAAAATTTTTAAAAACTTCTAACAAAATAAAATTTTTAAAAACTTCTAACAAAATAAAATTTTTAAAAACTTCTAACAAAATAAAATTTTTAAAAACTTCTAACAAAATAAAATTTTTAAAAACTTCTAACAAAATAAAATTTTTAAAAACTTCTAACAAAATAAAATTTTTAAAAACTTCTAACAAAATAAAATTTTTAAAAACTTCTAACAAAATAAAATTTTTAAAAACTTCTAACAAAATAAAATTTTTAAAAACTTCTAACAAAATAAAATTTTTAAAAACTTCTAACAAAATAAAATTTTTAAAACTTCTAACAAAATAAAATTTTTAAAACTTCTAACAAAATAAAATTTTTAAAAACTTCTAACAAAATAAAATTTTTAAAAACTTCTAACAAAATAAAATTTTTAAAAACTTCTAACAAAATAAAATTTTTAAAAACTTCTAACAAAATAAAATTTTTAAAAACTTCTAACAAAATAAAATTTTTAAAAACTTCTAACAAAATAAAATTTTTAAAAACTTCTAACAAAATAAAATTTTTAAAAACTTCTAACAAAATAAAATTTTTAAAAACTTCTAACAAAATAAAATTTTTAAAAACTTCTAACAAAATAAAATTTTTAAAAACTTCTAACAAAATAAAATTTTTAAAAACTTCTAACAAAATAAAATTTTTAAAAACTTCTAACAAAATAAAATTTTTAAAAACTTCTAACAAAATAAAATTTTTAAAAACTTCTAACAAAATAAAATTTTTAAAAACTTCTAACAAAATAAAATTTTTAAAAACTTCTAACAAAATAAAATTTTTAAAAACTTCTAACAAAATAAAATTTTTAAAAACTTCTAACAAAATAAAATTTTTAAAAACTTCTAACAAAATAAAATTTTTAAAAACTTCTAACAAAATAAAATTTTTAAAAACTTCTAACAAAATAAAATTTTTAAAAACTTCTAACAAAATAAAATTTTTAAAAACTTCTAACAAAATAAAATTTTTAAAAACTTCTAACAAAATAAAATTTTTAAAAACTTCTAACAAAATAAAATTTTTAAAAACTTCTAACAAAATAAAATTTTTAAAAACTTCTAACAAAATAAAATTTTTAAAAACTTCTAACAAAATAAAATTTTTAAAAACTTCTAACAAAATAAAATTTTTAAAAACTTCTAACAAAATAAAATTTTTAAAAACTTCTAACAAAATAAAATTTTTAAAAACTTCTAACAAAATAAAATTTTTAAAAACTTCTAACAAAATAAAATTTTTAAAAACTTCTAACAAAATAAAATTTTTAAAAACTTCTAACAAAATAAAATTTTTAAAAACTTCTAACAAAATAAAATTTTTAAAAACTTCTAACAAAATAAAATTTTTAAAAACTTCTAACAAAATAAAATTTTTAAAAACTTCTAACAAAATAAAATTTTTAAAAACTTCTAACAAAATAAAATTTTTAAAAACTTCTAACAAAATAAAATTTTTAAAAACTTCTAACAAAATAAAATTTTTAAAAACTTCTAACAAAATAAAATTTTTAAAAACTTCTAACAAAATAAAATTTTTAAAAACTTCTAACAAAATAAAATTTTTAAAAACTTCTAACAAAATAAAATTTTTAAAAACTTCTAACAAAATAAAATTTTTAAAAACTTCTAACAAAATAAAATTTTTAAAAACTTCTAACAAAATAAAATTTTTAAAAACTTCTAACAAAATAAAATTTTTAAAAACTTCTAACAAAATAAAATTTTTAAAAACTTCTAACAAAATAAAATTTTTAAAAACTTCTAACAAAATAAAATTTTTAAAAACTTCTAACAAAATAAAATTTTTAAAAACTTCTAACAAAATAAAATTTTTAAAAACTTCTAACAAAATAAAATTTTTAAAAACTTCTAACAAAATAAAATTTTTAAAAACTTCTAACAAAATAAAATTTTTAAAAACTTCTAACAAAATAAAATTTTTAAAAACTTCTAACAAAATAAAATTTTTAAAAACTTCTAACAAAATAAAATTTTTAAAAACTTCTAACAAAATAAAATTTTTAAAAACTTCTAACAAAATAAAATTTTTAAAAACTTCTAACAAAATAAAATTTTTAAAAACTTCTAACAAAATAAAATTTTTAAAAACTTCTAACAAAATAAAATTTTTAAAAACTTCTAACAAAATAAAATTTTTAAAAACTTCTAACAAAATAAAATTTTTAAAAACTTCTAACAAAATAAAATTTTTAAAAACTTCTAACAAAATAAAATTTTTAAAAACTTCTAACAAAATAAAATTTTTAAAAACTTCTAACAAAATAAAATTTTTAAAATAAAATTTTTAAAATAAAATTTTTAAAACTTCTAACAAAATAAAATTTTTAAAACTTCTAACAAAATAAAATTTTTAAAACTTCTAACAAAATAAAATTTTTAAAACTTCTAACAAAATAAAATTTTTAAAACTTCTAACAAAATAAAATTTTTAAAACTTCTAACAAAATAAAATTTTTAAAATAAAATTTTTAAAATAAAATTTTAAAAACTTCTAACAAAATAAAATTTTTAAAATAAAGAATTTTTTAAATCCCTCTTATTTGATTACAAAAAGCTTAGCATTGTTTCAACACATTTTTTATTTAAAAAGTTTTTTTTTTAATTATTATAAATATTGGTTTGCAGGTTATAAATTGGGAGAGCACGCTTCACATCCCTGAAGCGGCGAACTTGTCGCGGGAGAGCAAGGACCTCATCCTCCAGTTGTGCTCGGGGCAAGAGACGAGATTAGGAAAAGACGCCAACGAGGTCAAGAATCATCCTTTCCTAAAGAGCATCGACTTCGAGAAGGGTCTCAGGAGACAAGTAGCGCCGTACATACCGCGTATCGAATACCCCACGGACACTTCGAATTTTGACCCAATCGATCCCGAGAAACTGAGGAACTCTGGCAGTTCGGATTCGAATAAGTCTGACAGTGAGTTGTTGGACAATGGGAAGACGTTTCATGGCTTCTTTGAATTCACCTTTCGAAGGTTCTTCGACGACGGCTACACGAACAAAATCAACTTGGACGATGACAGCCAAGGTCCGGTTTACGTGTGAGTGTGATCAAACGACGGTGGTGAAAGAGACACTGACACTAACATGTAGGAGTTTTTTTTTACAGTGTGTGACTCTCTCTATTACACTAGTTTTTTTTTTTTTTGTAAACATAATGAATATAACGTATTTAAAATTTTAATCTTAAAGCCGTATTGTTAATAATCCCGGTGATAATGTTGTAATATTGTATCGTTATGTATTTGTAAGAGTAATCTTATTTTATTGTAATATATGTAATGAATGGACCGCAGAAGTACATGGCCCGGGTTACTATGGTGCTTTTAAACCGCGTTATATCGTCGCCCCGAGCGCAGTGTTGTCTCATGTTGTTCCATTCACTGTATACTATTTTTGTAATTAGAGAAATTATTTATGAGATAAGAACAAGCATATGAAGTAGTGAATTATTCACTATATTTTCTTATGTATTTATCGAAGTAGGTTGCTTATAAATGTGTGTTTGTTTGTATAATTGTAAAACGTAACTTATGAAGTCATTAACAGTTGTATTTTTGGAATTGGCGTATATGTTGTAATTGAAAAGTGCTTCCAATTCTGTCTACGGGACGTTAGCTCATGTGCGTGCCTTAACTTTTCTATTAAACACTTGTACAACTATAGTCCTAGTATCACAGTAGATCAGGTTTTGGTACCCATATTTGTTTAGAGGTATCCCAATTTATAACCTAAAAATCTACACCTTTATAAGCTAAATTTTTTTTTTTAATAAACAGATTAATAGTGAACTTTAAACAGATTCTTAAACAGTTTATATTTATTTTGATGTCACATGGAACTATTGCCAATTCTTTCAGTCAATTCCTTGTTGAAAAATATTCGAATATTTTGTTTTAACTAATATTAAAATTTACTGCGTAGCGCAATTAGTAACGATAAACAAAGAACAAAAACCCGAAACGTGTGCAGTACTGTTATAGAGGCAAGTTTATGTTAATATCCAGACGAGTTAAAACTTGTACAGTATGATATAAACAAAGTCACTTCACTTAAATTATGTGTTATTGAATGTAAATTGTTTTATTCTAAAAATGAAACATGCTTATAAGAAGTAAATGAAAATAAAACATGGGAATTTTGTTGATTTTTTTGTTTAACCCTTATAAAATACAATTAAACTTATATACTATTCTCAAAACTGACACAACCTTAGTTATTACATACGTAATTTTTTCAAATGGTGGGTAGTAATAGAAATTCTTCAACTCTCTTGTTAAAATCGTCAGCATATCTTATGTGAATGTTGTGTTTGCCCTCGGGATATAGATGTATTCTGGAAACAATGATTTATTATTATAATACCAGTTTGATTGGTATATTTCCATGAAAAAATCTCTTAGATTGACATAGTGTAGTGAAATAATTTACTATTTAGAGAAAATTACCTGGAGCCCTCAATGTTGGTATGTAAATGTGATACATGAACATTATCAACTAAAGGATCCTTTTCTCCATGCAATATTAATGTTGGGCAAGTAATGTTCTTCAACATCTCGGAACAAATGTTGCCATGCTTAGCTTGAAATAATGATGCCATGCCATCAACCCAATTTGCCCAATACTTCGTAAAATTTTCTTCGCCATACACATCGATCATTGGCTGTCGCATTTTACTTGACCATGTTTTGATATCTCTTATTTCTGTAAGAAAATAATTTTATTTATGGCACCACTTAAATCTATTAATTTGATTTGAATTAATTTGTTAACAATAACAAAGAGAATTTATATTCTACATGTTTAATAAAAAAAGTTTCCTATGTAAAACCTATCATTCAAACTATTAAAAAAATTTATGCAACAAATGGAATTTCCTATGATCATTTTATTTTAATCTTTAGTGTTGAAAAGCAAATGAGTGTGCCAGAGTCAGTGTTTTGACAATCCACAAAAACAAAAGAATTGCGGAAAAATATTTGCTTTTCTGAACTGATATTTCCATAATTACTGTTTAACTGGCCAGGAGTTTTACAATTAGGAAAAGTTATTCTACATTTAACTGAATAAATTAAAATCAATTGAATAAATTTATTATTAGCTTGAGGATAAATGAGTAATAAGCACCCAGATCAATCAATGTACTTTCACAGATTTCCACTTTTATAATTTCAATTAGAAGACTAGTAAAAACGACTATAATTCTTAAAAAATAATTTAAAAACATTTACATAATATTGTATAGCAAAATATTCATGGATATTTTTTAAATAAAATTTTCTTACTTTTATAAGCTTCCAGTTCATGTGGTAAAATAAATGAATTACTTCCCCAAACAACAAGTTTGTTGACTGCCTTTGGATATTTTGCAGCCAGTATCATCCCTGATATACCACCATCACTCCAGCCCAAAATTGAAAATTTTTGAATTTTTAATTGCTGCCAAAAACACATTCTATTTAAGCTTGAGGCTAATTTGCTATTAGCTTTCAGAAAAGCAAAAGCATTAAATAGTTTTAAATTATTTATTGGTCTTCTAGTCATGGTAACAGATAGAGGTATTGGGTCCAACCAGGAAATTTCATAGAAAACTCATGATTATAATCATGAGTTTTCTGTTTCTATTTTTATCATGGAAAAAATTATTTAAAGAGCACATTTCTATAAAGTGGGAACAAATATTATGTAGATATAATAAATTTTAAGTAATTCTTGGTAACTTGTTTTTTAAGAACCATTTATGTACAAAAACAAGAATTGAGTATTTTAGAAATTATATACAAGAGTAAATCCAAGGTCTATACCTTGTCCGAGTCACAATGCTCAATTTAATTTCATAGTATAAAAGTAACCTGTTTAATCATAGTAATATTACATGCCAAGTTAACCAAATGCTCAACAGTGAAACTGTTTTAACTGCCATGTTAAATAATTAGAAAGAGTATCATGACAATGTTATGCAAAATGTTGGAGAAGCATATAGCATTTGGACATGACTGCTTTCCTACATAAACATTAAGGAATTTTTAAAAAATGTGGAAATATGTTAATAAAGAAAACAGACACATTATGTCAATGTTTCAAGAACCTTCTGAAATTCATAAGCAATGTCTGCATCTTTTTCATAAAAATCTGGTTTAAATTCCTTTTCTGGAGGTCTACTTTTTCCATATCCAATTGGATCCCATACTACTATTGTAAATTTTTCTCTATTTAGACCTTCTATTTGTGGTTTGAAATCAGTCCATATTGTTCCTAGGGCACCAGGCATACAAAACACATGATGGGGACCATTGCCCACTTGTAGATAATTTATATTGTAGTCTCCTACTTTAATCTTTTCTTCCTGAAAAAAAAAAGAAATTTAAAACTGGAAACAAAGCTACTACAGTTGTGGTACTAAATCTGTTCATTTAACTATGCATTTTTCTTTCAATACTTTATTGGCCAACTCCAGTTGGCATGGTACTAGACTTAGCCATTGACCGAGAAAAGAACCAGCCCTCTTGTCACCAGTGGTACAACCAGTGACATGTACAATTCTTTACAAAATGCACCCGTAGGGACACTACAGACCGTTCGGCTCTACGGCAAATGGAAAAAATATATAATAAATATTTAAGTCTCTTTCCCGATTCAGCTGTCTCTGAATTGATTAACTATGAATTGCATACATAAAAAATTGGAAGTACATTTTTCATCTTCACACACTTCACTTCAGTACCGGGATAGTCAGAGGTCTAAACAATTTAGTCTTTTCGACCCACATTTTACTAGATATTATTTTTGAGGCAATGTGATAGGTTTAGAAAAAACTTGTCTGAACCTACCTCCAGGAGATCGAACTCGAGCCTCTAGATTCGAATTCCGATCACTCTAACGCTCGGCAATTACGAGTACTATGACGACGATCTCTTTTTAAAAACTTACCTTAGGTAGTGTTGCACTAGACATTTTCACGCTGCAAGCTCTTAGGATTCCTTTTGCTTTTGCCACAATATTTAATTTATTACTTAAAATTTTAAGCATTTTAATGTAAACAAATGATAATAAATAAAAACTATAAAATATTGCTCAGGGTTGAAGTCTGACATTGGTTTGATTATGTTGACATTAAACTGAACTCGTTATCTATCTTATCAGTATCAGTAACAGTGTTTCCATATTGTTTCAATTCTCCACAGCACACCGCAATAAAGATTTTCCTGATTTTTTTATCTTGAATCCTGTAATGTATGATGGTTTATATTTTTGATAGTTTTGATTTTGTTCAGTTTTGTTAGCAGCACGATCAGTGCTGATACATTCCAAAGAAGGGTTACATACATACGTAAAAAATAGTTAAGCATTTTTTATTTTATAGTTTTTGTGATGTAAGTCATTTTTACAAAGAAATTGAAGTAATTGGATAAAATTTCTTCAAATATTTTTTTCTAACAGAAGACGATACAATAATTACCGAAGCCCACGCACCCTCACAACACTAAAAATGTTGCAAGTTCGTTGCTTGCATTCAGAAAGAAGGAATTAGGAAGGAGAAAAGGGTGAGAAGATTGCGAGACTGATGGTTATCTCATTAACCTGACGATGCATATAATAAACACAAGATGCTTCTACAAAAAAGGAGATGCATGCATTATGCATCTTATACAGCCTCGACTGGAGGAGGCCCAACGGCGTTGTTTTGCAACGTTGACAACAAAACAATGTTGGTCCTCCTACAGTCGAGCTGGTTTATTTTCTTTTTATGGCAATTTAAAGTTATGAAGTGCGCCTTTTGCACCTTCTTACATTAAATTTTCTCTTCAAAGAAGAACTAATAATTTTATGAAAGGAGAGTTAGATGAATATTTATTTTAGAATTAGGAACATAATTTTCAATTTTGTAGTCTATTTTTAATCTACCACTCTTTCTTAATGCAGTTCCCTTAACAGAGAAGTTAATTTATTTTACAATTACAAGCCTTTATGTAAGTAGCAACTAAAAGTGCCACAGAAGATCAAAGTATATCCCACAATAATGATACCACAAGAGAAAGAAAAAAATGTCAAGGATTTTAGATCGAAGAAGACCCGCTCCCACAAGCGGCGCCTGCTCACAAGCATGACGCATATAGCTCTCCTTAACCATTTTAAACTGAAACGGACGACCCACCGCACAACGCGGCAGCATGCAAAGGGCTTTAAGCGAGTACAGAGTGGTAGAGATATTGTCATAAAAATCAGTCAAATAAATCCCTTTATTGCTGTATGCTGGCTACAGCTATCGAAGTCTAAACCTGTTTCTTCTCCATTATAGGAACCTCATTATGAAACGGTGGTTGATTAAAAATGGCTATCGATAAACGAATGTAAATCCTTATATCGATGAATTTGATTTGATGACAAATGTGGGCATGGTGATACTACCTTTTACTCCAAATTTGTGGTATGGAGATGAATATAACTGGGACTTTCAATGTAGGTAAAAGAAATCACGATGATTTAATACAACATGACATATGTAAGGATCATAGACCACATAGTCCCATGCGTAAAGATAAGTAAGATGTGGGTTTAACTTAAAGTGAAACACAATGGATAATATTAAAATTAATTTTATTATAAGTATCGACGGCACAGCGTCCTAGCGAGTTACAAAACTAATATTTAGTATTAAACGTTAAAAGCAAAGAAACCGCACTGGTTAAATTATATTTATTAAATTATATAACACATTCTGCAATGGAATATTACACCAGCCATATTGTTTTGCGACCTAATTCAAATTCAATATCAAAATATCCTTTCATACATGCTGTAAAATTCGTTTATTGCTTAGAGCGAATAAATTTATCATCTATTAAAGTGGCATAATGGTGTTTTCTTTCTAATAAACGATTTTACTGTAAAATTTTTTTACTTGTGTATTTTGTATTAAAATTAATCGTTAAATGTTTATATCATTACAATAGTATTCGGTATCTAGAAAAATGAAAAAAATACTGTTCCAAAATCTAAATTGTTAAAGCCTGACCATTAAAATGGTTATAAATGTACAGTCGACATCAGAAGTACAATATGGTCCAAGAATGGTGACTCGCAGAGCATGGCCAATGATATTGGCGAGGTTGCAGGTTCAAATCACTTCTGCGTAAGTTGATATATAAATGTCTCGTTTAATTCAGAGAAAGCCTTTAACACAGCATTTAATAGTAAATATTATAAATTAAATTTATACTGCAACTATACTGGCCAGGGTAACATCATCATAGTTCATTTTATGAATTCCTATTAAATTTGTTTTGGTTTTCATTACTTTTTCTTCTTTCTTACCATTGTAAATGGTGGTTTGGTAAAGTTTTTCAATACTATGATAGTTGGGATATGTTTATTCATAAGACCAGATGTTCCAACAATCTGATTAGTCAGTGTTAATACAAGATTCTTTACAATTTTTGCAAATTCAACTGTTAGCTACTATTGATTTCTTCTTGTAATATTGAAAATAACACCTAATTGTATTGTGATTTTGTAACTAACTTCTATATTACATTCTAATTTTAAATAGTTTCGTGTTCCTGCTTGTTGTTTAATAATCTTCTCTATCATGTCCTGAAAGTTTTCATTAAAAAATATTCAATTTGTCTGACAGTTTATATATCAATTTATTTGTATTCATAAAGCAAAAATTTTAATAAAAGTTAGCAATATAGTGTTTTTTCATATGTTGTTTACAATTATTATTCAAAAGACATACAACATGGAGAGCACCCGAAGCATTTAACATCACAAACATAGATATAACATGTACATGACAACACAATGATCTCAGAACTGTAATTTTAACTAATGTACATTCCGTATTAAAATATATATTTAACTTTAGGCACTTATATGCTAAAAATATTTGTATGTATTTTACTAGTCAGGCTTGGAAACAATGAAGACATTTGAAAGAAGACACATTTACAAATTTTGGTTTAAACAAACAACAAGAGAGAAGTAAACCATAGTCTATGAGAAACAAAAATGTTTATATAATTCCACTATTGGGATCGTATTTTTAGTGTGATGATTTAAAAAGGACAAACTTTTTGATATATTTAGATAAAGAATAGTAAGGTATGTAAGACTATTATAATAAAAAAAACGTAGTTTTACATATAAATTAAAATTTCCACTTTCAAAACATGAAAGTTATTTTTTACAAGAAATATGTGCTACTAATCGCATAACATTGGAAAAACCTAATACAAAAATGTGTTCAACGCCTGTTGTGCTTACAAAAACATATATACGATATTAAAGTTATAAGCGCTGTAATAACCAAACCAGTTCACTCCGAACAATCAACACAGAACTGAGATCACCTTACACCGGAAACATCTTAATCCAACTCTCCAGCATTACAAGCATCCTCGTACGTCTTACCCTTCTGCTCGGGGTCCAGTTTGATCAAGTCGTCGATACGTAGGATTGTGATGGCGGCTTCAGTTGCGAATTTGAGGGCCTTGATTTTAGATATGGCTGGCTCTATTACTCCGGCTGCAAGGTTGTCGCGCAGTGTGCCCTCGGTGAGGTCAAGTCCTACCCATTTCAAGTTTGCATGCTCCACCTGAAGTGTTAACATGAAATAACTTAAAAAAATAGACTTAAGTAAAATAAATAAATATCTTCACGCAATTCCCGATACAGGGATAGACAGAGGTCTAGCAAGACTATTAAGTTCCTTTGACCCACCTTCCACCGAAGATATTTTAGGGACAACGTGGCAGGTGGTGAGCACGTCGCCGTCTTTATGTCCAAGCCAACGATATAATTCGCACATAAGTTTTTAAAACATCCTTTGGTACTAGCCTGCCACCTGGGGATTGAACTCGGGTCTCTTTATGAATGAATTCCGACCACCCATCCACTTGGCTATTGTGACATAACTTGACTTGATTTGAAAGACTTAAGTAAAGCTCCTGTAAATATACTCAATGCTGGGCAAAGGTTTTCTATCAAACATTTGAGACAGATTGGATCTGGACAAAGTCTGTTATGCTGTTCCAGTGTGGTATAGTAGATGTTTGAATTTTTTTATAATAATTGTAGTCCCATTGCGGTAACATTTCACTATAGATGCTTCTGCGTACAATATTTGTTTGAGATGGAGTAAAAACTGTTCTTAAACTTATTTTAAATGAGGAAAAGTAAAGATTGAGCTAAAAGTTTATTTAGTAGTTACTGCAGTTACTAAAAATTACTTCCAACTTCATAGTCATAGCTGAATAATTGCTAAACTGATATATGGTGGCATAAAAGATAAAGAGTGTCAGTTGGTGCCACGGACAACTTTGCCTAGGAGTGGTTTCGGAGCCTACCACTTTTGTACTCTCTCTTCAATGCTATTCAGAAATACATTACTAGTATAAAGTGGAATAATAACTGTTTCATTGTTCTTGCTGAAGTCACGATAACCGAGTGGTTGGGTGGCCGGAATTTCGAGTCGAGAGACCCGAGTTCGATCCCCAGTTGGCAGGCTCGTACCAATGGGTTTTTCAAAAAAACTTATGTACGAATATCGTTGGCTTGGACATAAAGACGGCGACAGGCTCACCACCTTTCACGTTGTCCCGAAAATATCTTCGGTGGAAGGGACTTAATTGTCTAGACTAGACCTCTCTCTACCCCTGTATTGGGAATTGTGTGAAGATATTTATATCATATTGTTACCCAAATCAAAAAACCCATATGATGCTTGGGCCATAGAAATTCGTATTAGAATTTCAGAGTTTGATCCCCAGATTTAAGGTCAATGAGTATTTTCGAGTATAAGTAGAGTAGAGTATAAGTATTAATTATACAACGTTTGTGCAGGTGTTTTTTAGGGTTTTGTTACCTTAGTCTGTGAGGAGTTGTGGTATGCCCTCAGTTTGGCGACGAGGTCGGTGGCGTCCCGCGCGGCGTTCACCGCCAGTGTCTTCGGGATCACGAGCAGCGATTGCGCGAACGCTGCGATCGCTAGCTGTTCGCGGGAACTCTGCAATAGAAGAAACGCTCTTATAAAATCTTGCAATGTACCAGTTACAATATAAATGGACAATTTTTTTTTATTCTCTCAATTCGTATGGAATTTCTGTGTGGTGACGGCGCAAGATTCTATCACCATCTTTCTTTCCGTGAAGCGAAGGTACTCTTCAAAATACCACTGGCTACTGATAGATGGCTGTACAACTCGAAACACATCAGAACATAACTCACCGGATCGGCGGCTGCCAGCAGCGTCCAAGGAGTAATGTGTTTGTTACTGCACATGCCAAGCGTGGCGATTTAGGAAAACCCGCCGGGGCCTATCGCCCGTCGCGGCAGTGCTGCCACTCACCAGCGTGGTGGCGAAGTTGTCCAGGTATATGGAGAGAGCGGCGTCCACGGCCCCGCCGCCCGGCACCGCGCGGCCCGACTCCAGCACGCGCCGCACCGCGCACAGCGCGTCGTGCGCCGAGCGCTCCATCTCGTCGCAGTACGCGTCCGTCGGCCCGCGGAGAATGATCGAGGCGGCCGTGCGCGCCGCCGGCCTGGACACGGAAACACGGTTCAATGTATCACTTTTTTTCTTACTACACTCTGGCGAATACTGTTTTATTGAAGTGAAACTTCTTTAGAATCGTTGTGATTTCAAACCGGATGCAACGGAAAAAGCGACAGGTAAGAGACACAAATACAAAAATGTGTACGATGACGCCGTTTAAGAATGAGACAGAAATATACATACTATTTTATAAATAAACTTTGTAATTATTCTACTCTTGTTATAATTTAAGTTAAATTGAGTTTAAATTATATGTCTTCATCTCATTCTTTTGTTGATTTACTGAAGTTTCACTTCTATCGTGTGTGAATCGCACACATCAATATTTTTTTCAATACTTTATTTACAGACACAAAATTATGTTGATATTTACAATACTTATTAATTAATAATCATCGTTGTTGTTTATTGATGTTCAGCTTCATCTATTTATATATGCTAGATGTGTATCAATACACTCCCAATAGTATTCAGTAAGTCAGAATCTGAGGCCAAATAAAAAAAAAAATTAACAGAACTTTAAAAAGTAACTGATTTAAAATTTAAAATAATTTTACAGTAGCACTTACCCCTTAATAAGGATAAGTTGATCGTCACAAATTTCCTCCTGGACTACTTCAGCTGCTTCACCAATCATGCTCGGCTCAAATACTTCTTCACCTGTTAGCAAATTATAGCAAACAAATTTTGAATGAGGTTTACAAATTCAGTTGGACCCACACTTGTTTAACTTTTTAATCAAAGTATAGGACAGAAAATATAAAACTGCAAAAGAAGTTATTCAATGTATTCTTATTTTTTAGTTTTTTATTAAAATTTATTTCTCTCACCATCCATGTTGGTCAAGGAAGTGAGGTAAGCTGCACCAGTTGCCTTCGCGATCCTCTTAAGATCAGCTTTCTTGCACCGCCTGACTCCCATAGCTCCAGCCTCCACAAAGTACTTGAGGCAGAGATCGTCTATACCGCCGGTGCAAAGAATGACATTCACTCCTGTACTAAGGATCTTGTTGAGACGCTCTTTAGTGATGTCAAGTTCGCGAGCACGTATTGCGTCCAGTTTCTCTGGGTCTGTGACTAGAACCTTAGAAAAAAAATTGGTAATTAACAAATTGGTACAAAGCTCTGCACTATATTTTAAAATACATTTAGACACTTTGAAGTTCTGGAATAATTTTGACTATCATCACATGCTTCCAAGAGGCAAAAAGTAAAATGTAATTTATTACCATCTTAATCTGGGGTAATCCCGGAAATCCAGAGGCCTACAATCAGCAACGTAAGCTGATGTAAATCAATATATATATATATATATATATATATATATATATATATATATATATATATATATATATATATATATATATATATATATATATATATATATATATATATATAAGAATAAATCAAAAATCTTTAGCATGACCTTAAATTTTAAAAATAGAATAACTTTTGGGACATTAGTTATCAGGTGGCACAATAAAAAATGATGATTGATAAATGAAATGTATGGTTGCTGTGTTGTTATAGCATAAGAATATACCATCCCTTTCACCCCCTAGGCGTCGGAAGTAGTGTTTAAGGGTGTTAAATCTGTCAGTGTTAGGTCTTAATAATTAACAACAGAATGTGGGATAATTATTTCAATACAGAAACTCAGATGGATTATGGGAGAGGCATATGCTCAGATTTTAACAGGATATTATTAATGTATGTTTCTAATGTCAATGAATAAATGTTTCTATTTAGTTAGAAGTGTGTGAAAATAGCATGTTACACAAGTAACTATATTCAACTTATGATATATAGATAAAACTGTTATCAGATTCATTATAATATGTATTACCTGAACACCAAGTTTCATCTTGGTCTTCTGTAGTGAAAAATCGAGACAAGCTATTTTTGCATTAAGAATCTTTTTGGGCATAGCTTGAGAAGCAACAGTACAGTTCAGAGCATATCCCTTGACCAGGATACTCTCTCGAGCACTCCGGCCATGTGCTTTAAGAATGTTGACAGCTTTAATAGGATATAAAGCATTGCCTTTTGAATCCGTTGTCTTTATTGCCATTGCTGCATCAACTACCATTTCCGAGAAAAAGTCTGCATCACTGTTTTTTGCTGTTAAGGAATTTATGTATTTTAAAGATTAAAATTAAACTTTATAATGTTCTATCAAAAAATCTACATGTCAGCCTAAGGGACAGTATCTGCTGTTGCATGAATGGTCCCGCTCAACCAGGGCAGGACCTTGGCATTGCAAAATACTAAAGTAAATTTGATAATGATATAATAGCTGAATTCAGTCTTTGTAATAAAAAGAATCAAAGCACTTTTTTGTCTCTGTACATGTAAACAAACATATTTATTTATAAGTGAAATACCTCTGACTCACTCACTTATCATGGTATCCCTAAAACTACACATCCAATTGACATAAAATTTAGCAAAGTACTTATTTTGCGTTGTAGACGCTCACTATAAAAGGGTTTTACACCAATCCTTAATAAATGTTTCAGTCCACACAGGCGTAAACCCAGGTGAAAGCTATTCATTTAATAAACGTATTTTGAAAAAAGCAAGATGCCTCAGCTTCAATGATAGATATATAGATAAACTGTTTTTGCAGTTATTGTTTGTTCATTTGAATAGTTTTAGAAAAAGGATACGCTCCAATAAGCTTTGAGGACATAGTGGTCTTGGCTGCATTAACGATGGATGCTCTACCAAGGGTCTCCACATTGACGGTAAGATTGTCTTGAATATACTTGACAGCCTCTTTGCACGCAAGCCTGTAGCCTGAGATGACACTAGTAGGATGAATTTTGTTCTTCACTAATTCATCAGCATTCTGAAAAAAAGGAAAGCATATTGGTTTGTGTTCCTATTGAGAAACTTCTTGAAATTTCTCCTACTGTGATTGCATTTTTCTGCACTGCTGGACATTAAAGTTAAATCAGTTAAATTGTTTTGTCATGATTTGAGTAACATCCAACATGCACTTTCACATTTACAATATTAAAATAATGAGATATGATATAAATTAAATCTAACGTACATGTGACACCAAAGCCTGTGGTTGTTGGGAACACTACACTCGAAGTTGTCGACGAATACGTATATCTGGGAAAAATTGTTAAACTGGGTAAGTCCAACTTCGACCCAGAGGTCAATCGATGTTTCCAACTCGGCAGGGCAACGTTTGGGAAACTACGCCACATCTTTTCGTCAAGTATACCTCAAAGCCTTAAGACGAAAGTTTAAAACCAGTGCGTATTGCCAGTGGTGACTTATGGATCTGCGGGTCGAATGAGGCGGCTCAAAGTTGCTCAGCGAGCTATGGAAAAGGCGATGCTCGGTGTTTCTCTGCGTGATAGAATCCGCATCGAAGACATCCGCAGCAGAACTAAGGTAACTGACATAGCCGTAAGGATCTGTTTAATTCAGGTGTTACTGACAGCCCTCTGTGCCGAGCGTGCATGGAGGTCGAGGAGACGGTGGCACACGTCTTATTGGCGTGTCCAACGGTCGCGGAATACAGGTTACCGGTAACCTCAAGGGGCTGCTGGGATTCCTTGAGGAGCTCGGTTTTTTCGAGTAAGCTTAGACAATCCTGCCCATACGCAAAATACGCGCTAGGTCGTGGAGTTGCGTAGATCAGGCCGTCTCATCTAATCTAATCTAGCTGTAAGGATCAGCACACTGAAGTGGCAATGGGCCGGCCACATAGCTTGACAAACTGATAACCGTTGGGGAAGAAAGGTTCTCAAGTGGCAACTTCGTATTGGCAAATGCAGTGTAGGACAACCCACAAGATGGTGTGAAAACTTGCAAGATGTTGCAGGAAGTCAATGGATGCAGGTGGCTGGGGACCATTCATTATGGAAAGCTGTAGGGGAGGCCAATGTTCAGTAGTGGACACTTGATAGGCTGTAAAGAAGAAATAATAGGAATAAGGTCAATGATGCCCAGAGTTAGTAGATAGTTTTTGAGTAATGCAGTGGGCACTGTTGACTTTTCTGGTTGTGGTTGTTATTGGTGAAAACTGCACACCTTGCAATACATAACATAGTGCTGGTACCAACTTCCTTTAGGGAATCTTGGGATTGCCAGAAAAAGCTTAAAATTAAAAAATTGCTAATGAGCCAAAACCAATTCCATAATGCTTATGGCAATATTGTAAGAAAGACTTGCGACACACAAATTCTGCAAGAATAAATATTAATATCTAACAAAATTTATATATTTATAATTTTGGATGAATATATTTATAATATTACCTTCAGCAACTCGGCAGCTATTATAACAACAGTTGTGGTGCCATCTCCAACCTCTTCATCCTGAAGCTGGGCCAGTTCAACCAAAACTTTAGCAGCCGGATGCTCCACTTCCAACATTCTGCAAAAGATTTTTGATCAAAAACAGAAATGCTGGGGACAACCCAAATAGTTAAACCAGCCCATGAACACCCGCAATACCAGAGGCATAGCAGATGCGTTGCCAGCCTTAGAGTGCCTCCCCCCACCCCCAAATTGGAGGAGGGGGGGTGTGTGGGCCTCCGGTTACCTGCACTCACCAGACGAAACGCAGAAGTTTGTTAGACTTCTACTTTACGCTGGTATTCTGTGAGGTCGTGGTATTCCCTGGTCGAGCCGGCCCATTCATGCAACAACAAAAGCTGATGCATGGCTCTACGACTGTGAAAATTAATTATTAAAATCAATAAGTAATTTATTTAACTAATAAAATTGTTTAATGCCTACATCACATCTTTAGAAGTGTAATTAATGTTGGAATATGTTTATTATTATTTAGGATTTTATTTGCAACTTTTTTTATAGCTCTGTATATTCTTTTTTTTTTCACTTTATATTTAATTTTAAGTGCTAAAATAAATGTTTTTTTCTTTCTTTCTTGTTAATGCTCATAACTTAGTATTATTTATTCCCATTTTTCTTTCCTTCTGTGTCACAATCATGTACAGTACTTCCAAAAGAAATTTTAACAAAACCTTTATAGTAATTAAGCCATGTAAATGCAACAAAAGTATAGCATTTATAAAGAATGAACAATGCAATGCCATTTGTTTTCTTTTTAATTTTTTTTAACATGTACCTTTTTAAATGTGTGTGAATTAATGAATCATTCATTCACACATAGACATTACTTTAACTTTAAAGGATTTGTACAGTATTTTATTTATATATTTATAGATGCCAAGAAGTTTGAATAGGATTTTCAAATGACAGACCCAAGTTCAATCCCCAGGTAGGCATGTACCACTTACGATTTATATTGTTGGTTTGGACATTAAAACGGCGACAGTCTCACCACCTGTTACTTTGTCCCAAAAAATGTCTTCCATGGAAGGTGGGTTGAAAGGACTTAATTGTCTAAATCTATGTCTCTTATTAGGAGGATTCGGTTTGGTGTGAATATATTTTTTAATTTTTACAAAGTCATGCTAGCCAAGTGGTTGGGTGATCAGAAGTCAATCATCGTCATTTTGACAAAACTAATAGGTTTATACAAATCTTATGGACAATTTATATCATTAGCTTGGACATAAAGACAATGAAAAACAAAAAATGTCTTCAGTCTTTGAACCTACAAAAAATGGAGGGTTGAAAGGACTTAACTGTCTATCCCATTGTTGGGAAAGGTGTGAAGATAATTTTTTCTTCATTTTTCATTTCCTATGGCTATACCAATTACAACAGTTAGTGGAGATAATGAGATATAGTATACTTACTTTAATATTGTAGCACCATCATTTGTGACTGTTACATCTCCAATATCATCCACCAACATTTTGTCAAGACCAACTGGCCCGAGCGAGCTTTTTACTATGTTAGCAATTGCTGCTGCTGCCATTACTACGACAAGTTAAAATTTTATTTACAAAAGGTCTATGTAATGTACAAAATACAGGTTTTATTAATCACCAATAACATTCTGTCTGTCTCATTAATTATTATAAAATATACAGTAATAATCAATATACAGTATTGAATATACATATACAGTATATCCATAAAATGTTAATGATTACAATAAGCTATTACAAATAATGAGAAAATGCTAGGAAACATCACATTATCTAGACATAATTATGAGGCTATTGAAATGGTGATAGTTTTAACTGATATTATATTATAAAATGGTAAAATAAAGTGTAACAAAGAGGTTACATTCAAAGTAAAAAATATATATATAGTGGAGACGAAATTACAAGATATTTATAAAATTTACGGGTATTTAATGTAAATTAATACAACATTATGGTTCGATTTTTAAGTTTTACGGAATTATTGCATATTTTGTGACCATAAGCGGCAGTGCATGTGATCACCGGGATCAACCTCGTGTGGGTTTAGATGCGTCATTATTTACCATTTTGAGTTCTAACTGGTGCTCCAGAGGATCTAGTCCCTGCAACGGACAATGGTGCGGCGAGTGTCGACATTTTTTCTAATAAGTTTAACACAAAATTCACTCAAAATAGCTCGTCACACTTTTTTTGATTCTGAAAGAAAGATTTGACAGTTTTATGTTTAGTGTTGCAATATTAAAAAAAAAATAAGAGAAGCTTGTTTATTGCCAGTAGTATTACTACATCTTTAACACAGATAACACAAAAAACGTATGACGTTGTAATATATAATAATTGAAGAAAAAATATTTTATTGCAAGGAACAATAAAATGATTTTTCTTAAAATATTACATAGTATCACATATCTTATTAAACTTCATGCATCATCCATTTCATCCCCAAGTAATTTATAAAAACAATAGTTTAGTTTAGGTTTGTTTCGGCCTACCTAAACCTGTATGTGTGTTTGTAACAGACTTCTTTGGACGCGATTTTGACCCACTTTAAACGGCCAGATTTCGTTCAAACTTTGTAGAAGTATTTTATTGTTGTCTTATATTTTCGTTATTATTATTTTTTCTTATTCTCTCTATGTCCCTAACTCAACTTTGGCCTGTTTCTGAGAATACAGCACAAAAGTGAAACAGTGTATTTTATACCAAAGTAGCTTAATTTCAATTTTCGCAGGTCTTGATCTTGACTTGGTCGCGTGATGTGCTGTAGACGATTAATATATTGCAAATTATAACTCGATTACGACGACGTGTTCGTTCCGATCAATTGAAATTTCACTGGGTCCACGAAAATAACTCGATCGGGTTATATTTCATATTTGCCGCTATAATTTTCACATTTTACTTAAAATGTGAATTATAATGATTTCTTATATTTACGTGAACACTACACATCCAAAATAAAATAATTTGCGGATTTTATTGCGTGTCTTATTTTTTTTACAAACAATTTTTACTTTCCGACGTTTCGGGTGCTTTACAGAGGGTCAGAGTCACGGGGGATAAAAAACTAAATAAAAGACGCGATAAAATCCTGAATCCTTTTTATTTTGTTTGTAAAATAATTCTTAATTTTTTCTTTGTAATATAAAATTTATTTATTTAAAATTTATTTAGTAATTTAAAATTATTCACAATACTATAGTATAGTTCTATATATATAGTTCTATAGTCGGTAATAAAATAATTAGTCGGAGCCCACCATTAATCATCTAAGTTCAGTGTATTCAGCGACCAAAACCCTTTGACGAAAGGCCTTTCAGAGCTCTATGGCTTCCGGGTGACGGAATCGAAGAAGTCCGAGGGCCACGTCGTAAAAATATCGACCATTTTCCCTAATGCAACCATACGTGCAACCCATTGTTCGGAGCAATATTGTTATCGATTTTTACCTTGGAATTTTTAATTAATCATTTGGTCCCATCCAAAAAAGGTGGATTTTCTCCATTCGGTTGCTTTTTTAATTAACTGGAATTTGTATACTAGTTTTGTATTGTTTGCTATATACTTATATTTTATATTTTGGGATGTAGAGAAGAAAATACGTTACAATCTTTTTAGACGACAATCTCCGCTCTGTTGTGTTACCAGCTGAATATCAGATAGAGACTGCCCACTGCTGCCTGGAACCGTATGACAGTAGAAATTGACGAATCCAAATTCCATTGATGCTTAGCCGCGTTACACCTGCAAGAGGTTGGAAATATAAGAACCGGCTAGTTCTGTCTAGTGAATATGGGCAAACAATTCAATAATAAATGTTAATTATTATAAGCCACGATAGCCGAGATGGGAAATCGAGTCAAGAGGCCAGAGTTCGATCCCCTGATGGTAGACACGTACCAAAGGGTTTTTCAAAAATTATGTACGACTAGTTGTCCCCCGAGGCTTTGCCCGTAGTTTAACACTTAACGCGGAACCCTTACTATGTTTCTAAAATAAAAGTAGGTTATGTTACTCCTTATTACTTTAGCTATCTGTCAGTGAAAGTCAGGTTAAAATCGGTTAGCCTGATAAATCAGACAGACAGAAATTAAAAAAAATATATTATTTTGGTGTATATACCGTATTCATATACAGGGTGGGCCAAGAATTCGTTAACATTTAAATGTAAGTTACCGCGCAAACTATTGCCGTGCGGGGCGCGGGCGCGGGCGGGGGCACTAGCTCGCTTCTTGGAAATTTAGTCGCAATGGATCGCTTCACGGGGCCGCAACGCGCTTACTGCGTGAAACAGTTTTATTTAAACGACTTTTCGCTCGTTACTGTGAGACGCTTATTTCGCGTTGAATATGGTTTACACGACTTAAGTCAGTGTCCAAGTGCTCCTTTAATAAAGAAATGGGTGAAGAAGTTCGAAGAGACGGGATCTACACTAAATGTGAAACAAACCGGCGGCCCACGGACTTCTCGGAGCGAAGAGAACGTGCAGCAAGTTTCCGCTTCTGTTCGACGTGATCCAGATTTATCGACACGCAAACGTTTGGCTGAATTAGAATTATCCCGCACATCGTTACTCCGTATTTTGTAATTAGATTTGAAATTACATCCATATAAGATCCAGCTAGTGCAAGAAATAAACCGAATATACCGAAATAATGGTAACTCGTTTCAGTAATTTTCACAACATCTTATTTTCTGACGAAGCCCATTTCCACCTAAATGGACATGTAAACAAACAGAATTGCAGGTATTGGAGCAACGAAAATCCTAAAGCTAAACATGAGAGGCCACTTCACTCTCCTAAGGTAACTGTATGGGCTGAAATTTCAGCAAAAGGAATCATCGGACCTTACTTTTTTGAAGATTCTCGAGGCCGTTCAGTTACTGTTAATTCTGCCGAGTATGTGAAAATGTTACGGGAGTTCTTAGCACCGATGCTACTGGAATTTGCTGGCTATAATCGTAACACATGGTTTCAACAAGATGGAGCCACGTGTCACACATCGAACGAGTCCTTGCCGGTGGTCAAAGACATGTTTCCGGAAAAGCTGATATCCGGACGGGGTGACATCCCATGGCCACCCAGAAGTCCAGATCTATCCCCAGCAGACTTCTTTTTATGGGGTTATTTAAAAAGTCGTGTCTACATTGATAAACCGAATACACTGCGTCAACTTTAAGAAAAAATCATCGAAGAGATGTCGGCGATCTCGCGGTCTCTTTGCAGAAGAGTATTCGAAAACTTCAGGACTCGCTTAGATGAGTGCAAAAACCGAACCGGTGGTCATTTAGACGAAATAATTTTTAAAAAATAAATTACAACTAATTAGCTTTCTCGTAAATAAACGATTTCTAAAATATGTTAAATGGTTTATTTTATACGATTTTTTCAAATGTTAACTAATTCATGGCCCACCCTGTACAGACGGTTATTTCAAAATTACAAACAGACACTCCAATTTTATTTATAAGTATAGTTTTATGTTGTTGGCTTGGCCATTAAGACGGCAACTGGCTCACCACCTGTCACGTTGTCCCAAAAATGTCTTCGGTCGAAGGTGGGTTGAAAGAACCCATTTGTCTAGACTAGACCACTGTCTACCCCCGTATTTGGAATTGCGTGAAGCTATTTATTTATTTATCTGTCTATCCCTATGGGGAATGGAGTGAAGATATTTTTTTCATTGTTATAAGAATAACCGTGTTTCTATTAAAAATACAGCTTACCAACGATAGCTGAGTGTTGGGTGATCTCGTGCAGGTAGCGTATCCGAGTTTGATCTCAAGTCTATCTCTCCCTCTGACCAATGAGTTAAGTCGAAACTTATGTACGGTTTGTATGGTTGGCTGGAACTCTATGGAGCGATATTTTGACCACCGGTTACGTTATACTGAGTGTTTGGAAATATAAAAATTTATTATTATATAAATTTGTAAACACTAAAAATTAGTTGAGTAGGAACTAGAAAAAAAATATAACTAATTTTAATAAAAAGTGTCTAATCGTTTAGGGTTTAAGGAGGCTTTAGCCTCCTTAAAATCGGTTAGCATGAAAATGTCGAAACCGTAATAATAAAGTTTTTAGCCGTTATGGCCCTTTAAAAGCATGTTAATTTAAAAAAAAATAAATGATTTAATGCTTAAGATATAGTTTGTGACAGATGATGTATTCCGTTTATATCTATAATCCTCACTCTGACAATTCATCGAGTTAAACCAATAAATGTCTTAAATACTTTGGGGTTCAGATTCTCATTGGAATGCTCCGCAGCGAGTGTCGCATCTATACTTGAGATTAATCTCATTTTGTGTTCGTTGAGAGCGCGATAAGGCTCAGTGCAAAACAAATCGGGTCTATTCGCGCATGCGTTAATGTCTGTCACGCACGCGTAGTTTTGCGTCAGTCGCGCGCTGTCCGTCATCGCGATCGCATAACCGCGAGCTGTTGTAACAGACTGCGCTTACAACTCGCGATAAATGGCGCCCAAATTGGGGCTTCGCTGACGCGGGTAAGTCACTCATATGGGTTTAATTAGCTGGTAAATGCTGATGGTTACTGCTATTCATCTGAGGAATTATGGTCCACACAGCCTCCAACAGTGTGGGCGTGGTGAGATTCCACCGTAGAGGGCGCAAGTGTCGAGCACCCTGATAAGACGAGTCAACAAAGTTTAAATATTATGTAAAATCTGCATAACATAACATGAATTACTGAGCATTAACTACTGAGTAATGTTGTTGACACTATTGCTAATGGTCAATCGAAGATAGCAATTCTTGAACAGCCAAACTAATTGCTAAGTTAGCCATATGGTTGTGCACTATACTAAGCCGATAACAATGTCATGTGTTGCCAATTTTTAATTAAATTAATGAACAAATAGTGCTGCATTGTCAAGAAAACACGAGTGTTATCAAAAGATCGCTTAACTTATATCTATTTGTGTCTTCATCCATGTGGCAAATAGCATTGATATGTTATTATTAATGAATAGTAT
This sequence comes from Sericinus montela, assembly GCA_029286605.1. Taxonomy (NCBI): domain Eukaryota; kingdom Metazoa; phylum Arthropoda; class Insecta; order Lepidoptera; family Papilionidae; genus Sericinus; species Sericinus montela. The sequence goes on from JAGSMR010000015.1 coordinate 16,341,735, forward strand.
AGATAAAAGATGGTTAATGGATGAATGAGAATCTAAGATGGTCGTAAACTTGTATAATGTATTCTATAAATTAGCAACATACGATGAATTAACTAGTTATTTGGTTTAAATTAATTGTATATTTCAAAAAAAAATATTTATAGATCGTGTTTGTGCTGTAAATTATTTTACATTTATTATAGTTCCCTCTGAACTATTTTATTATTATGATCCTGCGCTGGGAGCTTATTACGGCTTTCGCGATGTCTTAAGGTACACACGCGGTCGGCTGAGTGGGACCTTTTACAATATTTTAACCATCTGCGCAAAGGTGCTCGCCCTTTCTCACTGATGTTCCCTTTTCCACTTTACTTTAGTGTAGTTTATCGATGCGGTCTAACTAACATTACTAGATGCATGGACGGCACGGCCCTTAACGTTGCCGTTGCTGTAATTTACTTAGTAAGGACTTATTTTCTTGTCGTCTCTCTCTGTTCCCATATCATTAGCAGTTCTGCATGAGTTACATGTTTATGGAATTACGTATTAATAATATGAGCCGTATCGGCGTAATAATACACCACACCCTTTCTTCCCGTGGGTGTCTTAAAAGGCGACTAAGGGAATAGCATTCAATAAGTCTTTGGCTGCCGAAAAATGGCGGGTTAACCATCTTGAAAAATATCAGAGAAAAATATAATCGAGCGATGACAGACAGCTGCGTTTATGGTGCGAGATATTGGGTAATGCGATCACCACTCCGCCTGCCAAGCGTGGCGATTAAGGCAAACCCTTCTTTATGGAACAGGACTATGTGCTGCAGTGGACTTTTAAAGGCCGTTATTCATATACATATATTATGCTATTGTCTTTTCTTTATGCATATAATTCTTCTGTACTTAAACTCTTCCTAAACAGCTGTTTAGGCACAGAAGAATTATACGTTTAGCTAAACCGACTTTGATAATTTTTTCTGTGTATTCAAGTGAAGTAGATAATGGCTTAGATTCACATTTGGACTCAGTAGATGGCGCAGCAAGCAGGTTCTAGGGTAGGACTACGTCTGTTGGAACCGTTAGAACCGTATAAAACTGAATGCAGTGGAAATGCGATTTTTGGTAAATTGTCCCAAGTCATTGCATTTACCGTTGTCATTTGCAATATAGAAGTTTTGAAAGATTATTAATAAAATGGATAAAGGCGTGCTTCACAGGCTTGAGCACGTGGAACGAATGAGTGAAGCTCAACTGGTGAAGAAAATATACAGAGATTTAACAATAAAAGTGGTCGTGGTAGGGCGAGAAAGACTATGTAAGAAAATTGCTCGAAGACAGAAGAGTGCAGACTGCAAAAAGTGTCGTCACTGGTTCTAGTCTGGATCTTGACTTGTGAAGCGTCTCGGCTTCGTTGGAGTGGTTTACAGGAATACTAATAATGCTATTTAGTACTGCAATACATCTTCAAAATTTCACATTACTAATATGTTCATTGTATGAAGTGAGCTGGTTCACATGCTATGAAATTTTTATGTATTTTATTTACATATATATGTAATGACATTACATTAAAACATATATGGTGAAACTGTTACCATCTTAGTGTTTAAGTCAACTGTATGTTTCGAAAAACCTCACCGGTAGCATTTCACAAAAGCATTTCTTCTAGCGATCAAACTGTTTTAGTGTTTCAGTACAAGGTATCCGCAGGATACTTTAAAGAAGTAGTTCTGCTGTCACTATTGTTTGGACATAGAACTAATATTTATGTATTTATTTAATAGTAGTAATAGATAGTGGTTCGAACGGGCTAGCTACGACGTAGTAGAATGTTCGCTACGGGAAGCGAACAGCGCTACGTGTAGTTCGTAGACGTAGACGTTTGGGCGGAGTTTAAGTAATTTCTATTGGTGATTTAGTAAAATTGACATGGGAGCAAGAGACCTAGAAGGGAAGCTTCGAAAAGTTTCTGTGTTAAAGGTTGTAGATGATTGTTGAATTTTATTAATAGACTTAAACACAGCTTTGCGTGACGAGTTCATCAACTTTCAAAAAGTCTTAATTAAAAGTCGAATAACTTATTAATTTAAGTTTGTATAAAGTTCTAATGAACGTCAAAGACTACACCGATTTGCTAAAACAGGATCTTTTCAAAGAAGAATCGGTAAGAAACTCTAGAGTTTATTATTTTCTTCTTTAAATTCAATTTTACAATGGCTCCACACATGTAGTAAACTTCCTGTGCATGGACTTTAGAATTAGGCCCAGAGAGATACAAAATGTGAGAGGCATACAGAGTGACTTCCTTCGTAAACAATTTTAAATTTTCCACTTATAGATTGTGTAGATTCAGGATTCAAGGACAGCCTAAGTTCATTTCTGTTCACCCGTTTTTGAGTAATCGTGTAAAAACACGCAAACTCATCGATCTTCATGTTATGGATATTACATTAAGGATATTATTATCCTACGAAAAGAAAAATCGGGTTGAAAAGTATCCTATTTGTTAGATTGGATTTAAATCTATATGCTTGCCAGATTTCAGCTGTTTTCGTTCTGCAATTAAAGTGTGATTGAGGAACCATCATCCTAACACCCAAACCCAAAAGCTTTCACATTTATAATACTACTCGTATATGAATCGATGTATGAGTAGTTTGGTGTAGCTTATATACATAGTCAGGTCATAAGTGTTGTCACACAGTAAAAACTTTTCTTTTAGAATGCTGGCCACAAAAAAGTTTATTGAATTCGAATTTCGAATTGTAAAACTGTATACTTTTTAGAATTTTACTCATTTTTAAATATGGAGTGGACGCTTTAAGAAGACCGTTTTGCAGTTATTGCGTTGCATCGTTGCGGTTACGCGCCAATTCAAGTTTTTGACATTCTGAAAAATTTGAATATAACCAAAAGATTCGTTTATCGTACCATCAAACGATACAATGAAGACTCTAGTGTAGATGACAGGTCAAGAAGTGGTCGCCCTCGGTCTGTTAGGACTCCAGCAGTAATAAAAGCTATGAAGGCGCGAATTCAAAGAATCCCAAACGTAGGCAGAAACTGTTCGCCCTTCAGATTGGGTTAAGCAGAACCACATTGAAAAGGGTGTTAAATGAAGACTCAGGGCTTCTAGCATATAGAAGAAAAACAGGACATCGCTTGAATGCTCGTCTAATGGACCTGAGACTGAAGAGATGCCGCGCTTTGTTGAAGCGGTACGCGGGAAAAAAATATCGGGAAATTCTTTTTTCGGATGAAAACATTTTTACCGTAGAAGAGAGCTACAACAAACAAAATGATAAGGTGTACGCACACAGTAGTGAAGAAGCGAGCAACCGTATTCCGCGTGTCCAACGAGGTCATTTTCCATCCTCGCTCATGGTATGGTTGGGAGTTTCTTATTGGGGCTTAACAGAGGTACATTTTTATGAGAAAGGTGTAAAAAGGAATGCAGTTGTGTATCAAAATATAGCCCTAACGAACCTTGTGGAACCTGTTTCTCATACCATGTTCAATAACTGACACTGGGTATTCCAACAAGATTCGGCGCCAGCTCATAGAGCGAAGAGCACACATGACTGGCTGGCGGCGCGTGAGATCGACTTCATCCGGCGCGAAGATTAGCGTTCCTCCTGTCCAGATTTGAATCCGTTAGATTACAAGATATGGCAACACTTGGAGGAAAAGGCGTGCTTGAAGCCGCATCCCAATTTGGAGTCACTCAAGACATCCTTGATTAAGGCAGCCGCCGATATTGACATGGACCTCGCTCGTGCTGCGATAGACGACTGGCCGCCTAGATTGAAGGCCTGTATTCAAAATCACGGAGGTCATTTTGAATAAACTTTAGTGTCATAAGAATCTATTTTCTGTTAAGGTCATTTTGGTATATAAATCGTTACATAATGAATTAACTTGTTTCAATTATTTTATATTAAACATGTGACAGAATTTATGGCCTGATCATATAACAGTAGTGTATTTTATACTACAGTTTGACACAAAACATAAATTAAATTAATAAAAAAAATATCTTCACGCAATTCCCAATACAGGGGTAGACAGAGGTCTAGTCTGGATAATTAAGTCTCTTCGACCCACCTTCCAAGATATTTTCGTGACAATGAGACCGGTGGTGAACCAATCGTCGTCTTTATGTTCAAGCCAATGATATAATTCGTTCATAAGTTTTTGAAAAACCCATTGGTACGAGCCTGCCGCCTGGGGATCGAACTCGGGTCTCTTGACTCGAAATTCCGACCACCCAAACACTCGGCTATCGAAGACACAAAACAAAACAAACTGATAATTTTGGTTATGTTTTGTTATTGCTATCAGATACAGCTTACCATTATATTTATAGAAGTCAACTATCTAGTCTTTGGAGTATTATTATTATTATAATTAAAAGTAATATTTAAATGATTTTAAAGTGAGAAAACATTAAGCAGTTAAACAATCTACAAATAAGTAATATTTTTAAAATAAATCAATTAAGAAAATAAAAACGCAGTAAAATCTCATCAATCGTCGACAATCACGTTCATTTTTATCACGTTAAAATAGATGGATACATCTAAAATTTTACAATTTTAATAAACCATAAAAATTATGTAATAAGATGTATTTCAAAGTGTTCATTGTAGAATGAAGTAAACAATACGGCATTCGGAATGGAACTAGATTACTAATATTAAATGTCGACTTACAAAATATTACGCAATGGGATGTGTTTCAACTCCCTCCTCCCAAGGGAGGGTCAAAAGGTTTTTAACACTTTCTCCTCACTGCGTTCTCTCTTACTTAATGAATGCCTCCTAAATCTAAAACTAAGGTGTATTTTTAGTACGTAACTTAAAACAGATTTTGATTATTATAATTTAAAGTAATAGGCCCGATTTCGTCCTGAGATTGATTTGAAAGACTTCCCATATCAGAAGTTTTTTTGTAAATAATATTTAGCAAATCTTATAAATAAATAAGTTTAACGAAATTGATTGCAATGAAACATATCGATACATACAAAGGTACATAAAAGTCTACTGCAGAACATATGCCTCACTGGTGGTGGTAGTGTTGTCACGCTTGGCAACCGACATACCAGATACCTAGCACCTCACAACACCAGTCTGGTGTTTTTCGAGACGTTTGTCCCGCTTTCTGTCGTTGGCTAACGTTACTTTCAAGGCTTTTCACGTAGTCACGATAGCCGAGTAGTTGGGTGTTCGGAATTACGAGTCAAGAGACCTGAGTTCAATCCCCATGCGATGGCTCGTACCAATAGGTTTTTCAAAAAACTTTTGTACGAAATATATCGTTGGCTTGGACATAAAGATGGTGGGCTCACCACCTGTCACGTTGTCCCGAAAATATCTTCGGTGGAAGGTGGGTCGAAGGGACTTAATTGTCTAGATTAGACCTCTGTCTACCTCTGTATTAGGAATTGCGTGAAGATATTTATTTTATTTATTGTTACTATTCGGTCTTAAGCCATTTGCTCAACGTGCCCAAACCATCGAAACACGCACTTATCAGTTTTAGTGATAAGATCTTTGAAACCTGCCATATTGCGAATCTCTTCGTTTCGTTTTCCGTTGGTCAGGGTAACGCCGCAAATTTTAAGAAAAGATCGCATCTCTACTGCATTCAATATGCTTTAATGCTTCTTCTGGCATACCTAGGTTTCGCTGCCATATATAGAAAGTTGGTACCAGCACTGCGGTATGCGTGCGCAAGGCGTGCACTTTTCATTATACCTTACCTTTTGACTAATACAGTCAGGGCACCGTTGACCCTGTTCCCGGAAGCGGCACGCCTGTCCACGTCTATATCACATCTTCGATTTCGAAGTATACAATCTCATTCACCTATTCTAGTCATTTCTGATTTTTCCATATTTTACACTTCGTTCTACCTTCATCCCTTTCAAATAATGCTTATAAAACTTATGTTTTGGACCTTAGTTTTATTATTTTTTTTTTTTATGGAAAAGGGAGGCAAACTAGCAGGTGGCTCACGTGATGGTAAGTGATTACCGCCGCCCATCAACACCCGCAATACCAGAGGCATAGCAGATGCGTTGCCGGCCTTGGAGTGTCCCCCTCCTCCCAGAATTGGGGGAGAGGGGTGTGTGGGCTTCAAACGGCATATTAGCATTCAAACAGCGACCTCTATTTTTATATTCATCTTTCATACCCGCGACTAATGTCTGCAGTTCTGCCTCTGTGGGAGCAATAAGCATTGCATCATCAGCATACAGCAGACAATTTATTTTTATGTCATTCAAATTTCACACCCAAACAGCTATCTTTAAGCTTTTGTAAACAGCTGTCGAGATAGAATATGAACAACCTGGAGTAATTTTTACGTTAAACATGGGTGACAGGTCATGCCCTACCCGCACACAGGCTTTGCAACAACATGACTGCAACAACAAAGTGACTTTAGCAGGTGGGCCATCCACACCATACCCCGGCAACCTTTAACTTTATATAAAGGCATCAGCTGGGTCGTTCCCCGTCCGCCAGCATAGCAGATGAAAGCTGTCACAGATGCGAGGCCCACCATGCTTGATCATTTCAGTAGTAAGTCTATCTAGTCCCGCAGCCTTACCACATTTCAAACTTCGAATCGCATATTCAATCTCTTTTGTACTGATGAACTCATTGATATCCGGGCCTAGGGAACCGATACAGCTTCACCCTCGAAATCTTCACCATGATAATCGCACTCATGCATATCTCTGTAAAACTGTCACCATCGCTGCATGAAATCCGATTTTTTCAAAAGGACATTATTGGTTCCCGCAAGCACTTTATTAATTCTTACGGGTTCGCACCACTTCGGGAAATTTCAACCTCTTTCCAGAAAAGCCTGGAGTTTTCCCTAAAGTTGTGCGTTGTGCAAACTTTCGTCCTCTTCCAATCTACCTCTATCCTGCACTTCCTCAATCAATGCTTTCGTGTGAACCATCTGCAGATTACATTGTGTTATTTATCCCTAGTGTCCGCTTCCTGAAGCTTCCAGCTTCGGATGGTACAGACCGATTGTTGTTCTAGTATCGCCGTCCGATAGAGCTAACCTACGAACAGACCCCTAAATCTAGTAATCACTAGATAGTGATCCGTTCCCAGGTCAGCAACCCTGGACACTCGCGTATCTATCACCTGTGTGCGCAGTCTATGCTACCTATATTATAGCTATCTATGTATTCATTTATTTACTTATTTTTTAAAAATCGTTTATAAAATTTAGGAGTGGTAGGCGAGTTTTCATTTTTTTTTTCTAAATGGTAAAGAAAAGGAAATATAAATGACAATTTAAAGAGGATGATATTTACGATAAAATTAAAGATTTTATCAATAATATCCGTGAAGGCTTTTAAAATTTTATGCCACTAAAAATCTCGGCTCCATGTTCCTGCTACAATCAAAAGCAATAAGTTGTATAAAAAAGATATGTAAGACTGGGCCAGTGTGTATTAGCATTTAAATTGAACTTTCCGTAGCTTTTCGTGACCGGCTTTTATATAAACGAGATTTTACTAGCTTCTTTTTCCTGAAATTCCAAAAACGAAACTGTAATGTGGGTTCCAAGACAATTAAAATATGGATAATAAAACAGTAATTTAATGATTATTAAGAGTTCCTGAAACGTTTTTTAATATGAAGGAAGGTTTTTGTTTAGTAATTACATTAAGTAAAATTTGAAGACGAAATTAAAATTATAAACTTTCATGTTTGAGATGCTATTATTATCTTTTCCCCTTGTTTCTCAAAACTGGGATAGTCGGAGGTCTAGACAATGCAATCCTTCGACACATATGTCAGCGAAATTTATCAGGCATGTACAAGAGGTGAGCCTGTCTCTCTAATTTTAAGTTTTAAAATTAAAAACAATCCAAGGTTACTGAATAAATTACATAATTTTGAAATATTAAATAAACATAAACATAGCTAAAAATTTCTGCACGACTCTAAGAAAAGGTATATAAATCGTTTTTAAATTTCTTTGATGATTATTATTTAGATACATGAATTCTAGCGTATTTTAACTCTTACGGAATGTCTATTAAAGCACCGATAGCCATTATGGTCATCTCCCCTAGAGTCCTGAAATATAAGGTTTAAGAGTGCTTTAACGTGTCAGATTGCCAGATACATATTGAATATAAAATCAGTAATAGTTGTCTCGCTGAATAAAAATTTCTTCTAAAATATTTGAATGGGGTTTAAAATATCGGCTTGCCACGCTGCTTCGGTGCGGGTTTGCAAACACAAGAATTCGAAATAATTAATTCGAAATATTAAAATAAAATAAAATCGTGATGACGTAATGGAGGATGAATAAAATATTATCATTAAAAAAAGTCACGATAGCTGAATGGTTGGGTGATCGGAATTTCGAGTCAAGAGACCCGAGCTCGATCCCCAGGTGGCAGCCTCGTACCAATGGGTTTTTCAAAAACTTATGTTACGAAGTATATCGTTGGCTTGGATATAAAGACGGGACGGGCTCACCACCTGTCACGTTGTCCCGAAAATATCTTCGGTGGAAAGTGGGTCAAAGGGCCTTGATTGTCTAGACTAGACTTCTGTCTACCCCTGTATTGACAATTGCGTGAAGAAAATATTATCATTCAGCGTGAAATATTGAAAGAAGTAAAAACATAAAACCTCTTCTTGTGTACAGCCTATTAACACTGCTGAACATAGGCCTTCTCCAAAGTTTTCCACAATGAACGGTCCTAATTCACCAGTATCCATCAAAAATCCGCAACATTTTGCAGTTCGGTACTCCAGAGGGTCGACCTTCACTGCGTTTGCCTAAGAGAGGTTGCCACTCGAGAGCTTTTATCCCCTACGATTATCAGTTCTTTGTTCAGTCCGCATAGCAGCGGTCGACCTTTTATATTATATTATATTTACGGCTGTAGTGGTTAGTTCATGTCTTCTGCAGAAGTTTCCTTGCGGATTTTATCAGGTAGAGAAACACCGAGCAACATTTTTGTCCATTTCCATACGATGCTAAGCAACTTTATGTTTCCTTATTCAACCTTCAGCGCAAGGTCACGGAACATGCACTGGCTGTAACATCTGTCTCATGATTTGTAGATATTCATATTCTACGAAACAATGCAGCGTAATTTTTCGAACGCCGCCTAACCGAGTTCGTTGATTGAGCTCTGGGTTGTAGTTACTTAGCCGGAAAATTTGTTTCAGATATACATATATATTCGTCGACAACTTCGAGCGTAGTATTTTACCTCCATTAACAACCGGCATTGGTCTTATATGGACGTTACATATGGTCTGAGTCTGGTCCAAGTCATTGTGACCAACCTGTTGAGAAACACTATTGTATGCATTGAGCAAGTCAAAACAAAAAAGTATGAAATAAGGTACGAAATGAGGTCCCGGGTTCGATTCCCGATCGGATGTAGAAAACAGGTTTTCTACATTTTCTCGACTCGTCAGGGTGTTGTGGTACATTCGTTGTTTCTGATTCCATAATAAAAGTGTTTAAGCTGCTTACTTAGTAAGCTGCTTACTTACTTACGGGATCAGAGCAATGTCACACTTGTTGTCTCTATCTATGTATGTATTGCTTTTATGTATCGTACAACATATATATAATATTTTTTGTTCTTTGGGTCGCACCTGTCATCTACTTTTCACCATTACAAGGGTTGACTGGTAGAGAATGCCATCAGGCTTTAAGTCCGCCCATTGTAACCCTTACTTTAAGGTGTCTTAATAAAGAATAAATAAATATATAAAAATAAATAAATAAATATCTTCATGCCATTCCCAATACAGAGGTAGACAGAGGACTAGACAATTAAATCCTTTCGACCCACCTTCAACCGAAGACATTTTTTGGGCCAACATGACAGGCGGTGAGCCCGTCCCCATCTTTATATCCATGCCAACGATACAAATCGTACATAAGATTTTGAAAAAAAAAAATCATTGGTATGAGCCTTGCGGATCGAACTCGGGTCTCTTGACTCGAATTCTGTTGCCTGTGTTTATTATATAATTATGTATTTATTTATTTTCTAATTCATTGTAGTATTAAAAATAAAATGTTACCCTTTGTTTTTGATTTTGACCTCTATCGGCACCTTTATTCTCACCCTTTTACTAACAAATCGCCCAACGCGCCTAAAGGAACGTCACAATTACGCTATTACCATTTATCTCCCATTCTCATTTTTTTTTTCCATTTTATACTGTGTTAAAGTATTGGTAATAATTATGAAGTTAAGATTCCAGGTGCATAATTATAAAAAAAATAAGGAAACTGAGCAAAAAAGTGCACTTCTGCGTGTAACGTAGAAAGGTCTTTTGTCGGGATGTTGGAGTGGTCTCCTCGAGTCGCACTGCCAAGTGTTATAGTTTATTTTATGAGTATGCTACGGCCCCTCGGCGTAGCGTAAGTTCTCTTTACTTGCGTTTTAAATAAATACAGCAATATTTTGGTTTACATACATTTTTCATATGGTTTCTTGAACTAACAAAGTCTTATGTAGTTTACATAAGTTTTTTTTATCTTACAGCATTTCTCAATGCGGGCCTGATACAGGTCGAGACAATTTAGTCCTTTTTTGGTAAGAATATTACCGTCTTAGTGTCCCAGCCTACGGTGCTTACATAGGTAAATATTTATATAAAATCTATGACTCGAATACAAATATTCGTATTCATTACACAAATATTGGTGGTCCCTACCGGGATTCGTACCCCCAACCCGTGGTGTCTAAGATATGGTCACCACCAATTAGGCTATCGTGTAGTATATTAATTTTAATTAAGAGTATATCATTCGATAAAAAAATAGGCTACTTAGTTGTATCGCAATACTTATCCATAATATAAATATATAAAGACGGCGACGGGCTCACCACCTGTCACGTTGTCCTGAAAATATCTTCGATGGAAAATGGGTCGAAGGGACTTAATTGTCTAGACTAGACCTCTGTCTACCCCTGTATTGGGAATTGCGTGAAGATATATTTTATTTATTTATAGAAATATGTAGATAAATTATTAAAACTTTCGTGAGACATTTTAATCAAATGATTAAAAATGGCTAAACTCACGTTAAAAGTCCTAATGACGTACCTCTAACAGGTCCGAAACTAGTCGGTACCTACACCGATTATTTTAACGTGAGTTTAGCCATTTTTACTTATTTAATATGTACATAAAATTTTCTTATAATCTTTCTACTCGTCTATTTACATCTTTATATTTATATTTTTTTTATAGAAGAGGGAGGCAAACGAGCAGGTGGCACACGTGATGATAAGTGATTACTGCCGCCCAAGAACATCTGCAATAACGGAGGAATAGCGGATGCGTTGCTGGCCTTTGAGAAAGGTATAGACTCTTTTCTTGAAGGTCCCTAAGTCGTATCGGTCCGGATAAACCGCTGACGGCAGCTCATTCTACAAAGTGCAAGTGCGTGGCAGAAAATTCCGCGAAAAACGCACTGTGGTGGAATGCCAAGCATCAAGGTGGTGTTGATGAAGTCTTTGGTTATGCCGTAAGGTATGATGGTGAAATTCAGCAGCTGGAATTAATCCGAAGAATTCCTCGGAGCTCTCCCCGTAGTAGATTTTATAGAAAATGCAAAGAGATGCAACATTAAGCCAGGGGGCTTTGCGAAGATCCCCTGATCTAGCCGATGAGATAGAGTATGGTCGTCGACAATTCGAGCAGCTCTTCTTTGGATACTGTCAAATGGAAGGCGCTGACACTGGGGTGCCCCCGCCCAGAGATGAGAACAGTACTCCATGTGCGGCCGAACCTGCGCCTTACAAAGTCGCAAGCGGTGGGCCGGCATGAAGTACTACTGAGCACGCCAAGCTTATTAGAGGCCAATTTGGCCTTCCCTTCCAAATGACCGCGGAACTGAACGCTACTCGATATGTCGATGCCAAGGATTCCTATGCTGGCTGAGGCAACTAGGGGGAGTGCTCTCAAAACGAGGTACGACGAAGGGTTTCTTTTTTGCGGTAAACGCGCAAATTTGTGTCTTTTTAGGGCTGAACTGGACTAAATTTAGTCGGCCCCAGTCCGAGATTTTGTCTAACAAAATCTCGATTTCAGACACAAGTTTGTTCCGCTACTCGTCGACGTGTTCCCGAGAAATATTGGCACGGCCGGTATAAAGGGCATCACCAGTGCTGTCATCTGCATAGCAATGAATATTACTAATTTGTAACAAATCATTGATATGCAATTCTGCCAATGTGCTCGGACTTTGCCGCTCTTTTGAAGGACCTGGCGGCAGAGTTATACTCCTTCTTATAAACGCTAGTTTTTGAATCCCGAGACGCCAATGCTTTAACCCAGGCCCGGTAGCACTGCTGCTTTTGGTGAGATGCCATTCTGCAGGTGCCACCAAACCAAGGCTTTGATCTACCACCGATGGGCATCACAGAGGAAGGAACGAAGAGAGCATTCCTTGGAGCACCATATCGGCGACGGAATTAGTAACGGCGTCGGGACTATCTAGCGAGAAGCAAACCTGCCCCCATGGGTAGGATGCAAAGAAAGACCGCATCCCTTCCCAATCCGCCGACCTGTAGTGCCACACACGGCGGTGGCCTGCATATCGCGACCGCGATAGGCACATGATGGGCACTTTACCGGATCAGGCAGTGATCCGAAGAACGCAAAGGGGCATCAACGGAGACCACATAGCCGACCGGATGAGAGGTCAGCAGACGATCCAGCAGGGAAGGTGTATGATCCTCCACATCCGGAACCCGGGTTGGCGAAGTAACCAGTTGTGTCAGATCATATGCCAGGGAAAAGTCAAAAACAGATCTCCCCGCATGAGAAGTGGTTCGAGATCGTAGCCATTCGCCGTGGTGGGCGATGATGTCGCCGAGTACCACGACCTCTGCGGATGGGATTTGCTGTAGCACGGAATCTGCAGCCATTTGGATGTGGTCGATGAGTCGGTCAGTTTCGGCATTACCGCTGTGGGACCTATAGAGGCACCCATAGACGCGAGGGTGGTCGTCGCTGTCTATGCGTAGCCAAAGGGTGGCAGTCTTGAAAGTAGGGACCTGTGTCTCTACTTTCAAGACTGCCGAGGCGTTGAGAACATATATCCTCTCTGACGTACACACAAACTCCGGCCCGAGGCACAAAAGAATGTTCTAGCTTGTACCCCGGGTAGGAAAGATAAGAGGTATCCGCCGGAGAGGATATCTGCGTCTCGGTAAGAAAGAGCAAGGCTGGCTTTGCCGTCTCCAGACGGTAGTGGATGGCATCAAGATAGGAATGGAGTCCCCTGATTTTGCAGAAATCCACGGCAAGCGTGGTAAGGGGTGCCGAAGGATAAGGATTTTATAAATCATATTGTTGTTATGATTATAGCAGTGTCATACATAAACATTTCATGTTATCTAGGTTGGGTAAGCATTTTATAAATGCCAGGTTTCTAAGTTTTTACATAATAAATTAATATGAATAAATTCCTTTTGAAAAATTTACTCCCTTATATCTGTGTTCAATAAAACTTAAACGTAGTCGTTCGAATTACCTTAAATTTTCATTTCATGTGAGATTTGGACTTGAGATGTATGCTAATAGCATGCATTGTGGTTTCGGTGAAGAGATAGTTCCAGAATATGTATATACAGAAAATGTATATATATACAGCGGAAGTGTTTGTATAAAATAAAACAACAGAAAAAGATTAACAACAAATTACAGACTTGTCAAAAGTACTAAGGTATCATTATTTAGATTAAACTTTTTGGTAGATTAAATAATGTGTGACAAGTGGAACAGAATATCTAATAATTTTAAAATAGCTCTCACTGATTTAAAATGAAATATATTTATACAAATTCTCAGGTGGATAAAATTCGTCGTGAATTGCCAAAATCTCTGTTATAAAAATAAAGGTAAGGTGCGTGTGAAACGTTGATAAATTATCCTTGTTCTCAGAAATGTCTTTTTATTAGGGAACTTTTCTTTTCGCAGGATTTGTCGCATTTCCAACAATGCTTCTCACTCTTTTTCGAGTTTTGTTTGAATTCATTGCTAACGGCGGTTTACGACAGAGGGCGAACGTGTCTTAAATTTCAAATAATTTTTATTACTCTAAGAGTATACGCTCTTTTCTGTGGAGATTTACACAAGGAAAGGTTTCAAGGAAAGCGTTGTGTAATGTCATATGTGAGAAATGTGATTATGATGCGGTAAAATATAAAGTGAGAGAGCGTCAAAATTGTCTGTTATCAAAAAGGATACATAAAAATTATGTATCCTTTTGGAAGAGGTCAATGTCCTGCAAGGGAGGTGGGCCCTTGGCTTGGCTGGACCATACAATGGCATGTTGAAGAGGTCAGTAACAATAAGAGTGTCCGGCAAGGGATGGTCACTTGCAGGACATCCTACTCTTCTACAAAATAAATAAATAGACATTTATTTATTTATTTAATTATTAAATAAATAAATATCTTTATGCAATTCCCAATACAGGGGTAGACAGAGGTCTAGTCTAGACAATTAAGTCCCTTTGACCCACCTTCCACCGAAGATATTTTCGGGACAACGTGACAAGTGGTGAGCCCGTCTTTTCGTCCAAGCCAACGATATAATTCGTACATAAGTTTTTGAAAAACCCATTGGTACGAGCCTGTCAACTGGGGATCGAACTCGGGTCGATTGATTCGAAATTTTTAACTACTAGCTATTTTGTTTTAGTTAGGTTTATGATAAATTTTCTGTGTCTTAGCCAGCCCATCAGGGTTTGTGTAAATATAACGGCCCGGTTTCCCAAAACCCACACCAAAAGTAATGTAACATACATTATATCCAACGACTGATGGATGTAATGTAATACATATAGATAACATCCATCGACTGATATTTCTTTTATATGGACGAATAAATTATTATATTTGATTGAATTTGACTTGGATTTGATTGTACTACTAAACATCATGTACCTTAGATGCTGCGCACCATCACCTCATCCAGCTTGATTTTGATCCAGCCATCTGTCGATAGCCAATTGTATTTTTAAGGCGTTTCCCTAAGTCGCTAAAAATTTCTTTTACATGTTATTCCACTAAGAAACCGACCGCCGCTGCATCAAAATATTATACTATTGAGTATTTCATGTCGTTTTTACCTTAGTTTGTTTTGTGTCGAATTTCGCTTGTCTCAACTTTAATGGAAAAGTCGTGTTGCTGTCAGTCTTTCACTACGTTATAACTCCGAGTTATTTTTTCAATATATATTTCGGTCTGATTAACATATTAATTCAATAAAAGAAGAGTCAAAATATTAAATAATTAAATAATTTCTGTTTCTTTTTCAATAAATACTAGCAATGCCAGTTATTATTACCACTATTTTTATTAACCATTCCAATTAAGCTGCAATGTTTGTTCCGCTTCTATTACAATTTCCAAGCGGCCTGTAAAAGGCTACTGTAGGACATAGGCTTCTTCTGAACGAGGATTCCGTAATCGCCACATTTAGCAAAGGCATTGGCGATCGCTGCTGCCGTTATAGATCTGTTTATTTTTATATAAATAAATACAAACGTACATAGATAGGGACAACATCACATACATTGTTTTGATTCCAACGTAAGCTGCATAAGCACTTGTGTTAAGGAATCAGAAACAACAAAGGTTTTTGCAACAAATTTTAGTCTCGTATATTTCCAGGTAGTTATTCCGTTAGTATAAGTCACGATAGCCGAGTGGTTGGGTGGTCGGAATTTCGAGTCGAGAGACCCGAGACAATTTTTTTAAAAACTTATGTACGCTTTATATCGTTTGTATGTGCCTGAACTGCTCCTAAACGGCTGGATCAATTTTGATGTCTTTTCCTGTGTGTGAAGTGAATTCGAGAATGATTTACATTTTTTTATGAATTGATATTTGAATTCCGTACATGGTTCTGCAAATCCTAGGGCAGCACTACGTCGGCATTGACCGCTTTAAAACCGCTAGAATTGCATAATAGAAATAGTTAAAAAATATTACTAGTTGCATTTGGTAAGATGTAAAAAAATCATGTATTCAAATGCTATAGTTGAGGTCACGATAGCCAAGTAGTTGGGTGGTCGGAATTTGGAGTCAAGAGACCTGAGTTCGATCCCCAGGTGGCAAGCTCGTACCAAACCCAATTACCTATCGTAAAAACCCATGTTTTTCAAAAACTTATGTACGAATTATAGCATTGGCTTGGACACAAAGACGGCGACGGGCTTACCACCTGTCACGTTGTCCCGAAAATATCTTCGGTGGAAGGTGGGTCGAAGAGACTTAATCGTCTAGACTAGACCTCTGTCTACCCCTGTATTGGGAATTGCGTGAAGATATTTTTTTATTTTTTTTATTCCCTTAGTCGTCTCTTACGGCAGCTTTTAGCTTTAAAAAAAGGATTATTATTTACGGGCATCTGGAGTTCACCATATTTCTATAGTAAGCGAGTGGTTTAAAAATTATTGATTGCATTTAAATGCAATTCCATAGGTCACCTAAACTCTTTTTGGTCAATCTATTTTTTTTAAATAAAATATATTATACAAATGTGAATATATTATTAACCACTCGGTTTATAATATATTCTTATTACGAAATATATTATAAACCACTCGGGTTTAAAAATTATTGATTGTATTTAAACTCCATAGGTCATCTAAACTCTTTTTTGGTCAATCTATTTTTTTTTAATAAAATATATTATACAAATGTGATATGATATTTTCTAGAAATAGCTGGGAAGCTATCAACTCATTCCCAGAAGTTACTGTCATTAATAATAGGTAGTCTTTTCGCTTTATAGTATGTCTGAACTTGTAATAAAATCTCTATGGCTATACTATTTGTATCTGGCTGGTTTTGGTATGTTTAAAAGTTTCAATTTTAAAGAAAATAATTCCAAATTCAAATTAGGAAAATGTGTGATTTTTATTTATTTTTCGTTTTTTCAAGATGAGTGAATCTAATGAAGAAATTCGATACATTTTAAAATTTTACTGCAAAAAGGTAAAAATGCAACGCAAGCCGCGAAAAAAATTTGCGATGTGTATGGACCTAGTGCAGTGTCTGTGAGAGTAGCACAAATTTGGTAATTAAGCGTATTCAATCTGAAATTTTAATGTCAAAGATGAACATCGCTCTGGTTGCCAGAACCATGTACCATTGAGTTTTGCCTCATTACGGGTAAAATGGATGCCATTTTTAAAAAAGTGGACCAAGATCGGCATATCAGTAGTGTCGACATAGCTGTAGAACTGGGAATTGACCACAAAACAGTTTTGGCGCATTTGAAAAAAATTGGGTACACAAAAAGTCACGATAGCCGAGTGGTTGGGTGGTCGGAATTTCGAGTCAAGAAACCAGAGTTCGATCCCCAGGTGGCAGGCTCGTACCAATGGGTTTTTCAAAAAACTTATGTACGAATAACATCGTTGGCTTGGACATAAAGACGGCGTCGGGCTCACCACCCGTCACGTTGTCCCGAAAATATCTTCGGTGGAAGGTGTGTCGAAGGGACTTAATTGTCTAGACTAGACCTCTGTCCACCCCTGTATTGGGAATTGCGTGAAGATATTAATTTTTTATTTTTACAAAAAAGCTCGATATTTTGGTACCTCACGAGCTGAAAGAAACCCAATGAACCGTGTAATCATTTGTGATTCTTTATTACGACGTAATGAAACCGAACAATTTTTGAAGAAGCTGATAACAGGTGATGAAAGAACGTGCGAAAAGGTCGCTGTCAAAGGCCGGACAGGCTTCGAAGAATGTGGCGAAACCCGGGTTAACTCGCAACAAGATGATGCTGTGTGTGTAGTGGGATGTATCGTTGGCTTGGACATAAAGACGGACGTCGCCGTCTTTATGTCCAAGCCAACGATATGAATAGTACATAGGTTTTGAAAAAACCCATCGGTACGAGCTTGCCACTTGGGGATAGAACTCGGGTCTCTCGACTCGAAATTCCGACCACCCATCCACTCAGCTTATATCTCGTATTATATCGTGACTTATTAACAAAAATGGTGTGAAAAAAAAAACATTATTTATTAAATATATTTGACAACAACGTAATATTCACCCAGGTACTGAAAAATGACAGAGGCATTTGGCGAGGTTATTTTTTACCGTTACCATTACGCACTATTGAGAATCAAATCAAATAACTTATTCATCGATGTAAGTAATGAAGTTCCTCTAACGAAGATGAAACAGGTGAAAAAAGCTTCGCAGGTATCCTGTTTTTTTTTCATTTTTTTTTTATGAATAAAATCTTAAAAAAAATTAAGGAACAGCATGAAAATGATCAACCCTGAGAATAACTCAGGGGCTATTATCATTAATGATGAATTAACGAATGATAGATGTATTTGTGTAATGATGATCGAATATTAATTAAAAATTTTTAACGTGAACCCTGCAACTAAACCATTATATACTTTCGTATCACCCCTACTACAGTACTCAAGATCTCGTTTTAAACAAGTGTTTGCTCGTGTCGGATCTTTGATGGCGCAACTCTCAGGGGATTAGAGAATGCAATATACGGGGCGCGATAAAACACGAAGAAATTAGTTAGAATTGAAGATTTTTAAATGGTCGTTTAAACCTCTTTTTTAACATTAAGTGCAATGTTTTTAATTTATTGACATGTCATTCTTTTATTCCTACAACAATGTTATTAACCTGTAAGTTTGTATTTTAGAAACGAGTAAACGTTTTTTAATGACATTTGGTAAACGAAAATGTGGGATATCCCAGAAAATACATAGTTACTGTGGGTTTTATCTAGAAGCGTGATTTAGTATTGGAGCTCCAGAAAAGAGCTTGCCTACTTTTTATTAGATAAATAAAAGATTTCAGCATGTATTTTGATATAATGCACAGATGAAGTTATAGGGGTCTAGACAATTAAGTCCTTTCGCCCACCTTCCACCGAAGACATTATGTTTGGGGAGACGTGGCAGGTGGAGCTCATCACCGTCTTTATGCCCAAGCCAACGATATATAAATAATTAAATAAAAAAATATTACAGGGCAACGCTTGTAATTGCTGTAAATGTGTTAAGGGGGAATTATCACCAGGGCCAGGGTACTATTATCGGTATATATGATATAATTTTTTTTATTGCACGTTAAGGTGCGCCAAGCACGTGCCTAATATTGAAAGTCGGTGTGACGACTTGCTATCTCGCATACATAGTCACCTGCGCATCACATTGAAATTCCATGGGATTCTTGTGCCGGAGTATTTCATAACCGTTAAATATTTTTTGTTCTAAACAAACGTAATGGGATGATATTATGTGTATGTACTACGCGTTCAGTATGTATAAGAGAAGGAGCCCAGAGCAATTTTTAGAGACAGCTGGAGACAGCTGGAGACAGGGTCAAGAGTACTCGGATACCTAGACGTGCATGTATGAAGAAGATGATGAATCTGAAAGAAGCGAAAGAAGTATGTAGGGATCGTGACACTTGGCGATCTGTTCTCTCTGGCTACCCCGTCAGGGATTGTGCGTGAAGATATGTATGTATGTATGTATGGAAAACTTAATTCTATTTGGATTTGGTGGACAATGTTTATTATAAATATTAAATAAATAAATATCTTCACGAAATTTCCAATACAGGGGTCGACAGAGGCTTAGTCTAGACAATTAAGTTCCTTTGACCCACCTTTCACCGGAGATATTTTCAGGACAACGTGTGACAGGTGGAGAGCCTGTCGCCGTTTTTATGTCCAAGAAAACGAAATAATTCATACATAATTTAAAAAACCCATTGGTACGAGCCTGCCACCTCTAGACTCGTAATTCCGACCCTTATGGGTCTAAGGGACTTAAATGTATAGAGTAGACTTCTGTCTACCCCTGTATTGGGAATTGCGTGTAGATATTTATTTATAATTATTTATTTCGCAGGTTGGTATTGCCAACCTTTTTCTTTCAGTGGTTATCGGAAATTTGACTACCAATTCACGATAAGCAATTGGATGCAATTTGGAAGTTGCATATATTACCGACAGACACATTCCTTCCCAATACCCAGTGTATTGGATTAGACAGAGGTCTGGGCTATTAAGTCCTTTCGACCTTCTACCGAAGACATTTTTGGGACAACGTGACAGGTGGTGAGCTCGTCGCCGTGTTTATGTCCAACCAACGATAAAAATAAGTTTTTGGAAAGACCCATTGGTACGAGCCTCGGGAATAGAACTCGGGTCTCTTGACTCGAATTCCGATCACCAACCACTAGGTGGTATATATTATTTACTATATATATATATATATATATATATATATATATATATATATATATATATATATATATATATATATATATATTTATATATATATATATATATATATATATATATATATATATATATATATATATATATATATATATATATATATATATATATATATATATATATATATATATATACATATATATATATATATATATATATATATATATATATATATATATATATATATATTATTGACCATATACTATGTACTATGTCATGCTAACTATATACTATGACTATGTACATATTAGGAATTAATATTATTAGAATAGTTTTCAAATAAATTTCTTCCAAATAATAGTACGGCGTAATTTCCCACCGCCCCGAGAGTCTGAAACCGACGCAACACTGTATGATATTTTAAATTCCTAAATTCAATCAAATTTAAATACCAAAATCTGCATAAATCAGAAGTAGCGTCGCTGGGCCTGATATAATTTATACGCCTATTACGAAGTTCTTCATAGAGAAATGTTTAATTAAAACTGGCGCATCCAGTTATGGTATTCCATTAATTACATTCCATTGTTACGTTCTGGTACGATTCATCTCTGTGTAGTAATTTGATGACAAATCAAATAGCATTCCATGAGACATATTTTAAATTATTTTGATCTTTACTTCATTCGATACAGAAGCCTCGCATAGGCTAAAACAAATTCAGGGGCTAAGCTATTTGGTATTTTATAGTAATAATGTTGTAGTAAAATTTCTTTGTACTTTTAGGCCTAGTCTAGACAATTAAGTCTCTTCGACCCACCTTCCACCGAAGATATTTTAAATAAATAATTAATTCTAATAAATACGCTATTTTATATAGTAATCAAATATTACTCTATGACAAGACCTTAGTTTTTATTTGCGCTAGAGCTTGATTTAGACAGATGAATATTTCAACGTTGCTGTGGAACCAGATACTTGAATTATTTAGTTCTACATTGATATAACTTCCGCCTTTGCTACCAGGGCGTAATTGTATTAGCCTTGCGCTCCGCCGCATGAGAGGAATAACGGAATCGTATTATGGCAGGTCTTTAAAAATACAGATGCATTTTTAAAACTGTGTTGCGAAGTCTGGCTGTTTGACAGAATAAAGATGTGTATACACTAAGCGACCGAGTCGACGTCTAGCTTTAATGATAATAATAGTTTTGGCTTGTACGTCGCCTTGTATATAGCTTGTAAATAGCCAGATAAATAAAAATAAAAATATCTTCACGCAATTCCCAATACAGGGGTAGACAGAGGTCGAGTCTAGACAATTAAGTCCGTTCGACCCACCTTTCACCGAAGATATTTTCGGGACAACGTGACAGGTGGTGAGCCCGTCGCCGCCTTTATGTCCAAGCCAACGATATTCGTACATAAGTTTTTGAAAAACCCATTGGTACGAGCCTACCAACTGGGGATCGAACTCGGGTCTATTGACTCGAAATTCCGACCACCCAACCACTCGGCTATCGTGAAATAGCCAGATGATAACTTATTATACCACTGTACGGTATTGACTTCTGAAGGCCTATAACCGTTGCCAGACGTCACGCTTGGCAAGCGAATTGATGTTCCCTGTACCCGTTACCTTGCACATTAGACGCTGTTTTTCCCTCAGTCATTTCTGCGACACCCACAGGAAAAAAGGGGGTGGTATTCTTGCGTCGTAACCAACCACATAGCAATGTAAGAGAAGCTGTTTCACCAACAGCTTCTGTTACAGACAGACGAATTCATAATTCAGAAAAGCTAGTAAGAATGTTGTCACCACATTGCTATTTTCATTCCATTTTAATTTTAATCCTGACAATGAAATGAAATATTGATAAAATGCAATAAAACTTTAATGTACTACAACAACCACAAGATTAAACGACGCAGTGGGCGGTACCATCACCAAAACAAATTCCAGTGTAGCCCACTATCTTCCAGGCAGCCTTTTTGACGACCTCCGTGGTCGTGTGGCGTATACACTCGTTTTCGTTACCAGATTTTGAGGTGCCCGGACGGGAACTAATGTAAGTAATAAAATAATAAATAAACATCTTACAGGTAGACAGAGGTCTAGTCTAGACAATTCAGTCCCTTTGACTCACCTTTCACCGATGATATTCTCAGGACAACGTGACAGGTGATGAGCACGCCGTCTTTATGTCCAAGCCAACGACAAAATGCGTACATACGTTTTTGCAAACCGATTGGAGCCTGCCATTTGAGGAATGAACTCGGGTCTCTTGACTCGAAATTCCGAGCACCCAACCCCTCGGCTATCGTGACTGTATGATTGTAAAGAAATATTTTTCGTATATTGTTTCGGGTCTTGGTGTTAACATACATAGATTAGGACAACATACATTGCTGCGATTCCCAAGTAAAGAGCTTAAGCACTTGTATTATAAAAATAGAAACAACGAAGGTACCACAAACACTCTAGAGTGTTGTCCACCCGAAAAAATGTAGAAAAAGTAAGTTTTCCATATTAATCTGATCGCGAATCTATCCCGGTACCTCAATGCTGACAACACCGTGAAAACCGGAGTGTACGCAAGTCGTCCACGGAGATCGTCAAAAAAGCTTTTTAGCTACTTAGTTTGGGATCACAGCAATTCCCTTTTCCCAGTCCCTTTGTATTTTTTGTAAAGATAAAACGCAAACGTGAAAAACTCTATGGATGCACACGATCTTAAATATTATATTAAGCCAGTCTACATAAAATAGTTCAATTTAAAGAAAACAATGTTTATTCCAGTTAGTCATCTGGATGTCTGTTGGTAATATATGCAACTTCCAAATTGCATCAAATTGCTTATTGTGAATTGGTAGTCAAATTTCCGATAACCACTAAAAGAAAAAGGTTGGCAATATCAACCTGCTAAATAAATAATTATAAATGAATAAATATATTCACGCAAATTCTAATACAGGGGTAGACGGAGGCCTAGTCTCGACAATTAAATGCCTTCGACCAACCTTCCACCGAAGATATTTTAAATAAATAATTAATTCTAATAAACATGCTATTTTATGTTGCCATCAAATATTGCTCTATGACAAAACTTAGTTTTTATTTTGCGCTAGAGCTTGATTTAGACAGATGGATATTTCAACGTTACTGTGGAGCCAGAAACTTGAACTATTTAGTTCTACATTGATACAACTTCCGCCTGCGCTATTAGGGCGTAATTGTATTAGCCTTGCGCTGCGCCGCATGAGAGGAATAACGGAATCGTATTATCGCAGATCTTTAAAAATACAGATGCATTTTTAAAACTGTGTTACGAAGTCTGGCTCTTTGACAGAATAAAGATGTGTATACACTAAGCGACCGAGTCGATGTCTAGCTTTTCTGGAGAATAATAGTTTTGGCTTTTATATAGCCTTGTATGTAGCTTGTATATAGCCTCATAATGATCATTTAAAATCTTATAAACATAGTCTATACGGTATTGGCATCTGAGGGCCAATAATCATTGCCAGACGTCACGCTTGGCAAGCGGATTGGTGTTCCCTGTACCAGTTACCTTGCACTTTAGGCGCTGTTTTTCCTTCAGTATTTCTGCGACACCCACAGGAAAAAGGGGGTGGTATTCCTGCGTCGTAACTATATAGCAATATAACAGAAGCTGTTGGTGAGACAGACGAATTCATAATTCAGAAAAGCTAGTAAGAATGTTGTCACCACATTGCTATTTTCATTCCATTTTAATTTTAATCCTGACAATGAAATGAAATATTGATAAAATGAAATTTACATTGCTACGATTACAAAGTAAACAGCTTAAGCACTTCTATAATGAAATCAGAAACAACGAAGGTATCGCAAACACTCTAGAGTGTTGTCCACCTGAGAAAGTGTAGAAAAAGTGTTTTCCATATTAATCTGATCGCGAATCTATCCCGGTACCTCAATGCTGACAACACCGTGAAAACCGGAGTGTACGCAAGTCGTCCACGGAGATCGTCAAAAAAGCTTTTTAGCTACTTAGTTTGGTATCACAGCAATTCCCTTTTCCCAGTCCCTTTGTATTTTTTGTAAAGATAAAACGCAAACGTGAAAAACTCTATGGATGCACACGATCTTAAATATTATATTAAGCCAGTCTACATAAAATAGTTCAATTTAAAGAAAACAATGTTTATTCCAGTTAGTCATCTGGATGTCTGTTGGTAATATATGCAACTTCCAAATTGCATCAAATTGCTTATTGTGAATTGGTAGTCAAATTTCCGATAACCACTAAAAGAAAAAGGTTGGCAATATCAACCTGCTAAATAAATAATTATAAATGAATAAATATATTCACGCAAATTCTAATACAGGGGTAGACGGAGGCCTAGTCTCGACAATTAAATGCCTTCGACCAACCTTCCACCGAAGATATTTTAAATAAATAATTAATTCTAATAAACATGCTATTTTATGTTGCCATCAAATATTGCTCTATGACAAAACTTAGTTTTTATTTTGCGCTAGAGCTTGATTTAGACAGATGGATATTTCAACGTTACTGTGGAGCCAGAAACTTGAACTATTTAGTTCTACATTGATACAACTTCCGCCTGCGCTATTAGGGCGTAATTGTATTAGCCTTGCGCTGCGCCGCATGAGAGGAATAACGGAATCGTATTATCGCAGATCTTTAAAAATACAGATGCATTTTTAAAACTGTGTTACGAAGTCTGGCTCTTTGACAGAATAAAGATGTGTATACACTAAGCGACCGAGTCGATGTCTAGCTTTTCTGGAGAATAATAGTTTTGGCTTTTATATAGGCTTGTATGTAGCTTGTATATAGCCTCATAACGATCATTTAAAATCTTATAAACATAGTCTATACGGTATTGGCATCTGAGGGCCAATAATCATTGCCAGACGTCACGCTTGGCAAGCGGATTGGTGTTCCCTGTACCAGTTACCTTGCACTTTAGGCGCTGTTTTTCCTTCAGTATTTCTGCGACACCCACAGGAAAAAGGGGTGGTATTCCTGCGTCGTAACTATATAGCAATATAACAGAAGCTGTTGGTGAGACAGACGAATTCGTGATTAGAAGCTAGTAAGAATGTTGTCACCACATTGCTATTTTCATTCCATTTTAATTTTAATCCTGACAATGAAATGAAATATTGATAAAATGAAATTTACATTGCTACGATTACAAAGTAAACAGCTTAAGCACTTCTATAATGAAATCAGAAACAACGAAGGTATCGCAAACACTCTAGAGTGTTGTCCACCCGAAAAAATGTAGAAAAGTAAGTTTTCCATATTAATCTGATCGCGAATCTATCCCGGTACCTCAATGCTGACAACACCGTGAAAACCGGAGTGTACGCAAGTCGTCCACGGAGATCGTCAAAAAAGCTTTTTAGCTACTTAGTTTGGTATCACAGCAATTCCCTTTTCCCAGTCCCTTTGTATTTTTTGTAAAGATAAAACGCAAACGTGAAAAACTCTATGGATGCACACGATCTTAAATATTATATTAAGCCAGTCTACATAAAATAGTTCAATTTAAAGAAAACAATGTTTATTCCAGTTAGTCATCTGGATGTCTGTTGGTAATATATGCAACTTCCAAATTGCATCAAATTGCTTATTGTGAATTGGTAGTCAAATTTCCGATAACCACTAAAAGAAAAAGGTTGGCAATATCAACCTGCTAAATAAATAATTATAAATGAATAAATATATTCACGCAAATTCTAATACAGGGGTAGACGGAGGCCTAGTCTCGACAATTAAATGCCTTCGACCAACCTTCCACCGAAGATATTTTAAATAAATAATTAATTCTAATAAACATGCTATTTTATGTTGCCATCAAATATTGCTCTATGACAAAACTTAGTTTTTATTTTGCGCTAGAGCTTGATTTAGACAGATGGATATTTCAACGTTACTGTGGAGCCAGAAACTTGAACTATTTAGTTCTACATTGATACAACTTCCGCCTGCGCTATTAGGGCGTAATTGTATTAGCCTTGCGCTGCGCCGCATGAGAGGAATAACGGAATCGTATTATCGCAGATCTTTAAAAATACAGATGCATTTTTAAAACTGTGTTACGAAGTCTGGCTCTTTGACAGAATAAAGATGTGTATACACTAAGCGACCGAGTCGATGTCTAGCTTTTCTGGAGAATAATAGTTTTGGCTTTTATATAGGCTTGTATGTAGCTTGTATATAGCCTCATAACGATCATTTAAAATCTTATAAACATAGTCTATACGGTATTGGCATCTGAGGGCCAATAATCATTGCCAGACGTCACGCTTGGCAAGCGGATTGGTGTTCCCTGTACCAGTTACCTTGCACTTTAGGCGCTGTTTTTCCTTCAGTATTTCTGCGACACCCACAGGAAAAAGGGGGTGGTATTCCTGCGTCGTAACTATATAGCAATATAACAGAAGCTGTTGGTGAGACAGACGAATTCGTGATTAGAAGCTAGTAAGAATGTTGCCACCGCGTTGCTATTTTTGTTCCCTTTTAATTTTAATCCTGGCGTTGAAATGAAATATTGATAAAATGAAATTTACATTGCTACGATTACAAAGTAAACAGCTTAAGCACTTCTATAATGAAATCAGAAACAACGAAGGTATCGCAAACACTCTAGAGTGTTGTCCACCTGAGAAAGTGTAGAAAAAGTGTTTTCCATATTAATCTGATCGCGAATCTATCCCGGGACTTCAATGCTGGCAACACCATGAAAACCGGAGTGTGCGCCACTTGTCCACGGAGATCGTTAAAAAAGCTTTAGCTACTTAAATGGAATCACAGATATGTATTTGATTTTGTCCCTATGTATTTTTTTATAAAAATACAACGTTAACATGTAAGTCACGATAGCCGAGTGGTTAGGTGGTCGGAATTTCGAGTCAAGAGACCCGAGTTCGATCCCCAAGTGGCAGGTTCGTACCAATAGGTTTTTCAAAAACTTATGTATGAGCTATATCGTTAGCTTGGACACAAAGGCGGCGACGGGCTCACCACCTGTCACGTTGTCCCGAAAATATCTTCGGTGGAAGGTGGGCCAAAGGGACTTAATTGTCTAGACTAGACCTCTGTCTACCCCTGTATTGGGAATTGCGTGATGATATTTATTTATTTTATTTATTTGTTAACATGTAAACCTCTATGGATGCACAGGATTTAAAATATTATATTAAGACAGTGTACATAAAATGGATAAAAATAAAATTGGAGGCAGTTCGCTTGCGGCGAAACATTAAAGCACATGTGCCTCTACTTCAAGCCGGCATTCCATATGACCATGATCTCGCCCCGTTAGATCCTTCCCATCATGCAGCAGCATAAGCTGCAACTTGCCTCGATCACGTATGGAGAAGTCTAAATAATTAATAGAATTTCAGGGTAAGCTGCAGAAGGTAGGAAGGAAGGTATTACTGGCGGCTGAGTCCCTACTGTATAGTTAGTAGTCCTTACTATATATCTGCCAACCCACTTTCCTGTGTTTTACTTAACTGTCTGACAATTTTGTGAAATACAATTCTTTGGTCAAACAGCAGTGTTAGGCAGACTCTGGCTGCCTAAAACCTAAAAGAGCATTTTTTTAAGGCCATATGTCTTGCTCCGATTAAAGATACTGCTAATTAAAAACTTTTTCTCTTTAATTCAATCACATAAAAGATTAGCATAAATATGCTTAAAAAATTGCTTGATTAAAATTAAGTTGGCTTTATCTTATAATTCCTAACTGAAAACTCAGGAATATCAAATTGTCAATTGCAAAAGGGAAAATAGATGGCGCCGATGCCAAAAATACAAGGCATAAGTAAAGAGAATACAGATTTAAAATTTCAACTGATGCGTTTAAGACACGGTGGCTCGGAGGTAAGAGCGTTGCCACGTTTCGGCGAAGGTCGCGGATTCGAATCCCGCCCGTGACCCCCAACTGATGCGTGTAAGACACGGTGGCTCGGAGGTAAGAGCGTTGCCACGGTTCGGCGAAGGTCGCGGATTCGAATCCCGCCCGTGTCAGTTGAAATTTTAAAAGCTTTTTTTAAAGACATAAAAAATTGTCAATATGTAGCCGTTGGCTACCTTTCTTACTTTTTTTTACTAAAGTTTTTGACAAAAAACCCATTGGAAGCCTGCCTCTTGGCTCACTTTGAATTTTCACGCAGAGTCCCTGACGGGGTAACAAGAGGGAAAACAGATCGCGAAGTGTCACGATTCTTACGTACCTCTTTCGTTTCAAATTCACCATTTTCTTCATTTATACACATCTAGGTATCAGAGTACTCTTAACCCCTTGTTTTGTTGTCTTCACGTAAATATTTTGGAGAGGATTTACCGTAAAATCCTTTTTTAGTGAGCGTCTACGAAGCGAAATGAGTAACTATTCTAAATTACAAGGCAATCGGGTATATAGTTTTAGAGATCTCGGGAAAGTGTAATTTCGCTTATTTATCTGGGTGTAGATTTTCTTAAATTACGTATATGTATACTTCACATACACTATTTTTTATAGCATAGGGAAGCAAACGAGCAGGTGGCTCACGTGATTGTAAGTGCTGACCGCCGCCCTTGAACACCTGCAATACCAGAGGAATAGCAGATCGTTGCCAGCCTTTGAGAAAGGTATATGCTCTTTTCTTGTAGGTCCCTAAGTCGTATCGTAAAAGTGCGTGGCAGAAATTTCCGCGAAAAACGCACATCTTTGGAATGTCAAGTGGTGTTGATGGAATTTTGTATTACAAAATTTTTTTTACGTATAAATATATGTAAAATATACATATATGTACACGTGAGTAAAAATTAATGTAAATTTTGGCACATATTTAGAAATTTGAGTGATAAAATCGTATGAGTTTTACCAGTGTAATTACAAAGCTTAATCAACGCTAGCTTGGTGGATTTTAATTATTCAGATAATTTGCACCAGTAGTTGGCAACTTTGTGAACAATGAGACATTTTTGTGCTTTGCGAAAACTTCAGAGTTAATATTATTAGAAATACACGTTTATTTTATATATTTCTTATAATTATTTATGTGTGTATATATGTATGCAAACACATATACATACATACATAATGGCCCTTTAAAGTCCACTTCAGGTCATAGGCCTCTCCCGTAGGGAGGATTTGCCATAATCGCCACGCTTGGCAAGCGGATTGGCGATCGCGGTTGCAGACCACTCGCACCTCAGACGCTGCTGCCCACCTTCGGTCAGATTATTTTGATCTGATATTTTTAAAGATGGTTATCCCGCCATCTTTCGATAGCTATAACGATATTCAAGGCTGTTTCCCTTGGTCGCCTCTTACGACACCCACGGGGAGAAAGGAGGTGGCAATATTCTTATGCCGTTACCACACGGCCAATAAACCATGTAATATGTAAAAGTGTTATGTATGCATATGTGTGTATGTTTATAATTATAATATTCTTTATGTATTTTGTTATTAATCTGATATTGTATTATCTGTGTTTATAGAGTTACTGTAATGAAATTGATATCCCGCCATCTTTCGATAGCTATAACGATATTCAAGGCTGTTTCCCTTGGTCACCTCTTACGACACCCACGGGGAGAAAGGAGGTGGCAATATTCTTATGCCGTTACCACGGCCAATAAACCATGTAATATGTAAAAGTGTTATGTATGCATATGTGTGTATGTTTATAATTATAATATTCTTTATGTATTTTGTTATTAATCTGATATTGTATTATCTGTGTTTATAGAGTTACTGTAATGAAATTGATAAATTTATCAATATAAAATCATTACTCTCCTGGGTATAAAAAAGAGAAACATAAACATTTATTTGTAGAGGTTGAAAGTTAGAAGTTAAAAGTCTCAAAATTAGAGAATAAACTGCATAGTTATCTCGAAACTACTTTGATAATTTCTTTTTTTCGTCAGTAGCTGTTGTCTCAGTTGCCAGTCTCCCGACTGAGCTGATTCAGCCTAGGAAATTAGCTTAGTCAACATAGTAGTAGGTATTTTTTTGTATATATAACATAAAAAATATAAATATCTTCAAGCCATATCCCAATCCAGGGTAGTATAGACAGAGGTCTATACAATTAAGTCTTTTCAACCCACCTTGCACCGAAGACATTTTTGGGATAACACGATAGGTGGTGAGCCTGTCGCCGACTTCATATCCAAGCCAACGATAGAATAAACCGTGCACTAGTTTTTGGAAAATAGCCATTGGGTAAAGCCTGCCTGAACCTGGGGGTTGAACTCGGGTCTCTTGACTAAAATTTCGATCACCCAACCA
Source organism: Sericinus montela (assembly GCA_029286605.1). Lineage (NCBI taxonomy): Eukaryota > Metazoa > Arthropoda > Insecta > Lepidoptera > Papilionidae > Sericinus > Sericinus montela. The sequence goes on from JAGSMR010000015.1 coordinate 16,372,312, forward strand.
CTCGGTTAGTGTGAGTTTTAAACAAAAAAAAACCTACTGCACCGTTAAAAGTGTGATTCAATGGAGAATGACTAATATTTTAACTTTAAAAAAACTATAAGAACAAAAAAAATTATGTAACACTCTTTTTGAAATAAGGATAAAACGCATTGTTTTTTTTTTTTTTTAATTAAGGACAACCTGCACAGAGAGTTTAATCTACGTTTGTTTATATTTGTAATGTTTATTACTATTGTTTTCGAGTTTATACCAATTTGAAAAAAAAATATTTATAACCATACATATATTTTATTATACATGGCACACATAACAATATATTTAATAGATTGTCTACAGCCTATAATAAGATCGCAAATAAGCCATGTCCATACAATTAATATTATTAAAAAAAAAAAACAATTTATACGTGTTGTTCTTATGTTACCGAGGCCAGTTTTTAGAATTTTTGCGTATTTGTTTCTGTACGAAAATCTCAAAAACGGTCATATCGCTGTTTTTCTGGTGTATTGTGACAAGCTTCCTATAAATATTTAGTGTTTGTTTTATTTCAATCGGGATATTAATGAAACGCGTTTCGATTTTGCTTAGTAAGTCAAAAATGTTTTTAAGTTGTATGGAAAAGAAAGGCCCTTCGACAAAATACTCTTCCAGAATAAAGATTTTGTGTATAATGTGTATTTAAAAATAATTATTCTACAGGTGATTTGAGGAGGGCCTGGGCATACGACCGCGGCGCAAATATCTACTGACGATATGGTAAGCATTTTTAGAGATATATTTATTAGAGATATATTTATTAGAGATATACATATTAGGGAAATAAGGACTTTAATGATGCACTAAGATTACACATTTGATTCAACACATAGGTATTTTTTTAATAGGGGATATAAGATGTAATACACAGATATTATAGTTTTTATTACTACCTTGCTACCTACCCTTATGAACATATGGAACCCGAATTACACAATATACGAACGTCGTGTTGGTATAAGTTTTATCTTATCATAATTTATGCCTGCTAGAGGTGTGACAATATCCAAGAGTTGTTATTGAGTAAGATTGGTAATATATTCCTCTTTTCATTCTGCTGACTAAAGGGAATTCAATATTTATGCGGCCGTTGAAATAAATAAATTTCACCGCAGATACCTTACAATGAAGGTAACAATTGCTATATGTTTAGTGATTAATATAGTATACAAAGTAATATAAAAATACGTATATGGTAAACAAATAAGATATAACATGTTACAAAAAGTTATGTTTACCTCGTATATGCTACAGCGCCATCTAGTTACAATAATATGAACTGCTTAGAAGTTTTAGATCGTGTCTGCTTTTGCAGTTTATAACTCACCCGATTGATGGCGCTGTTATGGAATAACTGTTGAGTTCCGTAAAGCACGTTATGATTTATATTTTGTCTACAGGATGCAGTATGGCCGCGGCACATTGGCTCAACTCGCTAGGATGCCTCTCGCTGTCGCTACTATGCCTTTTCGCTACTACTCTTCAAGTTACAAGCGGTAAGTATTATGAAAATTCTTAGTAGGAATCTATTTTTCAGGAGCCTTCTGTGTCATATAACTCGGTCGTACTTCGATTTCATCGAACAAATAGGCGTATTTACAGTATGCTTAATAATAATAGTCAATAGTTACTAATTATTACTACTAGTTATAGTAATAGAAAAAATATCTTCACGCCATTCCCTATACAGGGACAAACAGAGGTCTAGACTATTAAGTCCTTTCGACCCACCTTCTACCAAAGACATTTTTTTGACAACGTTACAGGTTGTGAGTACGTCGCCGTTTTCGTGTCCAAGTCAACGATATAATTCGAACATAAGTTTTTGAAATAACCCATTGGCGATTAGGGATTGAACTCGGGCCTCTTGCTCGAATTCCGATCATCCAACCACTCAGCTATCGTGTATAAATATATATTTATTTATAGTAGTAATAATTATATATTTATTGATCACAATGTTAATGGAAAGTTAAGAATCTTAAAGGTATATACATTTAACAGACCGTTTATCTGCATGCATTTCTCAATACAAGGGTAGCCACAGGTCTGGATAATTTAGTTTTTCCGACCCATATTGCACCGCAGCTTATTTTGGACAACGTGACAGGTGGTGAGCCTGTCGTCGTCCTTATATCAACCTAACTAATTTAACATAAATTTGTGAAATAACTCATTGGTACGAGCCTGCCTCCATGGAATGGAACTCGGGTCTCTTGATTCAAATACCGATTACCCAACTACTCAGCTATCGTGAGTTAATGCAGACCCTTATTGGTGGTCTACTATTGCTGCTACACTATTATACTTTGTAAGCACAAACAGGCCTATACCTAGCAGTAAGTGAAGATGATAGTTTGGATGATGCTGATAGTGATCATTGTGAAAATAGCTCATAAGAGAGAAGAAAAGAGCGCAAATCTCAAAATTTTTACAAATTTTGTGGAATTTCTTTGATTTTCTTGGGATTCCATCATCAAAGCCTGACTTAGCTTTGATGATGGAATCCCAAGAAGACTTTGAAGATGGTCTTGGAATTAGTCCATGAGTAATTTGGAAGTACACCTTTTCAAAATTTATTGGTTTTCAAAATTAAGGATTTTCCAAAATCGATTAATGGGTGACGGAGGCGGAGAAAAAACATACAACCTACTTGACAACCTCTTACTTTTTTGAAGTCGGTTAAAAAGACGGATTAGAATAGATATTCATCACAGTAACGGAAGAACATTTTATGCAGTATCATTTAATATTCCATTCTGTAGAACCTCCAAGTTGTTTAGGGCCACTTAAGTAGATGCACAGCGAGATCTTAATAGCTGCTTTTAGAGAAGGGGGGCACAGTTCAGGGAAAGGGGGTGGGGTAGAGAGGTGCTTATTATCATCGAAGACGATTAAATTGCTCTCCACTGTTTGAAACTGAGCTTTGCTAGTTTGTAATTTTATACAGGTAAGGATATTTAAAGTCTTTATTAGAATATGGATTGTTTCGTTTTATGGTAGGTCGATTATCATGTTTCATATATCAAATCCGTATGTATAAGCTTGCCTGACCGGCTCGTTACAACGATCGTTGTGAAGGAGATGTATCTTGTGCTTTTTCGGGCTGACTAAGTGAATGGCGGTTTTTTTATGGAATAAGGAGGCAAACGAGCAGGTGGCTCACGTGATGGTAAGTGATTACCGCCGCCCATGAACACCTGCAACACCAGAGGCATAGCAGATGCGTTGCCGGCCATAGAGTGCCCCCCCCCCCCGAATTGGGGGAGGGTGTGTGCTCCGGTTACCTGAACTCACCAGACGAAACGCAGAAGTTTGTTAGACTTCTACTTCATGGCCGGTATTATGTGAGGTCGTGGTACTTCCCCGGTCGTGCCGGCCTATTTATGCAACAACAAAAGCTGATGCGTGGCTCTACCACTGTTAGGTTACTGGCAGCCCACAACCGTATCCTCGTCCCTTCTCTCTTTTCTCGTCTTTTTGCCCATTTTTCTTCATGCAACAGTTCCTCGAGAGTTGTTAGTGTACATGGGTGCGGTAATCACTTACCATTAGGTGAAAACGTTTGCAAGATTTTCTCAATAATTCTTGAAATTAATGATGACCCTTTCGACTCACTTTTCACCGGTGCTTATTTTAGGGATGATGTGACGGACGATGCCTATTGCTATCTTGTGTACAAGCCATGCAAATCATGAGTTTCGAAGAGCTGATTGGTCGAAAGGAGAAAAAGTGAACGTAAATTCATAGGTACATTTTAGAGATGTTCCTCATCACGTTATACGTCATTGTGTGACGAGAGTATTACTTCTTGGGGTGGTAGTGAGTGGACAGAAATCGTTTCGCTCGGAATAGAAGTACTGTCAGTGAAAAAAAGGGAAAGAAAATGAGGTGTGTAGAGGATCCTCATCATCCCGCCATCCTTAATACAGGGGTAGATAGAGGTCTAGACAATTAAGTCCTTTCGACCCATCTTCCATTGAAGATATTTTTGGGACCACGTGACATTTTTTATTAATTCATTGAGCCCGTCACCGTCTCAATATCCAAGCCAACGATATAAATCGATATACACGATTTGTATCTTTTGAAAAAAAAACCCATTGGTACGAGCGTCAATGTTTGGTGTTTTCCAACATTTTATAATTCTATTTTTTTTATGAACATACTAATCGAGTCTCTTCTTTTTAACGGACTATTTTTATTTTTTTAACGCATTGTCCTATGTAACTTATTTAGACTTTCCTCTTCGTGCCTGGTCTTTCGTTTGTTCGTGTGTGTTTTGTTCCTTATTTTTTAACAACTGGATTTTGAGATTCAGAAAGTGTGACAGAACAGAAATACAGCAATTTTTATTTCTGTAGTGAAATGTCCCTTGCAATTTCTTGCAGTCGGACAAAAATGATTGATCTTACTTTGTACAATTTTATTTTTAGTAGCGAAACTGTAATTTCATCTAACTCAGTCAATCTATCACGTTTTCGTTTTCTATTTATTTGTAGCTATAAAGTTAATTTTGTTCTTCGATTTTATATCAGATGTTCTCCAGGTCCTTCGTCAAGTATCATATTATATATTAGTGAAGATAAGTTATTGAAGAATATAGTCAAGATTTCTTCGAAAGATTATGTATTAATCCAGCATATAAAGTATCTAGTCTCTCTATCCAAGTAGTCTCTATTTCGAATTTCAGTTTAATCAATTCAGTAGATTTTTCATGAAAGAGTACCAAATATACATCCATTGATATTCAAATACTTTTACGGTTGTAGTATTATTTGATGATGATCTTCTTGGACGTAAACACTGGTATTCATGGTACCAACAGATATCAGGTCACGGATTCAATTCCCGAACGTGTCACCTTTCATCACACCCGTGCTTTAGCTACTTACTCCGTGATCGGAGCAATGTATGTATCACCTATCTATATATGTATGTAATATGTGTTTATTTATTAATACTCATTATTTATTTATTTATTACCTGCATCGAACACGAGTCTCCTAATTCGAATTCCAATCATTCAACTACTTCATGACTTTTAGTAATTAGTAGATTAACGATACATTTAACTGATGGAAACTGGAATTCAGAAAGTTGAAAATTCGCTCCACGGAACTGACCTATCAGTTAAACTGTTAATTACACTCAATTGGTTGTAACTAACTCTTACTGCCAAATTTACAGTTAAATCAAAACTATTCTGAAGCTTGTTTGATCATTGTAACTAAAATGGACTCAAACATTAACTAACATTATTTAATGACCTCTTGTAGTTACGTGAACATTACACATCACACATAAAACGATTATTTACGGACTCTATCGCGTTTTTTTTTTTTTTTTTTTTTTTTAACTTTTTCTTCCTGAAATTTCGGATGCATCCGTGGCCACGTGTAACTGGGTAATCCGTAACACTATTTAATATCAAGGAAACGTTATATATAATATATAAAAATCAAGATCTTTACCAAATACAAAAAAAACTTATTTTTTGACTTAATTCAAAGGCAATATTAAGGCTAAAATCGATGTATTTAAAGTGAAAATTATTTTATAGGAAAAATACCCTAAATACATGAAACATTATAAGTTAATTGATTGTCGTTAAATATCTAAAAATAAAAAAGTAAATATCCCACTGAGGTCTAGACAATTAGCTCCTTTCGACCCACCTTTCATCGAAGATATATGTTGGGACAACGTGACAGGTGGTGAGTCCGTCGCCGTATTGTTCCAGCCAACGATGCAGATCGTACATAAGTACTGATATAACCCATAGATACGTGCTTACCACCTAGGATCGTACTCGGTTCTCTGGACTCGAATTCTGATTAAGCAACCACTTGGCTATCGAGACAGTAATTATATAATTATAAATACATACATATAGAGGGACAACATCACATAAATTGCTCCGATCCCAAAGTAACCAGCAAAAGCACTTGTGGTATTGAATAGGAAATACCGAAGGCACCACAAACACCTAGACCAGAGAAAATTCAGAAAAAGGGGATTTTCTACATTGTCCCGTCCGGCAATCGAACCCGGGACCTCAGAGATGGCGACACCATGAAAACCGGTGTTTACACCACGTAGTTCACGAAGGTCGTCGTGGACTAGTCGTAAAGAAGTTATATACTGTATAATTATTCTTATTCTTACAACTTATTACATAGTATAAAACATATAGATACATATATAGATAGGGACAACATCACATACAATGCTCCGATCCCAATGTAAGATGCTAAAGCACTTGTGGTATGGGAATCGGAAACAACGAAGGCATCACAAACATCCAGACCCGAGAAAATGCAGAAAGAGTGGTTTTTCTACAGTGACCCGACCGGGAATTAAACCAGGGGCCTCGAGATGACGACACTTTGAAAACCAGTGTTTACGCCACGCGTCCACGGAGGTCGTCAAAGTATATATACATATGCTGTAGAGTAGGTAACCGTTATTAAATTCTATAATTCCAGTCAGGTTTTCCACCTAGCTATTGGCATTCCCATCACGCTATTTAGAAATTTAAAGCCCCTCAATACGTGCAATGGAATAAGAGTGTGTGAAAATGTATTTATAGCAATCATTCTCGCGTGCCCTCTGCCGGACCACTTGCTCATGTACCGCGTATTCCTAAAATCCACGTAGCAACGTATTTACTTACACCGTTCATACGTTTACAGTTTTCCGTAAAAAGGTCGCCGTCTTCATAATACTGTCTTAATCTTTGGCAAAAACCCTCTCGCTGGCAGACATAGACTTAAGTAATGCGTGCTTTTTCTACGATCATACTTTATTAACTGAAAACCAGAAAAAAAGTTGTGAAACCATTAAAAACAGTTGTATTGTACAAAACTTAAAGAAAATTATTAGGTTATCTAAGAATATTACCGCGTTGCCTTTTATATATCTTCAAAAGAGACGTGTAAAGAGATTGAAAAGGCGCGCTGGGTTCTTTTAGATCTCTCTCTCTATCTCTCTCTCTTGCCAGTTGTTCCTTCATCACTGACGAACAACAGCCATGGTGAAAACCCAATCTCGTAAAGATCATTTGATTCCATGGGTTTATGTTGAATAGTTCTGTAGTTAAGATTTAAACAAACACAAAAATATGAGAGCAATCTCATAAGCTTCGGTAAAATTCCAAGATTTCAACCAATTAATTATAAAAATGTGACGTAAACGAGTTTGCGTTGTTCAGCTAGTAATATACACATTCAAGTATTGATAGTAATTGTAAATAATATTTTAATAATTTGTATTTAATGTGTTTCCATGTCATTAATTATATATATGAGATATATGAAAATATCTTCGGTGGAAGGTGGTTCAAAGGGACTTAACTGTCTAGACAAGACCTCTACCCCTGTCTTGGGAATTGCGTGAAGATACTTATTTATTTATTTACCATTAATTAACAGCAAGTAAAAGTTTACGGCAGGTGGTAGTAACATTTACCGCAATTGCCACGCTCGGCAAGCGTGTTGGCGAACGCGGACCAGATATATTTCTATAGTCAATATGTATTGGTATTTTAAGGCTGTCTCCTTATTTGCCTCTCAAGAGAAGAGAAAAGGGTAAATTCTTAGGCAAGGCAAATATCTACTATTTCTGAGAATATCACATTTTCATACCATATTTAAACATTTATAAAAAACTAAAATGATTGTTACGAACCACAGTGAAATATGGTACGAGATGTTTGGTACAGTTGATCGTCAATCCGCTTGTCGAGCAGTAACTATTCATTACGTTTTCGCCTTTTTCTATTATACAATTTATAGGTCGTTTAGGTACCGTAAATACGGTAAAAATTAAGTAAGATATTGTAATCCTAGCGCCTAGACTAGCTTTTAATAACATCTGGAGGTATACTTTGGAATAATTTATGTCCTATTTTATGGTTTGGCGACTGCGCGACAATAGAATTTCGTCGGATATATCAGCCGCAGTTGAATAGGTAGGATATTAAGTACAGTCTTTTTGAATATTTATACAATATATTATATGATTATGTGGTATATAATACATCACAACAGACAATCTAAAGACTATGATAAGGTGGACCTTTTCTGTACCAGCAGTTCTGCCATTTGTAAATTAATCACCTCTAATTTCAGCAACAGTCAACAATTAAGTAGCAATCAAGAATTTTAGAAAATTAGTTTGAACCGGCAGCAGAGTGTTATTTGTTGTTTTTTATGTATGACAATTGTTTATCTATATGTGAAAACTTTTCATTGGCTTAGATTGTAATTTACATGCATGTTATATTTTGTTAAGATTAAGCTATTAGTTTTCCAGTAAATATATAGATAAATAAATAATTTATTAATATGTATCTTTGTGTAAAAAAATTCTCTGTGAGTGTGTATGTGACTGAACTCCTCCTAAACAGCTGGACACATGTTGATGAATTTTTTGTGTGTATTCCAGTTGATTCTAGAATGGTTTAGATTCACATTTGGTCCCAGTAAGTAGCGTGGCCAGCAGGTTCCCGGGATAGGACTACGTCTACTGGGCCAGCTAGTATAATATAATAACGAATTATGATTAATATTTGCACGTCTCATAAACGTTTTGCAATAGATATTTAGAATTCTGTGATCTCTTTGATTTCTTTGATTTTGATCTTGAATAATCCAGAAGGTTGCCGTGGGGTAACGGCGAAAGCATGTTCATTATTCTACCGTGGGTGTAGTAAGATGCGACTAAGGGAAATAGAACTAATACAAATAATAATGGCTGCATAATGACGATCGGCAAGGTGGAATAACCATAATTCAGCTATAAAATAAATTAAATATCTTCACGAAATTCCCAATACAGGGGCTGACAGAGGTCTAGTCTAGACAAGTCCCTTCGACCCACCTTCCACCGATGATATTTTTGGGACATCGTACAGGTGGTGAACGCGTCGCCGTTTTTATGTCCAAGCCAACGATATAATTCGTACATAGATATTTAAAAATCCCATTGGTACGAGCCTGCCACCTGGGGATCGAAATCGGCTCTCTCGACTCGAAATTCCGACCACCAAACCACTCGGCTATCGTGACTTCAATTAATAATGCAGCTATATATGCAATACAAAAATTCAACTGACCGGTGACGAGAAGCATCGTGTAAGGTGCGAGATGATGGTGTCTGGTAGTCCCGAATACTTTTGCCAAGCGTACCGATTATGACAAATCGTCCTTAAGAAAGCTGTTTATGTCCTGCAGTGGACTTTTACAGACCATTTTTAATATATGTATTTTTATATCTAGTTCAAAAGGAGTTAAAAAAAGAGAGAAAAATAAAAAAAATATCTTTACGTCATTCCCAAAACAGGATAGACAGAGGTCTAGGCAATGAAGTCCTTTCGACCCATCTTCCACAGAAATGATTGTTTTGGGATAACGTGACAGGTCGTGAGCCCGTCGCTGTTTTCATGTCCTAACAAAACCGGTTTTTGAAAAACCCATTGGTACGAGCCTTGTGGATCGAACTCTGGTTTCTTGACTTTAATTCCGATCACCCAACCGATAGCCGTGATATCGTGTTTTTTTTTACAAGATTTTTTATACGGTAAATAACTAACTCCTAGTCCACCTGCAGATGAAAAGTGACAATGAGACATGTCATATCACGTCAAACTTAATAAAATAATGATTTCAGTGAAAAATACTGGCATTTATCCCGAATTTAACCCTTAATATTCTTGCCGTGCCTTATTTTTATGAAGGCTCACTAAATGAATATATCTATATGTATTAATTATCTACCCGTGGGTTTATAGGTATCCCATTACAATATTCGAACAACCAATAAAAATTAAATGAATTGTACGAATAGCAACTTCGCCCATATCAAACTGTCATCAAAGTTTATCTATTAAACCATCTCCTGAAGTATTTCCTTGCTGCCGGAGCTTCGAGAGAGATCTCAACGTCATATAAGCACGCTATAGACGCGTCCACGGGGATTGGATCCTTCGGGGCCGCGGGAATATTCGCGTCCTGCTCTAACATAGGGTCCTTTTCCACCGTAATGGGGATGCGATCAATAGTTCCGATTTTAAATTTAAGTAAGACGATGTTATATTACTCAAGGATATCGTGTTCCAATATCTGAGGCTCTATTTCACTTCGCAATCGTTAATTGGTACAAGTTCTGTTATGATAAGGTTATGAACTTTTTAATTACTCCTTATTGTTTGTTAGACGGTGACTGTAAGTATAAGTGAACTGAAGATTTTCATGCGATAGGGGTTAGAAAATTAAATGTACTGTTAACGGAAAAGACTTTTATTTTTTCTAGCGTTTCGCACTCAAATTTGTAGTTTACTACCAAGTCTTAGATTGCTTGCAATAGTTTGCTTCGTAAGTATGTTTGAAAAGTCACGTAGCTAAAGAAGCGTAAGACACGATAGCTGCGTGGTTGGGTGATCGGAATTAGAGTCAAGAGATCCGAGTTCAATCCTCAGGTGGTAGGCTCGTACCAATGTGTTTTTTTTAACTTATGTGCGATTTATTTTATTGGCCAAACGTAACTGGCTCACCAACTGTCACGTTGTCCCAAAAATATCTGCAGACATAGATGTTGCAAGAATTCCTACATAATGTTCACGGATAAATTTTGAATGTTGGTAGAGCGACGTCGGGCAACATTTACATTATCCGTTTTCAAGGATGTGAGAAAATTGTGTGCCGGCGTGCCAAATGATGTTTACCTATACAGGAAGGAATTGTTAAGCAAAATAAATTACAGTATGTTACATAGGGGTGGATGAGTAGATTTGACAACGTTTTAATGGGAAATTTTATATCCACACTTCCATTTCCTATTCATATTATAATAAATATGAATGAAGTATACATAAAAGTGAACTTTGTTACACAATCACGGCTAAACTACTAAACCGATTTCGATAATATTTGTTACGGATGTTGTTTGAATCCTGGGATGGTGCGATTCCCGAAATAAATACTTATAAATTTTTCGTGATTAAGACTGTCCATGAGCCGATAGTCTAATAGGTAGTGTTTTACTCTTGCTTTCCGAGCAAAGGTTGAGGGTTCGAGATTTGCTAGGAGCAAACTTTGCTGTGATGAATATGGTAGTTTGTACTCAAGTCATATTTATGCATATATATGAATATTTATCTTAAAAATCACGATAGCCATGGGCGATTTGAATTCGAGTCTAGAGACCCGTATTCGATCCCTAAGGCGTACCAATGGTTTTTGCCGAAACTTATGTACGATTTATATCGTCGGCTTGACCATAAAGAAGGTGACGGGTTCACCGCCTGTCACGTTTTCGGTGGAAAGTAGGTCTAAATTACTTAATTGTCTGGACCTCTGTCTATCCCAATATTGGGAATAGCGTGACGAAATTTATTTATTTATCTTAATTTAAATCCTAATTTAATGCAAAGTCACGATAGACGAGTGGTTGGGTGGTCGGAATTTCGAGTTATTAGACCAGAGTTCGATCCCTATGTGGCAGGGTCGTACCAATGGGTTTTTCAAAAACTTATGGACGAATTATATCGTTGGCTTGGACATAAAGACGGCGACGGGTTCACCACCTGTCACGATGTTCCGAAAATATATTCGGTAGAAGGTAGGTCGAAGGGATTTAAATGTCTAGACTAGACCTCTGTCTACCCCTGTATTGGGAATTGCCTGAAGATATTTATTTATCTACATTAATATGTATCTATGTTGTACTGTTCAATTGGATACTAAGGCGGCGATGGATTCAACAACTATCACTTAGTTTCGGTTTGAAATGTAATGCATGCTAATTTATGTAATATTAATATTTAATTATGTAATACGAGCTATTTAAATTTATGCCAATACGTCGTTGTAACATTGTTTGATGTACGAGTATCATAAAAGTTTTCCGTAACAGTCAACCACTTATGATAATTGCATTGTCTTTTGTAAACATGTTTTCAAACTTGGTGACCTTATGTTGTTTGCCTAGTTATTATTTGGTTACGTGTCAGTTACGTGTCCTATTTAATTTATTAATAATTAAAGGAACTTATATTTATATATTCATAGATAAATTTGTACATTGAATCTTGTAAAATATTCTAATGGTTTGTATTATATTAATAGCTATATAGATTATATTATATTAATAGCTAATTCTTTGTATTATATTAGTGCTATATATCCCAAGGTTACTAGTTAAGAAAGAGTGGGATGATAAAGAGAGTGGGTACTTACACTAATAAAGAGAGGTAATAACCTAATCTTCAAAAGTATATGTATGGTCTATATTTTCACTATTTTAAAGTGTTTGTTTCTTTCTTTATTGCCTATCAAGAGTCCACAAATTAGGTGATTTTTATTAAAACTGCATAATGCAGATGCTGCATTATGATACATCAAACAATGTTACAAAACTGATATTTTTTTTAATTTTTATATAATTGTAACTTCACTAAATACATTTGATATACAGTTTACAACAGCAATCAAGCGTCTACTGCATAACATAGGTCTCCCATAAAGTTGGCAACAAAGAACGGTCCTCATCCATCTACATCCATCGACTCACCGACAATATTACCAATTCGAACATTTCCCCAACGATTACCAGTTCGTCAAGCTATGTTGACCTGCCACTTCCGCGCTTTTTTTTAAAGTTGCCGACATTTAATAGAAGCTGAGTTTATGTAATCCTAGAAATCTTACTTACGAAGTAGCGTACCATAAACGTCAAAAGTAATTTTGATAAACTATTCGCCGGATTTTTCCTCTCAAAGGTATAACACTTACAGTCACCACGTGTGAAAAATGAGGTCCGAAAAAGAATTATATCATCGTTATGAGCCCAGAGTAAATTCGATATTACACGACGTAGCGTTAACGTAACGTTCGTAGCAAGTTGGTGTTAAAATCGTTTTAGACGTTAATTTACGACGCGCTGTATTTTCCCTTTCTTTTTATTATAAATACTTTTTTAAAATTACTCTATTCTTATCTACTGCTTAACTAGAAATAGTTTTTTAGGAAAAAGACTACAGAGTATAAGAATGCTGAATATTTTGTTTATTTCTATATTCATATATGATATATTTTTTTAATTTTTATATAATTGTAACTTCACTAAATACATTTGATATACAGTTTACAACAGCAATCAAGCGTCTACTGCATAACATAGGTCTCCCATAAAGTTGGCAACAAAGAACGGTCCTCATCCATCTACATCCATCGACTCACCGACAATATTACCAATTCGAACATTTCCCCAACGATTACCAGTTCGTCAAGCTATGTTGACCTGCCACTTCCGCGCTTTTTTTTAAAGTTGCCGACATTTAATAGAAGCTGAGTTTATGTAATCCTAGAAATCTTACTTACGAAGTAGCGTACCATAAACGTCAAATGTAATTTTGATAAACTATTCGCCGGATTTTTCCTCTCAAAGGTATAACACTTACAGTCACCACGTGTGAAAATGAGGTCCGAAAAGAATTATATCATCGTTATGAGCCCAGAGTAAATTCGATATTACACGACGTAGCGTTAACGTAACGTTCGTAGCAAGTTGGTGTTAAAATCGTTTTAGACGTTAATTTACGACGCGCTGTATTTTCCCTTTCTTTTTATTATAAATACTTTTTTAAAATTACTCTATTCTTATCTACTGCTTAACTAGAAATAGTTTTTTAGGAAAAAGACTACAGAGTATAAGAATGCTGAATATTTTGTTTATTTCTATATTCATATATGATATATTTTTTTTAAATATCTATTTCCACACTTTTCTATGGGGGAAAAAGCTGAGATGCAAATGGTTACTGATAGATGGTGGGTTAACCATCTCGAAAAATACTAGACTATAATTCAGCAGAGCGGTGAAGGGCAACTGCGTCTATTGTACGAGGTGTTTAGTACTCCGATCGTTAATCCGCAAGTATGGCATAAGCACCTACGCAACCCTACGGTAAAGTACTGGAGAGGCTTATGTCTCTTTATAATCACCATTATTACAGCCTCATCAGAAGTCCACAGCTGAACATAGACATCTCCCAAAGATTAACGTTTAGAACGGTCTTGTGCCATCTGCATTAATCGACTCCCATCATCATTGTGCTATTCGTTGCTCCATCTTGTAGGGTTGTCGACCTTCACCACATTTGCTTATAGGACTTTGCCACTCGAGAACCTTTCTTCCCCAACGGTTGTCAGTTCCACGAGCTATGTAGCCTGCCCATTACAACTTTTACATCATCTCACATGTCTCGTTAGCCGTTATAATATTATGACTGCTAGTAAATGGCAATGTCCTACGTTCAAACGAAACGCAGAAATCCATCTCGTTGGGATGCGAGAGAGTTCTTTTAATTTCCGTTTGTCGCCGGGGCACGTCACGATTCGGGTCACGCCTACGTCTAGCACGCCTGTTGCACTAACTGATTTAGTTTTAGTTGGAATCTTTCATTAATATTAAATACATTTAATTTGATAAATTAAAGAGATTGAAAGTATTCGATTTATTTAATTATAAACAGAAACACAATTATGTTAATGTTTACAATACTTATTAACTAAAGACTACCACAATCGTGGAGCTCTACTCCTAGTGGCATGGTACCAAACCAACGCTGGCTGTATTTCCACGTTGTACAGCTAGACTTAACCGTTGAGCGAGAAAAGAACCAGCTCTTTTGTAACCAGCAGCTATTCTGGGATTCAATGCTGCGGGTTCATCAAATTTTATGATGAAAATGATATGTTTTTACTCGAGTTATAGTTGTTTATATGTATATATATATATATTTTTTTAAATATCTATTTCCACACTTTTCTATGGGGGAAAAAGCTGAGATGCAAATGGTTACTGATAGATGGTGGGTTAACCATCTCGAAAAATACTAGACTATAATTCAGCAGAGCGGTGAAGGGCAACTGCGTCTATTGTACGAGGTGTTTAGTACTCCGATCGTTAATCCGCAAGTATGGCATAAGCACCTACGCAACCCTACGGTAAAGTACTGGAGAGGCTTATGTCTCTTTATAATCACCATTATTACAGCCTCATCAGAAGTCCACAGCTGAACATAGACATCTCCCAAAAGATTAACGTTTAGAACGGTCTTGTGCCATCTGCATTAATCGACTCCCATCATCATTGTGCTATTCGTTGCTCCATCTTGTAGGGTTGTCGACCTTCACCACATTTGCTTATAGGACTTTGCCACTCGAGAACCTTTCTTCCCCAACGGTTGTCAGTTCCACGAGCTATGTAGCCTGCCCATTACAACTTTTACATCATCTCACATGTCTCGTTAGCCGTTATAATATTATGACTGCTAGTAAATGGCAATGTCCTACGTTCAAACGAAACGCAGAAATCCATCTCGTTGGGATGCGAGAGAGTTCTTTTAATTTCCGTTTGTCGCCGGGGCACGTCACGATTCGGGTCACGCCTACGTCTAGCACGCCTGTTGCACTAACTGATTTAGTTTTAGTTGGAATCTTTCATTAATATTAAATACATTTAATTTGATAAATTAAAGAGATTGAAAGTATTCGATTTATTTAATTATAAACAGAAACACAATTATGTTAATGTTTACAATACTTATTAACTAAAACTATTATAATCGTAGAGCCCTACTCCTCGTGGCATAGTACCAGAACGCTGGCTGCATTTCCACGTTGAATGGCTAGACTTAACCGTTGAACGAGAAAAGAACCAGCCCTCTTGTCACCAGCAGCAACGATAAGTCGCGGATAGAATTCCTTTAGAAACTGCATCGCGCGGGGACCCCACGGTCAATTGTCTCTACGGCAAATGGAACAAATATATAGTCTCCTTTCAAAGACTCATATTTTCGCTATTTACCCGATTCAGCTGCCTCTGATGCCGCCCCGGCCCTTATAGAAGTACCCTTGATATGAGAGGCCGCTAATGTATCGACGCAAGTAGCGTCCCACACAAGAGCTTTGCCTCTCTCTCAAGCGACTAAAGTCAAGCTGTCGGGTCTCTTACCATCCTCCCTAAATATTCCACAAGGCTCTAAAACCGAATATTTATGGAAACAAGAGCCCTTCGGATGATTTCATTCAATGAACCGTGACGAGCCGGTACTTTTTTGGCATGAAAGTCCGTGGAGGCCTAACTCGTCGACGTCACTGCCACAAGCAAATCGATGTGGTTGACAAATCGATGCTCCCAATCGTATTCCTACAGCTATTCGTAAACTTTCGTTATCCAGTAATGTACGAAGGTTACTTGATGATAAAGCATGTAGCCAGTAACTGCATTCCATTGTCGAAACACCTAGAAAGCGAGCGCGGTCTCTGTCATAGTGAATATTGTTCATTAAGCATTTCTGCACATTCTGAACCAACGGGATATCCTACCGTATTTGTGAGTTAGGTTCCAGTGGTATATCCTCGCCGGGACAGAAACGTAACCATGCTCCTCTTGCCTCGGCAGCAAAGGTTAAAAAGAAATAAAACAAATAAAAGTATGTATAGTTGAATTCTCCTGGTGGAACTTCATCTTTAAATAAATTCAAATTTACTTTCTCCTTCGGTTTTCCGTTATATATTGCAATAGAGGATTAGTCTTTTATCGAGGTCCTTGCCCCCTTATTTTTCGGTGAAACTTATCGCGTTAATGGCAAGACAGTGATTGTGTGGAATGTTTAAAATCAGGTTGCGGCACGGGCCGCCAATGCATTGTTTTTCGTCTCACGTATTTGTCCCATTTTACGAAGGAATTCCGTTCCCATTTTTTAGCAATTTTCACCGTGAATTGGTGTTTATTTTTCAGTAAAGCGTTTAATTGTGATTTTTTATGCGATAAGGCCGAAAGAAGAGGTAACATCCCATAGTGCAGAGAACATTTAGATGTTTCATATATATATATATATATATATATATATATATATATATATATATATATATATATATATATATATATATATATATATATATATATATATATATATATATATATATATATATATATATATATATATATATATATATATATATATATATATATATATATATATATATATATATATATATATATATATATATATATATATATATATATATATATATATATATATATATATATATATATATATATATATATATATATATATATATATATATATATATATATATATATATATATATATATATATATATATATATATATATATATATATATATATATATATATATATATATATATATATATATATATATATATATATATATATATATATATATATATATATATATATATATATATATATATATATATATATATATATATATATATATATATATATATATATATATATATATATATATATATATATATATATATATATATATATATATATATATATATATATATATATATATATATATATATATATATATATATATATATATATATATATATATATATATATATATATATATATATATATATATATATATATATATATATATATATATATATATATATATATATATATATATATATATATATATATATATATATATATATATATATATATATATATATATATATATATATATATATATATATATATATATATATATATATATATATATATATATATATATATATATATATATATATATATATATATATATATATATATATATATATATATATATATATATATATATATATATATATATATATATATATATATATATATATATATATATATATATATATATATATATATATATATATATATATATATATATATATATATATATATATATATATATATATATATATATATATATATATATATATATATATATATATATATATATATATATATATATATATATATATATATATATATATATATATATATATATATATATATATATATATATATATATATATATATATATATATATATATATATATATATATATATATATATATATATATATATATATATATATATATATATATATATATATATATATATATATATATATATATATATATATATATATATATATATATATATATATATATATATATATATATATATATATATATATATATATATATATATATATATATATATATATATATATATATATATATATATATATATATATATATATATATATATATATATATATATATATATATATATATATATATATATATATATATATATATATATATATATATATATATATATATATATATATATATATATATATATATATATATATATATATATATATATATATATATATATATATATATATATATATATATATATATATATATATATATATATATATATATATATATATATATATATATATATATATATATATATATATATATATATATATATATATATATATATATATATATATATATATATATATATATATATATATATATATATATATATATATATATATATATATATATATATATATATATATATATATATATATATATATATATATATATATATATATATATATATATATATATATATATATATATATATATATATATATATATATATATATATATATATATATATATATATATATATATATATATATATATATATATATATATATATATATATATATATATATATATATATATATATATATATATATATATATATATATATATATATATATATATATATATATATATATATATATATATATATATATATATATATATATATATATATATATATATATATATATATATATATATATATATATATATATATATATATATATATATATATATATATATATATATATATATATATATATATATATATATATATATATATATATATATATATATATATATATATATATATATATATATATATATATATATATATATATATATATATATATATATATATATATATATATATATATATATATATATATATATATAATACTTATTAACAGAAAAAATTAAGTTAATATTTACAATACTTATTAACTAAAAACTATTATAATCGTAGAGCCCTACTCCTCGTGGCATAGTACAAGAACGCTGGCTGCATTTCCACGTTGAATGGCTAGACTTAACCGTTGAACGAGAAAAGAACCAGCCCTCTTGTCACCAGCAGCAACGATAAGTCGCGGATAGAATTCCTTTAGAAACTGCATCGCGCGGGGACCCCACGGTCCAATTGTCTCTACGGCAAATGGAACAAATATATAGTCTCCTTTCAAAGACTCATATTTTCGCTATTTACCCGATTCAGCTGCCTCTGATGCCGCCCCGGCCCTTATAGAAGTACCCTTGATATGAGAGGCCGCTAATGTATCGACGCAAGTAGCGTCCCACACAAGAGCTTTGCCTCTCTCTCAAGCGACTAAAGTCAAGCTGTCGGGTCTCTTACCATCCTCCCTAAATATTCCACAAGGCTCTGAAACCGAATATTTATGGAAACAAGAGCCCTTCGGATGATTTCATTCAATGAACCGTGACGAGCCAGTCTGCCGGCACTTTTTTGGCATGAAAGTCCGTGGAGGCCTAACTCGTCGACGTCACTGCCACAAGCACATCGATGTGGTTGACAAATCGATGCTCCCAATCGTATTCCTACAGCTATTCGTAAACTTTCGTTATCCAGTAATGTACGAAGGTTACTTGATGATAAAGCATGTAGCCAGTAACTGCATTCCATTGTCGAAACACCTAGAAAGCGAGCGCGGTCTCTGTCATAGTGAATATTGTTCATTAAGCATTTCTGCACATTCTGAACCAACGGGATATCCTACCGTATTTGTGAGTTAGGTTCCAGTGGTATATCCTCGCCGGGACAGAGACGTAACCATGCTCCTCTTGCCTCGGCAGCAAAGGTTAAAAGAAATAAAACAAATAAAAGTATGTATAGTTGAATTCTCCTGGTGGAACTTCATCTTTAAATAAATTCAAATTTACTTTCTCCTTTTTTCATAAACCATATTTTATTGATATTGCCATAAAGGCGAAACCAGTCAGGCATTTGTTACAAATAAATAAATAGCGAAATAAGTGAAAGTAAATTTGAATTTATTATATGTAGTTGTTACTTAAAAACAAACTAGCAATTGATTACTAATACGTACTCCGTATACGTTTCTCTTCTCTTTATATTAAAATAAAAATAATATTAAGCAAAACTTTCAAAGCTTTTACGATAAGGAACGACCTTAAAGATGCTAGCTATTGTTACTCGTATATTTGAGACGACATTGTAGCGACCTACGGATGGTTATAAAGGCAAATGCGTTTGAAAGCCTTCTGTGACCTTTGAACGTACACTATTGGTGATTCTACTTACGACGCAAGGAATCGTGGGCGCAAATATATTTATTTCTGCCTTCTTTCTAAATCGCTAGAAATTGTGCGACGATTTCTCTTTTTAAAATATTAATATTATAAATGCAACTGGTTCAACTGCGTCTTTTCTACCCACCTTTCACCGAAGATATTTTTTGGGACAAAGGGACAGGTTTCGACTTTTGCCGATTTTATGCTCAAGACATCGCTATAAATAGCAAATAAGTTTTGAAAAACAATCACATTGATACGAGCGTACCTCTTGAGGTTCGAACACGGAACTCTTCACTCTAATTGCGATCACCTAACCTCAGTCTACCTTACTATTGGGGATTGCGTGAAGATACTTTTATGAATTGTTTAAAATATTATGAAACATCATAAGATATCATGTTATGAAGCTTCGTTTCTGTTGTCCACTTGACTATTGTCTTAAGCCACTAAAGTAAGGAAAAGCTTTTAGCTGCAAGATGTCTTTTTATACAATACATAAATATTTGAGTATATATCTATTAAATATAATTTTTATTGAGATTATTACACCCCTTTATTACACCTGCCGTTTATTCTCTGTTTCGCCCGGGGTTGACTGGTAGAAGAGTCACAATAGCCGAGTGGGTGGGTGGTCGGAATTTCGAGTCAAAAGACCCGAGTTCGATCCACAGATGACAGACTCGTACCAATGAGTTTTTCAAAAACTTATGTACGAATATCGTTGGCTTAGTAATAAAGACGGCGACGGGCTCACCACCTGTCACGTTGTCCCGAAAATATCTTCGGTGGAAAGTGGGTCGAAAGCACTTAATTATCTAGACCTCTGTCTACTGTATTGGGTAAGGCGTGAAGATATTTCTATTTATTTATTACAACTTAGTACTTACGTTCGTCATTTGACTTATTTAATTGGGCCAAGGTGCCCCAAACATATTTATGCTAGCGGAATTCGAACTTTGCTTTGAAGGCATAGTAATTACCAACGAGGCTATCGAGTCGTTTTTATTGTGTATAAAGAGTTAATAAAATTCTATACCTACTCATTGTACTAATAGCAGCTTCATTAAGCAGTCGGATTAAGCTTAAAAGCTTTTTTCTTAGCGGTTTACGACACCAGTGGAGTGGCAAACAATAGAAACGATGCTTGTTTCGTAATATCTTAAAGTATAAAAAAATTCATCACGTCATTCTCATTACTGAAGTAGACCGAAGTATAGACAATTATTTTTTTTTTCAGTCGAAAACATTTTTCAGATGGCATAACGTGACTGTTGGTGTGCCCGTCGCCATCTTTATATCCAGCTGACGATTTAAATCGTACATTAGTTTAAACAAAAAACCTATTCGTACCACCTGGGAATTGAACTCTGGATCTCTTGACTCGAATCCTGATCACTTAACCACTAAAATGCTGTATTTTACTCAAATTGACGACCACCGTAGACGAGTGGCTTATACACCGGTTTTCAAGGTGTCGCCAGCTCTGAGGTCCAGGTACGATTCCCGGTCGGGTCAGTGTAGGAAAAACTTTTCTACATTTCTCGGGTTTGGGTGTTTGTGGTACCTTCGTTGTTTCTGATTCCATGTTAGTCCAAGTGCTAAAGCTGTTTACTTTTGGATCAGACCAATGTATGTGATGTTGTCCCTGTCTATGTATGTATCTATCTACTCGTACGTAACACATACTGTATTCAAGTTTTGTTAAAGTTTATTCTGAAATTACAAAAACAAACGTGCATTTCGATACTGATTCTTATTGTTAGTGCTTGATTAAAATCCATCTGAAAATAATACCTTGAATCAAAGAAGCGCTGTTAATTATTGTAACTTTCGGAACCGATATTTAGGTTAAAGGAACATTAATTTTCGATTGGAAACAAAAATCTCTGAGATTGAAAATACGTACGAAGTAAAATACAACCGCTCTGTAAAAGATATCACCATTACAAAGTACTGATTAGTTGTACAGTGTATTTCAACATTTTTGTAGTTTAGTGGTGATTGGTGATTTAATGTTTTTCTCTCATATTTAAAGGTTGCCTGGAAGAGATCACATTTAGTGATAAGGTCGCCCATTGTACATTTATATATTGTCTTTATTATTTATGTTGCTGTAATTTTATTCAATGGTGTACAATAAAGTTATATTTAATTTAATTTATTTTTCATTTCATTTCATTTCATTTCATTTCATTTCATTTCATTTCATTTCATTTCATTTCATTTCATTTCATTTCATTTCATTTTATTTCATTTCATTTCATTTCATTTCATTTCATTTCATTTCATTTCATTTCATTTCATTTCATTTCATTTCATTTCATTTCATTTCATTTCATTTCATTTCATTTCATTTCATTTCATTTCATTTCATTTCATTTCATTTCATTTCATTTCATTTCATTTCATTTCATTTCATTTCATTTCATTTCATTTCATTTCATTTCATTTCATTTCATTTCATTTCATTTCATTTCATTTCATTTAAAATGAGTTTTTCATTAACTTATGTACGATTTATGTCGTTGGCTTGGCTTCGGGCTCACCACCTGTCACGTTGTCCCAAAATTATCTTCGGAGGAAGGTGGGTCGAAAGCACTTAATTATCTAGACCTCTGTCTACTGTATTGGGTAAGGCGTGAAGATATTTCTATTTATTTATTACAACTTAGTACTTACGTTCGTCATTTGACTTATTTAATTGGGCCAAGGTGCCCCAAACATATTTATGCTAGCGGAATTCGAACTTTGCTTTGAAGGCATAGTAATTACCAACGAGACTATCAAGTCGTTTTTATTCTATACCTACTCATTGTACTAATAGCAGCTTCATTAAGCAGTCGGATTAAGCTTAAAAGCTTTTTTCTTAGCGGTTTACGACACCAGTCGAGTGGCAAACAATAGAAACGATGCTTGTTTCGTAATATCTTAAAGTATAAAAAAATTCATCACGTCATTCTCATTACTGAAGTAGACCGAAGTATAGACAATTATTTTTTTTTTCAGTCGAAAACATTTTTCAGATGGCATAACGTGACTGTTGGTGTGCCCGTCGCCATCTTTATATCCAGCTGACGATTTAAATCGTACATTAGTTTAAACAAAAAACCTATTCGTACCACCTGGGAATTGAACTCTGGATCTCTTGACTCGAATCCTGATCACTTAACCACTAAAATGCTGTATTTTACTCAAATTGACGACCACCGTAGACGAGTGGCTTATACACCGGTTTTCAAGGTGTCGCCAGCTCTGAGGTCCCGGGTTCGATTCCCGGTCGGGTCAATGTAGGAAAAACTTTTTCTACATTTCTCGGGTTTGGGTGTTTGTGGTACCTTCGTTGTTTCTGATTCCATGTTAGTCCAAGTGCTAAAGCTGTTTACTTTTGGATCAGACCAATGTATGTGATGTTGTCCTTGTCTATGTATGTATCTATCTACTCGTACGTAACACATACTGTATTCAAGTTTTGTTAAAGTTTATTCTGAAATTACAAAAACAAACGTGCATTTCGATACTGATTCTTGATTAAAATCCATCTGAAAATAATACCTTGAATCAAAGAAGCGCTGTTAATTATTGCAACTTTCGGAACCGATATTTAGGTTAAAGGAACATTAATTTTCGATTGGAAACAAAAATCTCCGAGATTGAAAATACGTACGAAGTAAAATACAACCGCTCTGTAAAAGATATCACCATTACAAAGTACTGATTAGTTGTACAGTGTATTTCAACATTTTTGTAGTTTAGTGGGGATTGGTGATTTAATGTTTTTCTCTCATATTTAAAGGTTGCCTGGAAGAGATCACATTTAGTGATAAGGTCGCCCATTGTACATTTATATATTGTCTTTATTATTTATGTTGCTGTAATTTTTATTCAATGGTGTACAATAAAGTTATATTTAATTTAATTTATTTTTCATTTCATTTCATTTAAAATGAGTTTTCAAAACTTATGCACAGTTTCTGTAATTCTCTTGGACGCATGATATCTAAAATATCGCCGTCAATCGTTATTCACAAACGAACCTTTGATGTTCCAAAATAGTAGACCAAACTCGATTCTCCTTATTCTACACATCCCCTAAATTCTCGATTTTTATTTATAACAGAAATTGCATAATAAAAGTAAATAAACACACTCATCAATCATCCAGAAAGCCATTCAGAGACTACGGACTACATTTTGACGCAATATTGGTACCTCGTTCTCCTCTTTCGTTGACTTTTCAGATCTTTCACATTTATTTTCCATTATAATAAAACATTGGCTTGGACATAAAGACGGCGACGGACTCACCACCTGTCACGTTGACCCGAAAATATCTTTGTTGGAAGGTGGGTGGAAAAGACTTAATTGTCTAGACTAGACCTCTATCTACCCTGGGGTAGGGGTAGGGTATTGGGAATTGCGTGAAGATATTTATTTATTTTATTATAATAAAACGCATATTTCATTCGAATCGATAACAAAATATTCATTTACAATAAGAAATGCTTTTCAATTCAGGACACCTTAGTCATTTCAATATTTTCTTCTTATCTTTTTCTACCATATTTCACAAGTCATTCGCTTTCATAAACAAGGATATTCGTAACTATTTCCACTCATTCGAGACGCAAAAGCTTATCTCTTTTCATTCGCATCGACGGCATGTATACGCGATTGCGAAAATCCCTGTAAATGAGAGCGGGGGCGGTATATCTCGACATTACGCCCGATCGCTGAGCTTACTCTGCGAACCTCCCTCAGTAGACGGCTGGAGTTGACTGACGTAAGACGGATAGTCAGGCCGCAATACGCTTCGGCGCGAAAATTTAAAAATAAATAGTTCTGAATTGAACGTGCCAAAGAAATTATTTTTAATCTTTGCTAAAATTATTTTTAATCTAGGTTTTTTTTCCTAAAATATAGAGTGTTAGTTTCGGTGTGACATAGCTTTGTGAACATTTTTTCAGTAATTTTTATTGATATTCGTGCTAGTTATAAGTGGTGGTTACATAAACATTTGTTGTCGTTGCAGTGATTAAAATCTATATATTTAAAAATATTTTTTCGGTAAATGCTTGCGAAATGTTATATATATAATATTGGTTATTTTAAAGAAAATCATTTTAATTATTTTACTTTTGTAAAAGATAATATTTAGTATACGTCTTAAAACTGCTAAGCATTGTCTTGTAATTGAAATTGTTTATTTAATTTGTATCGGGCATTGTTACATTAATATTATGAAAGATTTATGCGTCATACTTCATTCTTCTTCGTCTTTTTTTAAGGTTAACTTAAAATTGTATTAAAAGAGATAATAAGTGGTATAGAGCAAAAGTAAAGTTGCAAGTAGCCACTACATCTTTTAAATATTTTTATCTTTTTTTCCTATTATTTCTTAGACTATCTCTGACTACTAAACTGTCCATGACATTAATAGAAATGTAATATTTTTTAAATCGATATACCACCTGCAAGTTAATTACTAAATTATAAGGATTAATACATAATTATGCTATAAATAATTATATAAATATATTTACGTTATATCTCCGACAGGGTTACCAGAGAGGATAGAATGTTACATTAATCAGGTCCGTTAAAACATTATGTCCATTACATTTAAGGATACGGCTTTTGAATGCTAAGTCTGGTAATTTTGTTGAGTTTTGGGTTAGTGTTCAGCCTATAATCCATCGTCGGGTGTTTTAAATAATTCAATTAACAATCTTCAATACTAGTTAGTACGAGTACTTGTTTGTTTTTACTGATTTCTTGGAAACAGCTGTTGATTTACTGTTTACACAAACAAAATTATTGTTATATTTTTACTTACACAATTTACTTATCTAATTTAATTTACTACTTCGTCTGATAAAAGTCACGATAGCCGAGTGGTTGAGTACGATTTATATCAATGGCAGGCATAGGTTCCTCACACGGAGTGACAGTCCCAGCTCCTTTCATTTGACCGTATCCAACGAATAGCGGCTCGAATTGTCGAAGACCATGTTCTTTGTGATCGGCTAGATCCCCAGGCTTTGCGATGAGATGTTGCATCTCTTAGCATTTACTACGTACTACGGGGAGTGCTCCGAGGAATTGTTCGAATTAATTCCAGCCGCTAAATTTCACCATCGTACCATACGGCGTAGTCAAAAATTCCATCAACACCACCTTAATGGTTGGCATTCCACCACATTACATTTTTCGCGGAATTTTCTGCCATGCACTTGCACTGTATGGAATCTGCTGCCGTCAGCGGTTTTTTTCGGACCGATACGACTTAGGGACCTTCAAGAAAAGAGCCTATACCTTTTTCAAAGGCAGACAAAGCATCTATTATTCCTCTGGTATTTCAGGTATTCATTGCGGCGGTAATCGCTTACCATCACGTGAGCCACCTGTGCGTTTGCCCCCCTATTCTATAAAAACAATTGACTTCGACATAAAGATGGCGATAGCCTCACCACCTGTCATGTTAGCCAAAAAATTGTCTTCGGTGATAGGTGGGTCGAAATACTTAATTGTGCTTCTCCTGAGTGTCGCAGAAGATGCCAATTGGAAAATTGAGAGAACTTGGATATAGTAATGCCTACCTACAGATACCAAGACCGGTGATGGGCAGCAGCGTCTAAAATGAGTGATATCTGGTGTTGCTAACGCCAAACCGCTTGCGCTTGAAAATATACCGGAACGGTGGGAGTCAAGAACTTCTGTGATGTGAGCAATTTGGCGATTATGGCTAATCCTCCATACGTTCTAGGCGCATAAAAGTGTGCGCTTCTCAGAATATTTTAATGCAAGGCAAGCATTTGTCTCCTAATCTGAATCTTTGTCAGGAAACCGAGCCGGGAAACCTTGTAGTTGCGGCCGGCCGGGCCGGGGACTATAAAGAATGATTACTGTCAAATTGACAACTGTCTTCAAGCAATTCCCAATAAAATAAAATCCCTGTGTTTCGATGGTTTGGGCACGTTGAGCAAACGACTTAAGACCGAATAGTAAAAATAAATAAAATAAATAACTTCACGTAATTTCCAATATAGGGGTAGACAGAGGTCTAGTCTAGACAATTAAGTTCCTTTCTCCCTTCCCTGGAAGGTGGGTCCTTCCACCAAATAGATATTTTCGGGACAACGTGACAGGTGGTGAGCCCGTCCCCATCTTTATGTCAAAGCTAACAACATAATTTCTGCATAAGTTTCTGAAAAATCCATTGGTACGAGCCTGCCACCTGGGGATTGAACTCGGACTCTCGACTCGAAATTCCGACTACCACTCGGCTATCGTGACTTATGAGTGACGACTACTGTCAATTCATTCATATCCTATTATTATTAATTCCTATTCCTTATAAATAAAAAGCTATGACTGATATGGCAGAATGCTAACAAGAGTGGGCATAAAACTAAGAAAGAACAACAAGAAAAAAAGGCACTAAAAATCAAAACCAATTGAAGTTGTTAAGAAAGAATGAACAGCGATAATGTGGCTTATTAGTAAAAGAATTTGCAGTGTCTGGTCATTAATTACTTTCTACATACAAACTTACAAAATACCTCTTCATAATATTAATGTAGATAAGACATGATCACAATTTTCATCCTAACTTTACCATCTGTCACAGTGATGGCCCGTTCGCACTCCAGCTTGTCGACCCGCGTCACTCTCTGTATTATTTACTGAGATTTCACAAATAATATTAAGATGTTATCATGTCAATTTAGGAATAGAAAAATAGAGCGTTATGTTTTGCAGTAATGATACTGCAAAACGTAACGCTCTATTTTTATATTTATTCTTAATCGTTGAATACTCATAGGAGATAAATATGAATTTATCGCCTATGAGTATTCAACGATTTATTGAATGTATCCCAAAAAGGACATAACACAAATTTTATATATTAAATAATGTTTAACATATTAAAATAAAACATCGAAAAATCCACGAAGTATTGTCCTCGATGTCTATCTGAATTCATACTTAATGGTACAGGAAGTAGAATATTTAATAAAATCAGTGTAAAACATATTACAATTATAGTAAAACATCCTAAAAAGGAACGCATAGGAAATATTGTTTGCCATATTTCTTTATTCGATCGCTATTGAGACTTAACGTCTCAATAGCGATCGAACGTCTTATTATCATAATCGAAGATTGAATTCGATATTGACCGAATTCATTACATGATTATTAGTCTTGACAATAAATATATATATAATATGACAATAACCCGTTTGATTTAATTTTATATATTTCCTTCATATTGAAATCCAGAATATTGTTTTTACTGTTATATTCTTATTTTAACCTAACCTACGACATAAATCATTACTTTTTTTAGTTACTCTTTATTGCATATGGATTATATTTCATACTAAAATTATGTACAATGACACTTAGCACTAGTTTTCTTCTTTTTGCACTTAATGATTGTTCTAAGTAACACAAATGCCTATATTTAAAAAAGGTTTAATAAAAATGCCTTTTATTATTGGAATATAATGAATTAATAAAATACATTAAATATACAAAAAATTTTCCTTGCTTTTTTTCTTCAGCAAGATAAAAATTTCATCTTATTAAGACCTACATGTTATCAAGCGAAACAATATTTATTTCGTTAGCACCGTAAGGAGGCGTCTAGCTGAGGTCTCTTGTTCATTTATGCGAGAGTCCTCGGCCCACGTTTTGTCTCCTATCGCTCCGTTCTTCAGTTAATGAGTCCCGCAAATAAAAAGGTTAACGCATAATAGAGGAGTGCTTTTCATTGTTGCTGAACGTTATATTTCTCTCCTTTGGTTGGGAATGTCAATTTCACTTTGGCCAGCGGACTTTGGGTTTTGCGTTTAGTTGAGGGAGCATTTGTTTTGGTTTTCTAACTTAACTAAGGGTACAATTATTCCCTTTTTAATTTTGAGTTCAGACTGTAATAAGTTGCGTGGATTTGTGTTGTATAAATAAATAAAGATAAAGGTTTTAGCACTTCATGTTAAGAAAATGAATCCAAGGAAAAACATGAGACCAATAAAGCATATTAAAAATAGTTAAAAGTTAAAGTGTTGATGCTGTTGGAGGCACCGCCACATTACATCTAAAAGCAGATGGTACAAATGATATATATGCTTTTTATGTAGATTAATGAATTATTAGATTTGAAAACATCGCATTATAAATGTCATAAGGTAGAAAAATGCAAAAAATAAAAAAACAAGTAGCAACAAAAATGTCAGTTCAATACAAGAACGGAATAAACTCACGAGCCTTTTCCACTTGACTAAACTAAGTACCTAAATAACTCAGTCTCACGCCGCCCCTATTTTTAGTTAGAAAAATAACCGCAGCTATCTCGTTTCGCAGAGTCTATTTCACGCCTCGCCCATTAATCCTGATGCCAGAGGACCGTCGCGTCGTTAACATAAGAAAGTGGAATATATGATGGAATTTTAGAGATGTTTTCGACTTCAGATTGAATGTACTTGCGATGTCGGTGACGTCATCGTGGCCGAGTCCCATGCCGACTATTTCCGAATACCGGATATGTAAATATTTCTTCGCCTTCCCCTGACCGATGTATTGCTTCAGCTATGGACAGCTCGCTAACAGTATATTATTTGCTTATACTAGTTTTTGTCAAAGGCTTCTTCTGCGTTAAAGAAACTAAAGTTTATCGCGTAAAAATAACCTATAGTCTGCAGGGTCCCATGTATAACTCATTAAAATCGGCTGATTGGTTTAGGCGTAGAAGCGTAACAAACAAAAAAACTATTTTACATAATGGCCACGATAGGCAAGCGGATTGGCAAGCCGATTGGCGATTGCAGTATCAAAAAGTTTGCATCTTAAACGCTGCTGACCATCAACGGTACGATTAATTTGGGTCTGCTAGTCAGTAGATGTATACATAGTTACGCTAAATAATGTTTATATTTTTCGGGCGTATAGGGCCTTATGATATTTATCAGCAACAATATCATGATAAATATTTTAGCAGCGAGTTTGGTAGTGTTGATAACAAGGATCGAATCCAAATCCGGCGCACATTATGAAATGAAAGCCATTGGGACATTACGCCACTGCTAATAACAGAAAATAAA
The DNA here is from genome assembly GCA_029286605.1 of Sericinus montela. Taxonomy (NCBI): domain Eukaryota; kingdom Metazoa; phylum Arthropoda; class Insecta; order Lepidoptera; family Papilionidae; genus Sericinus; species Sericinus montela. Next base: position 16,402,821 of record JAGSMR010000015.1, read on the forward strand.
ACGCTATTCTTTTCCTTTATTGGCAAGTTGACTGTGATATGTCAAATTTAATCAATGAGACGTCAGTCAGTCCCGGGATACGTTTCGCCTTCATATAGAATTAATCATAGATCGTAGGATTGTTCAATACTTTTTGTTCGCTTCTATACAAAATTCCATGTTTATAAATTACATACATACATAGATGCATAATGGCCTGTAAAAGTTCACCACTGCGTATAGGCATTTCCCCAACGGAGGTTTGGCAAAATCGCCACACGGCGATAGCAGCATTAGCGGATTGGTGATAGCAGCACCAGGCACCACTCATTCGTTACCAGGCTGTTATTACATTTTTCGAGATGGTTATTCTGATACGTATTCGTAGTCAATTACTTTTGTAATGCATTTTTCCCGTAGTCCTCTTACAACACCCAGGGGAACGAAGGGAGTGGCGTATTCCAATACGACATAAGATACGACACGGAAAATTTTAGAAATTTGCCGATGTTTATATTTATTACTAATGTAGATGTAATTTATTGTTGTTGTATTGTAATTGTATTATATTTTTCCTTTGGTTTGGTGAGGGCAGTAATAGATATCGATGGTAACACAGGTACTAAAGTAAAATTTATGATTTAAATATGCCATACGCGTAGTAATGCAAAAGCAAATGTATGGAAGTAATGTAATTCCTATATGACCTGAAAATTAGGTTACCGACCGCAAAAGCGACATTCATTAGCAAAATTGACAATTCTAGTTATTCCGAATGAAATTTGCGTCAATTTTGGAGAGAAAAACACTTGTACGCACACACCGCAGTACCAGGACCTAACAACATAGACATTTGGGTCTGTTGTGTTTTTTGAAATGGTAATACCTCAGTCAGTTTTCAAACAAATATGGCAGTACTAACATGCAGTTTCGTTTCTATATAGAAAAGTGGTTTTCTACATTTTCTACATTATCCCGTCAGAATGTGTACACTACTAAAGTCCATTAAAAAGTTGACGTCGGGGAACTGTCTACTCCTTTTTGCCCACTACCTACCTAATTAAATGACATATTGATCGTCATAACAAAATTTTGTACTTGAACCTATTTTTTGTCTCCACCATGAATTTTATGTTGCTATGTTTTGGCCCCAGAACATCGAATCTCTAATTTCAAAATTCTAAATCATTTGTGAGTTTATTTCATCTCTCAGTCGCCACTTTTCAAAGTTTCTAAACTTTATAATTTTGAAATAAATGTAACATCTCAAAAGTCGCAATATCTAAAGTGGGTTTACCGATCTCATTTCAAACTTGTTTGGTAGTGTTCGAGGTTGTTACTGTCAGGTTACCTGAAAGGGGTAGCCACTTTGAAACCGTGTGACAGGTGCCCGACTTTAATTAATACTCGGCTGACATCACGAGGTCTATCAGCTGGTACACAAACGTTAGCACGATTTAGCGACTGACCCTTGCTTAATGACGTAAAGTTGTCTATGAAGCTTTTACCTACATTTTGCCTCCTGTAGTGTTTTGTTTGCACATGTTTCGGTTGCATTTGTCTACGGTTTGAAGTAACAGGTCGTTGAATCTTTACCCATGTTTGTAAAATAAAAAAAAAATTAAATGTATTCAATTAAATTAAAGGGAAAAAAATGTTTTTTAAAATTTATACTGACATGGACGGGATTTTTCTCTTTAATTTAATAACAAAAAGTTCAGCATAACTTATATACTTTAAATCTGTGAAAAATTGCGTTATAATATAATCATTTAAAATGGGATTTTTTTTCTTACACAAATATTATCTTTAAGCATTCCATCTGTTTGTTTATGTTTGTTTTATAAATTGTCATGCCAAAGAGGACAGAAAGACATGGTTTTTCTTCAAATTTTCAGCTTTCAGTTGTTATCATTAATTATTACAATGTTTACTAATTTTAATAACATATTTTTAAAGCCACAGAGTACCGTGGCCGGGCCTAGCTAGTAGTTACAATAAATTTCTTTATTTAAAAAAAAAAAAAACCCGGTAGTGGTTGTGTTCCATCCTCTTTGAGAGGAAATACATTCCTCGGTAAAATAATTTTAATTTAGAATTTAGAATTAACATGGATTTGATCGTTTGGGCGCGTTGGGAGCATGATTGAAGACCGAATGGTAAAGAAAATATACAGCAACAATAACAATAAAGGAATAACTTTCAAAGATTGAATATCTCAATGTGCTCACATGAGTATGCACATTTCTCGAAGAGTACCCGAATAGGTGTTCAAGTACTCAGTCTCTCTCTCTCTCTCTTCTTCTTAGTCTCTCGGTGTTTCGGCGTGTATCACAAAAATTATCAATTTGAAAGAAGCCCAAGAGGTTTGCAAGTGTCTTCACACTTGGCGATTTGCTTTCTCTGACCATCCTTGCAGGGATTATGCGCGAAGATAAAAAAATTAAAAAGTTATTATAAATATACAATTTAGTATTACACTAATATGCCCGCCTAGGCTACCGTCATACTAGATCCTATAATTCTAGTAAACAAAACCGATGTTGTTTCTTCTGTAAACGTATATTATTCAAATATTGTTAACAACGTAAATTTAATACGATATTGTTGATAAACGTAGCGCATGTCGACAATCGATCACTCCTCGTAAACATAAAGGAATTTATTCTTCTTTACAAAAGGTTTAATCATACATTGTGTATCGTCAAAGGGTATATGGCAAACATGGACTGTGAGATTATCACCCCAATGGTCACACAATCATGTGTTACTCCACAGTCACAAGTGTATGAAGTTTTAAATTTTATTCTTTTAATTTCACGCATTTCCCCAAAATTAGTAGACAAATTTCTAGACAATTAAGTCCCTTCGACCGACCTTCCGCCGAAGAATGTTTGAGACACTGTGAGAAATTTTGAGTCTGGTCTTAGTGTCCATGCTAACGGCAAAATATTCTAAATTTGATAATAAGATATATGATATGTAAAGATAAACATATATACATATAAACATCCATTACTGGAGTACAAATATTCATGTTCATCACACAAATGTTTGTCCTAAGCGGGGTACGAACCGGCAACCCTTAAATTCGAAAGTAAGAAGTACCTACTGATTTCTTGTATTTACACGAACACTATACATGCATAATAAAACGATTTTCGGATTGTATAGCATCCGGAACGTCGGTAAGTAAAAACAGTTTGTAAAAAAACTAAATACTCCACGCGACTAAATCCGAAAATGGTCTTATTTTAAATGCAAGAAGTACCTGTCACGATAGCCGTGTGGTTGAGTGGTCGGAATTTCGATTCGAGAGACCCGAGTTCGATCCCCAGGTGGCAGGCTTTTTACGTCGTTGCGAATTATATCGCTGGCTTGGACATAAAGACGGCGACGTGCTCACTACCAGTCACATTGTCCCGATAATATCTTCGGTGGAAGGTGAGTCGATAAGACTAAATTGTCTAGACCTTTGTCTACCCATTTTTTTAAAGTACCTTGTGTGTGTGGCAGTGGCAGTGGCATCATTTATGTACATGTAATAAAATTCCTACATTTTAAATTACTACATCCATATTTACACGTCTATTGTCACGAAAATTTTGCGAAAAAGAGAAATGACTCACAATAGCCGAGTGGATGGATGGTCGGAATTCGAGTCAAGAGACCTGAGTTGGATCCCAAGGTGCTAGGCTCGTACTAAGCGGTTTTTCAAAAAAACTTAGGTACGCTTTATATCGCTGACTCGGGCACGGAAGACGGCAACCGCCTCATGACTTGTCACGTTGTCCCAAAAATGTCTTCGGTGAAAGGTAGATCGAAAGGAGTTGATTATCTGGGCATCTGTCTACCACAATATTGGGAATAACGTGAAATTTTTTTTTAGGTATGTTGACCTAGTCTATAGTTGGGCATAACATCCTGAGGGCATTCCGTCTAGTTTCCTGTTTTACTTTGATCTGTCTATAGGTAGTTGATATAGTCAATGCTTTTCCTTTGTCGCCTCTTATGATAACCACGGGAAGAAAGTCGTTGGCATATTCTTATGCCGATACCAACACGATATCTGTACATATGGAAGGAATTAGTTGAAATTTAAATGGGAATTCTTATAAATCTTCATTTATATGTAGACTGTATACTTTTCACATATGTAGACTTACAAGTGTGGTAACGGTGTGAAAGCCGTATGGTTGTGGCGGATGATATGCTGCCGGAAAAGGGTAGCTACCGGCCAGGTCGGGTGATCGTGACCTGGGGAGGACGTCTCCTCCACAAGTGTGCGCTATCGGTAATCGTATATATGCATGTCATCGTGCGAACTTCGATAGCGCGATGTAGGACGTCGATGTGTTTCCTGAATCCGCCACTAGCGAGCTTCCAATGTGGAGACATAGATGTCGCCACATGGTAATGGTGTAAGAATGTTGCCTCTCCATTTCTTCCCGTGGATGTCGTAAGAGGCGACTAAGTGAAAGAGCCTATAATATCCTAATGGCAATAGATTGATGGCGGAATAACCATCTCTAAAAATGTCAGACCAAAATAATCAAACCGAGGATGGGCAGTAGCGTCCGAGTGCGGGTGGTCTGGTACTGCGATCGTCACCTGCCTGCCAAGCGTGCAACTTAGACAAGGCTTAGGATGTGACATCAGGAATATGAATTATAATATTCATTCATACTTAAAAAAAAAGAACGATATTACTATTTGAAAATGATTACATTGCTTTGCCTTTAATGCTTATCACTGAAGAATTTGGACAGTTGTGGATACTGAAATTATTGCGAAATAAATACGCGTTAACTAAATAGTCCAATCAGTATGATTTTTTATGGAATCTGTGTTCAATGAGCCTTAATTTTAGTATCTAAGTAAGCACGGGGCCCGTAGCAAAACCTATTGAGGGGCCCTAGGTTTGCTAAGGGTTCTCAATTGATAAATAACAATTCTATGTTAAATACTACTATTTGTCTTCAACAAAACAAAAACCGGGTGTACAAGCGGGGTCCCCTTTTCGCGGAGCCCATAATAATTGTTACTCTTGCTACGTGATTAATCCGGGACTGGTTACAACACACTGTCACCACATATTAGCAATTAGGTTATTAGTTTAGAGATGGCAGTAGTATATGCGACCTAGTTTAATAAATTAACAATTTTCCTCGAAAGAGTAATCATTATAATTTATGATCGGAATTATGAATTATGAGATCGGAGTAATGAGACTCGTGTTCAGTCCCCAGGGGGTAGGCTCGTACCAATGGTTTTTTTTTGCTCTTAAAACTTATGTACGATTTATATCGTTGTCATGGACATCAAGACGGCGACAGGCAAAATAGTTTTCGGTGAAAGGAGGGTCGAAACGACTTAACTGTCTAGATCTCTGTCTACACCTGTATTGAGAATGGCGCGAAGATATGTTTTTTATTATATTAATTTTAACTAAATACTACAAACCCAACCAACTCATTTATCGTGACTACAACATTGGTTTTGTTTATTAATTTCGTAAATGTAGCGCTGACGAAATTACGCGGGTCAGCTAGAGGACAATAAACACGTCTTTCTGAGGAGTTCCTTAGCAAATAATATTAAGCGAGATGTACAACATATAATTCAACAATAATATAATGGACCATTCGTTAACTCTTGCTTCCATTTTGATCCCAAACGATAATATCGCAGATAATGGTCCGATAATTGCTTTTGCCCGTAAATGCTCCACTGAAGCTTAATGACACTTCCATAAACAAGCAATTAACTTGAGCGGATCAAATTAAGCTATGGCACAGAGAGCCGGGAAATATTAAGCGTCAATAGCCAAGTGGTTAAAATGAATGCGAAACAAAACGTCGTAGGTTCGGTTTCAGCATTCGACTATTGTTGTATAACCACTCTAGACACAAGCGTTACTGCCTAGATGGAGTTGTGGATTAGTTATTTATACAGAACTAGTGTTCATAGAAAACGGCTCTTTAACTAGCGTAAGATATAACACGTTGGGCCAAATTGTATTGATATGTATGAGACATATCAATACAATTTGGCCCAACGTGATCATTAAGGTAGTCGTGTATACGACCTCATAGAGGTTTCATTGTGAATAACTATCTATAAGAGATGAACATTACTCGTATGCATGAGACGAGTTAGGGATATGCGTAAAACAACGAAACCCTCCCCCAATCACGCTTTGTGAACTTAAAATCGTATAAGAAACTTGGTGTACCGCAAGCTAAACCGCGTAAACGTAGTAATTGAAATACGGTGTGCCACCCCGTGTTTCCGTTACCCATGTTTGGGGGATTTGTTATTCGGATACTGTTGTACAAAAATGTCATATTTCCTTTTTTTCTTTATGTAATTTTTAATAAATAAAATGTAGTCACTTATAATTTTTATTACTTTCATTTAAGGGGTATATTGTCTATTAAACATCATTTATTTCATTAAGCTAGCGTTCTTAGTTTACAAGATTTATAGGTTTCTTTAGGTGATCCGCATCCATTGCTCTGGAGTATATTTATATCGTTGGTTTGGACGCTTAGATTGCTAAACACCTGTTACGTACTAAATAAGCTCCAGTGGAATATGTATCAAAGGATAAAATTGTCTAGACCTTAAAAACTACCACAGTAATGGGAAAATTGTAAAGAGAATAAAGTTTCGACTATTTTTTACGAAAATATTTTTTTTAAAATTCAATCCACACGCTGCGGTATATTTTACACTTCACCGAACTCCACCCGTTGACTGTCTTGAATAGACAGAATATAAGGCCTATTGCGATATTAAAACTCCTTCGACCGTGAATTAGAGACGTCTAGGAACTTCTACGTCTCAAGGTATTATAATTTCCCGTAGGCGTTTAAATTGTAGTTGCGTAACAATGAACAATTACTCTGGTCTGTATTAAACTAATTTCAGAATTTAGATCAAACTTTTGGTTATGGGATTCACGCCTTTCTCTTACTACGGAGGTGTATAATCCAATGGGCGGGATAAAATATTTTTGACTCATTAAGAATGTTTCATTAATATTGTGCCTATTTCAATTCCACTCTAACGATTTCGTTCGATTTTTAAATTTATTTATAAATACGAGTTTCATTACTTTTATTACACAAACATACAAAAAGATATATCATCTACAATACTCAAACCTCTAAGTCTGTGATGCATAGTTTAAATCGTTGTAAGTTATAACATCACAATTTTTGTATACATTTGACTACAGTATGTTTATCTTATTCGTTTTTAAGTTTTGTTTTGAATAAAATCTCCGATGCATTAGCGATTAGATTTTAGGTGTAAATTAATATACCTAGTCAGGTCATAAATTCTGTCACATGTTTAATATAAAATAATTGAAATACGTTTATTCATTATGTAACCATTTATATACCAAAATGAACTTAATAAAACATAAATTCTTACGACACTAAAGTTCAGTTAAAATGACCTCCGTGATTTTGAATACAGGCCTTCAATCTGCGCGGCCAGTCGTCTATCGCAGCACGAACGAGGTCCATGTCAATATTGGCGGCTGCCTTAATCATAGATGTGCTGAGTGACTCCAAATTGGGATGTGGCTTTGAGCACGCCTTTTCCTCCAAGTGAAGCCATATCTTGTAATCTAACGGATTCAAATCTGGACTGGAGGAGGGCCAGTCTTCGTGCCCGATGAAGTCGATTTCACGCGCTGCCAGCCAGTCTTGTGTGCTCTTCGCTCTATGAGCTGGCTCCGAATCTTGTTGGAATACCCAGTGCCTATTATTGAACATGGTATGAGAAACAGGTTCCATATGGTTCGTCAGGACTGTATTTTGATACACAACTGCATTCGTTTTTACACCTTTCTCACAAAAATGTACCTCTGTTAAGCCCCAATAAGAAACTCCCAACCATACCATGAGCGAGGATGGAAAATGACCTCGTTGGACTCGCGGAATACGGTTTCTCGCTTCTTCACTACTGTGTGCGTACACCTTATCATTTTGTTTGTTGTAGGTCTCTTCTATGGGAAAAATTTTTTCATCCGAAAAAAGAATTTCCCGATATTTTTTTCACGCGTACCGCTTTAACAAAGCGCGGCATCTCTTCAGTCTCAGGTCCATTAGACGAGCATTCCAACGATGTCCTGATTTCCTTCGATATGCCCGAAGCCCTAAGTCTTCATTTAAAAACCTTTTCACCGTGGTTCTGCTTAACCCCATCTGAAGGGCCACCAGTTTCTGCTTACGTTTGGGATTTCTTTGAATTCGGGCCAGCAGTGGTAAAAGCTGTGCGCGAAGGCGCATTTTATCACTGCTGGAGTCCTAACAGACCGAGGGCGACCACTTCTTGACCTGTCATCTCCACTAGAGTCTTCACGATACAATCGTTTGATGATTTGAAGATTCGTTTATTGTACATAAACGAATCTTTAGGTAATATTCAAATTTTTCAGTATATCAAAAATATGAATTGGCGCGTAACCGCAACGATGCAACGCAATAACTGCAACACATTCTTCTTTAAGCGTCCACTCCATATCTAAAAATCAGTAAAATTATTAAAAGTATACAGTTTTATTTTCATGAACAATTTGAAATTCGAATTCAATAAACTTTTTTGTGGCCAGCATTCCTAAAATAAAAGTTTTTACTGTGTGACAATACTTATGACCTGACTGTGTATATAAATCCCAATATTTACAACTGGCTGTAGGCTATAATACATTTCAGTTAATGATCACTACAACCGGAAGACATATATAACCGGAAGATATAGGAAGAAATAAAAAGGGTTAAAGTTGGACACGACTCTTTTTACACGCTTTATATTAGTTTCACATGTATGTATGTATGTTGGTTTGTTTGTAACCGACTTCTTTGGGCGCGATTTTGACCACTTTAAACGGACAGATTTCGTTCAAACTTTGTAAATTTATCGAGGACCGATGATAATATACTAATTTGATAAAAAAACTAAAAAGTAAAAAATCAATAATAGTTTAAAAAACTAAAAAACACGGTTTTTATAGAAAACCGAACTAAAAAATAGAAAATAAATTTTAATAATTTTAAATTAAGACTAGTACTTTTAGTATTGATAATGGAGAAGAATGAAGATAGCAGTTTTTTTGATGTGAAACATCTATAGCCGCACGTAAAACCGATTTCTGTCGTGGCGACGCATGCCACGCTATACAAAGGTATACTAATTTACACCCTATTACCTGAGAATTAAGGTTTATAATTAAACACTGAAATCCCTTTTTTATATTTAATTAATTATATTCATATTATTCATATTAGTGACTATGTAAATTATATTAAGATTTCATTTTTACATGAAAGGTCATTTCCTTATAGTCAAAAATGTTCAATAATTTTTAAAACGAATAAACATAAACTACCATTAAAATTAGCTGGAGATTTTAATGTAAATTTGCAAGAGCTGAATCACTGCCATTAATGACATTTCTTCAAAAAGACTTTCAATTGCAAATCAACAACAATCCAAAAGAATCTACTACCAAATATGGAACAACTATAGATGCTGTAATTGTGAGATATCTTGATAATGTTTCATCCAATACTTTTGTAACGTATTAAATAAATATATAAATATCTTCACGCAATTCCCAATACAGAGGTCAAGTCTAGACAATTAAGTCCCTATGACCCACCTTCCACCGAAGGTATTTTCGGGACACCGGGACTTTACTACTACGGGACTTTTGTAACGTAGTTTAGTTATCATCGACCAATCGTCACAGTAATACCGGCAGAGGAAACATCGAATATAACTATAACTGAAGTCACAGAGAGAGAGAGAGAGAGAGAGCAAATATTTAAATTGTGGCCACTTGATATTAATATAGAATTTTTATATCAAATGTAAATAAATGTTTATTAAATAAAGTTACCATTTTCTGTAAGAAATTCGTAAAACTTCATTTTTTCATTAGTATTTTGTTAGTACTTCATTTTTTCATTCCTGTAATAATATTATCTTTTATGCATATTACTTGTACACACACGATGTTTCACATCTGCCAGGCGTCCCATGACGGCTCACATTTTTTTTTAAATGTACTTGTAATTTACTAAAGTAAGTTTTAGCAAATTTTTTTGTTTCAAAGGAAATTACAAGTGAAGATTAGATTTAATGCGATTTTATTGAAAGGAAAATAGTATCAAATATTTAAATATAAATTATACCAAGATATTACATACGTACGCCGATTTTATGATCATGTATTTTTATCAAAAATAGTCAAGTGTTTGTAATAAAAGCGAATACAAAAACAGATCGTTAATTAATCGTTTAAAGAACGCCTTGGAATTTCTGCTACAAATTTTTATCAACAAAATAAACTATAACCTAACTGTAAGTGCTCAAAGGTGTACTTTTGTTGAAGCATGCGTTCATAAAACCATATAACGTGTATAGTGTGTGAGAGAGAGACAAACACAATAAGTGCCCGTGTGGTTGCGGCGAGCCTTTTAGCGGCGCGCGCCTGCGCCGTGGGCGCCGACAAGCTGGGCGAACACGCGGCCATGCTTGCTGTGGCCATCTGCTGCATACTGGTCCTCCTTCTGGTTTTCATTGTTCTCATCATAGTGGTGGGACAGAACGTCGAGGCTAAAGGTGGCTCATAGCGGAGGAGAGGTAACTGTTTTTATAACAAATTATTTGTGTATTTTCCGTATTATTAATCACGATTTATGACGACCTCCGTGGACCAAGAATATGTGGCGTAAACACCGGTTTTCAAAGTGTCGCCATCTCGAGGTCCCGGGTTCGATTCCCGGTCGGGTCAATGTAGAAAACAATTTTTCTACATTTTCTCGGGTCTGGGTGTTTGTGGTACCTCCGTTGTTTCCGATTCCGATACCTCAAGTGCCTCAAGTACCCCTTACCTCAAGTAAGAAGTACTGGGGATCGGAGCAATGTAACGTGATGTTGTCCTTATCTATGTATGTATTTATTTATATATGTATTTATTTAAATATGTATGTATTCTCGAACACATTAGAGCAATTTCTGAGCTACCATTTTTTTTTGGTGTATCCGAAAACTGGCAGTTCTCGTATTAATTCAAAATGTCCGCAGGTATTGAGTGAGGCAAATTGTCCGTGTGCAGCTGACGACTCGGAATATAATTATGCAAATCATATATTAGTACAATGCTCGCCGAGTGCAATATATAATGCCTTCAGGGCTTCAGGCTTCAGGGCAGGGTTGTTGGGGCTTTCTTAATAATGTAGTGCTTCAGCTGTTTGTGTATGCACACGTAAGATAACTTGTCTACAAAGATGCGCAAACGAATTTGATGCGCAGGTCGAGGGGAACTATTCTGTAAATAGTAAAAAAATAAATATCTTCATGTAATTCCCAATACAGGGGTAGACAGAGGTCTAGTCTAGACAATTAAGCCCCTTAGACCCACCTTCCACCGTAGATATTTTCAGGACAACGTGACAGGTGGTGAGCCTGTCGCCGTCTTTATGTCCAAGCCAACGAAATTCGTACATAAGGTTTTTTGAAAAAAACCCATTGGTACGAGCCTGCCATCTGGGGATCGAGCTCGGGTCTGTTGACTCGAAATTCCGATCACCCAACCACTCGGCTATCGTGACTAATTCTATGGGTAAACTATTCTGTGGGTGTAGGAAAAGAAACCTCACTGCCACAAATAGAGACACTGGTTCCATACTCATGTCAAAGTATCAAGTGCCTGTGCTTGTAAAGATAAGTATTTAAATGAATGTTATTATATTTTATTTTGTAACAAGTTTTTTTTTAAGAATTTTAATTATAATTAAATTATAATTGTGATTTAAATTTCTTGGCCTAGAGTCTGAAAAAAAAAACTTAAATTTATTTAAAAAAAGTTGGCCTGTCCGCAAAACAAATCTGCTAGCAAACGTAGAGGCGTTGTACCATATCAATCAGAGCGTTTGCATAAATTTTATCAAACGCTGGTGATGAGGCTTCAATCACCAGTTCAGGTATTCATTGCATTGTTAAAAATGCCGTAAGAGCAGTAAGAAATTCTTCTCTTAAGTTTTCGGCACAATATGTCAATAATATCCTCTAATACATGATCCTCTAATCCTGTAATACAAAATTTATTGTGAGACAGCTTTTACCCAGTAGAAAAAAAAAGTTATATGCTACCACGGGAACTTGGAAGACTAAGAAATAAAAAACTAAAGTGGTAATCTGTAAATGCCTGCTACTAGGAACTCGCCTACCCTCAAATAGTCCTTATAGTCTTCTTATAGAAACAATAGTCCTAGAAAAACGATATACAAGAAATATTTCATGTCCATAAAGCTGCTTATTTTTGTATAATATTTCTCAGGCATGTTGGTGTCTTCGTGTACACCAAGCTCTAAATAGATTTGACGCTTAATATTACTTTAAGTGGGGATCGTGCGTGGGTCACTTACATGCATAAGCGAGCGCCCTGACCACGGATCCAAGGTATAGTTGTAAAAAATCAATCCACTCTCATCTATTAATACCAAATACCTTACTGTATAATCTGTAAATATACAGATAGTATATTAGTCAATACAGTAGTAATATACAGACAATAATGATACTTACTGTATATATACTTATAACTATTATAAGTACAAAACTTTGGATGGATGGATGTTTGTTACTCTATTACGCAAGAACAGATCTTGGTGAAATTTGGCGCAGAGATTGATTATTTTCAATCCCGCAAATATGTAGGGATCCCGCGGGAGAGGTCTGAAACATGATTTTGCTTAACGGATTTCGATTTGTAATTGTTTGGGCACTGAAAGTAGCAGATTTTTATTATGGGAAATTAAAGCATCCCAGGGAATTTCCAGTAAAGGGCGAGCGATGTCGTGGATAGTCACTAGTTAAAGATAACGCAATTTTTTTTGATTTTTAAAGAATATTATTATTTCTTATAAAACAGGCATAAATAATGAGAGAGAACACAGATTTAAAATTTCAACTGATGCCTGTAAGACACGGTGGCTCAGAGGTAAGAGCATTGCCACGGCAATGCCGAACGGCAGAGGTCGCGGGTTTGAATCCCGCCCGTGTCAGTTGAAATTGTAAAAACATTTTTCTCTTTAATTTCATTGTTAAAGATAAGTAAAAACTAAACAGAGTAACTAGGCACTAACGACATCTTTAAATGCGTATACAGCTTAGACTATTGAAGTGAATCAGGTGTTCTTCTAATCAAAGAGTCTATGAGAGGCCCATTAAAGAGCTCCAGTGTAGCGTGTTTTGATTGATGCAGTTTCACAAAGAGCTTTGCCATATGAATATCTCTATCTGGTATAGGCATTGAGCTTCGCAATAACCATCCGATAGATAAATAGACACTGAGATTCCCGATAACCACGGATCTATAAGGTTATTAGTAAGGTAAGAGAAAAAAACCTATGTAACTCCCTTTCAAAACAATTTTAATATGTTGGAGTGTGTAATTATCTAATTATTGTAGTTTTTAGTTAACAAAAAAAGTCACGATAACCGAGTGGTTGGGTGGTCGTAATTTTGCGTCACGAGACCCGAGCTCGATCCCCAGGTGGCAGGCTCGCACCAATTGGTTTTTCAAAAACTTATGTACGAATTATATAGTTGGCTTGGACATAACGAACAGACGGCGACGGGCTGACAACCTGTCACGTTGTCCCGAAACTATCTTCGATGGAAGGTGGGTCAAAGGGACTTCATTGTCTAGACTCGACCTCTGTCTACCCCAGTATTGGGTATTGCGTGAAGATATTTATTTAATATATTTAATTTAGTTAATAAGTATTATAAAATAAACGTAATTTTCTTTCTGTAAAAAAATAAGACAAAGTTCTATCTCTTAATAGAATACCTACAGAGGTTCTTTAGTCTGTTTCACTTTATAATAAAAGTTTGTTATTTAATTCTGAAACTTACACAAGTTTGTTCTTTTCCAGAGGTATAAAGAGTAAACGGGATTACAATTTAAAACATATCTACCCATTAAAGACTTTATTTACTCTAATTGTATTCTTTATTGAACCTCTGTTATCTAAGTTGTTTCCCAATTGAATAATTAACAAGCCGTTATCATAAAGAAAACATATTTATTACTGTGGGCTGCGTAGCGACAGTTTTAAATTAGTTAAAGATGTCTGTATTTAATTATATTGAGGGCTAGTTTTTGTCTGTGTCTGTGTGTATAATATTGTTAAAACCTTCTCATTTTATTAGCAAGTTTAAGTATAATTTAGAAATCTTAATAAGTAACGATAGACGAGTGGTTACATGATGGGGATTCGAGTTAAGAGACCCGAGTTCGATCGCTTGGGGGTAGGCTCGTATCAATGGTTTTTCGAAACTTATGTACGATTTATATCGGTAACTTGGACATAAAGACAGCGACAGACTCGTCACCTGTCACGTTGTTCCAATAAAATGCCTTCAGTGAAAGGTGAGTCGAAGGGTCGTAATTATCTAGACCTTTTTCTAGATAATTCTGTAGACTATTGGCAACGGCTTGAAGACATTTTTTTACATTAAGTTCACTCTAAAAATAGTAAACAATAAAATTAATTATTATTAATATATTGACGACCTCCGGGGGTTTCATGGTGTCGACGGTTTTAAGGTCCCTGATTCGATTCACGGTCTGGGCAAATTTGAAAACACTTTTTCTTAATTTGTTCGGGTCTGGATATGTGGTACCTTCGTTCATTTCTGATTTCATAATACAAGTGCTTAAGCTGCTTACTTAAAGATCACAGCAATGTATGTGATATCCGTATTTATTGTGTACGTATCTATCATGTTTATTTATATATACATATAAAACAACATATAAAGTAACAGTCGTTTAAGCGGTTCCGGATTGAACAAATCCAACCGCATGGGCTTTGTATTTGCCGTTGAAGATCTCTCATGCGAAGTTCTAATCGCAGATGTAGGTATCTATCGCCGTTCACACTTGTGGAGGTTGTAACCCTTATAAATATTTCACGTACGTCTTAATACGGGGACCGTAATATATTTATGAAACCTTTTTACACATTATACTGAGCGTTAAAGGTAAAAGTTTCAATTCAACGAAATTATCAACTTCTATTTCTTCTTCTATCTGTGGGTATGAGTATATGCCGTAAATAAATAAAAAATAAATAATTTTCCGGCAAACACTAAACACTGTTGCCAGCTGCATTTCTCTAAGGGCCAGTAATAATTCACTGCAGGATATAGGCCTCTCCTATGAACTGTAAATAAAATTGAAGTGTTTTTTGTAATTCCAAATTAGCTACTTTTCACTAAATGCACGTGAAATTGTAATATTTATTTTAAAAATAAAATAAATATCTTCACGTAATTCCCAATACAGGACTAGATAAAGGTCTAGTCTAGACAATTAAGTCGTTCAACCCACATTCCACCGAAGATATTTTCGGGACAATGTGACAGATGATGAGCCCGTCGCTGTCCCAATGTCCAAGCCAACGATATCAGTCGTACATAAGGTTTTGAAAAACCCATTGGTACGAGCCTGCCAGCAGGAGATCGAACTCGTGTCTCTAGACTCGAAATTCTGACCTCCAAACCACTCGGCTATCATGGCTATCATGACATAAAAATTCAATTTATAAAATGTATGTAGATAAGCTTCTTTGCACATGCAAATAAAACGCAATAAAATGTAGATGGGTACCTATTTCCATGTGTACAAAGTCACAAAAACTAGTTTAATTTTATATATGTATAATATCTACGCTGTTGTACGTGCAGCGAATGAAATGGCTCGCCAGGACGGTAAGTACTCTCGTAACGACTCATGCTAAACGTTTTAGCTTTATCTAAAGTGGTTAGCAAGGTCCGTAGACGCATAAATAATGTCAAACTTGTTGTGCTTTCAAACTTCGGAGTTAATTAACAAACAACAAAGACGTCACGGTGTCTATTACTTCACGATGTAAGAGACTGTAACATTTACTTTTATCAAAGGGAACGGTTCGTTGTTTTCTTTGAAATACCTTTACAAGCCGAGTTAGTGTAATCGTTGTTAACTTGTTACTGTAAACAAGATAATATTTGTATATTCATTTATATTAAGTCACGATAGCCAAGTGGTTGGGTGGTCAGAACTTCGAGTCATTAGACCCGAGTTCGATCCCCAGTTGGCAGACTTGTACATTGGTACGAGCTGCTCATTGGCTGATCATTGTGTAGTACTAAACGTGTTCTACACAGAGAACGAGTACCAAAGCAGTGTTCATGACTTTATATTCGTATACTGTGCCCTTATAACCATGGGCTATATGGCGTTCCATCTTCGTCCTCAGGG
The DNA here is from genome assembly GCA_029286605.1 of Sericinus montela. NCBI lineage: Eukaryota > Metazoa > Arthropoda > Insecta > Lepidoptera > Papilionidae > Sericinus > Sericinus montela. The sequence goes on from JAGSMR010000015.1 coordinate 16,419,139, forward strand.
ATGAGAATGCATCTGCATTCTACTTTATTTGAAGTCGGTGATAGATAGTCATGTATGGTAGGTAGCACAGGGCTTTTTGAGCTTGTCGCTTTTTTTATTGAATTGGGAAGCAAACGAGCAGGTGGCTCACGTGATGGTAAGTGAAGCTTTTCATCAAGAGGGTTTCTGTGAGCTAATTTTCTTATATAATCTATCTACTGATTCTACTTTCACGTACTTATATAAAGCTACCTCACTCGTAAACTGATCGAGGAATCGCAAAGTTTGTAAAGTTAAGAAAGCACTTTTAAAATTTTTAATAATTATTTAAGATAAAATATCCCGATAGCTTTGGCATTTTATAAGGAAACTTATCTGGGTGGGATCTTTAAAAACTTGGTTTCGTAAGAAAAGTCATAATTTTATATTCTTTTCGAGAAGTAATTTTATTTTTTCATTAACTGGATTAATAAATTTAACTAATAAATAAATGGAAAATTGATTCATACTTACATAACACCCTGTAAAAATTCGTCTCCCTTAAGGGAAGGCTAGCACCTTGGCGCCATTAAACTTGCCGCTACGCTTGGTATGCACATTGGAGGTAGCTAATGCCATTTTCATAAGAAACTAAGACGGTGATGGGCTTGCCACCTGTCACGTTTTTCCAAATAGTCTTCAGTGAGAGGGTGGTCGAAAGGACTTAACTGTAGACCTGTAGACCGCCGTCTATTGCAGTATAGGATATATGCGTAAATATATTTATTGATGTCTTCCACCGGCTTCTGCGATACCCATGGAAAGAAAAGAAATGTATCAAAGGGGCTGGTAAATTATAAAGCGGACACAACATTCAGACGTTACACTTTGGAATTAGAACTATGTATTTTATGCTATGCCCCTATCTATGTATGTTTCTATCTATTCTTACGGCATGTGCATACTTTATCTCTAAGATAAATTGCGCCTCACAATACAAACGAAAGTAGAATTTTTCCTACGGCAGAAGTTTTTAAACGAGCTTATCTGGTGGTAACGTTGTTATGCTTTCTCTAGAGAAGCTGCAAGTCCATTATTACTTAAAGAAAGGAATTGGTAAATGGGAAAGAGAAGAGAAAAGGGAAATATAATGTGGCTCTCATTTATTAAAGGTTCATCAAAAAATTAAAAAGACTTGATTTATGTAAAGGTTAACAGATAACGTACTTGCTATATTTATAGTCATGTTTGCACAGTCATGGAAACATCAATGGGTTATAGGGATATCTTTTATTTATTAAATGTCCATCAACAAAATTACAAAGTAGTAAGAGTTGAGATATATAGTGACTCAAACAATTACGTAACATGTCATTACATTCTCAGACGAACACAGCATATGTTGCATAGATGCATTAATATTAACAAACTAAGAAATGCGTTGTAAATGCAAATACGTGCGTAACAAAAAACATCAGGCGTTTACCGTTGACACACATAGCGAAACGAACAATGTTGCACTCTGAGTAAATTCACAAAGATAGTGTTGTGCATAATCTGTTGTAAATTGCGTTAATAATTATCTAATATTCTCTTAAATGATACTATGGTAATAACACGTTTTTATTCCACACTGGTATTGGAAAATAAGCCTGCAGGAATACGTACAGATATTAACGTACATAGATAGGGACAACATTACATACATTGCTCTTATCCCAAACTAAGAAGCTTAAGCATTTGTAATACGAAACTTACGAACGTACCACAAACACTCAGACCCCAAAAAGTGTAGAAAAAGTGTTTTCTACATTGACCTGACCGGGAATTGAACCCGTGACCTCAGTGCTGGAGACACCATGAAAAGCGGTATGTACGCCACTCGTCCACGGAGATCGTCAGAATAGTATAAGTTAATAAAAATAAAATTTTTGGGAGACCAATTTTTATAAATAACAATTTCTTAAAATTTAGCTTATTTACGGCAATATTTCATGCACGGAATAACCGAGACTGTATAGGACGAGAGGCTCAATGTTACTAGTGTGGCGATATCTATCTTCACATAAGAAGCTCGCTAGTGATGTGTTCAGGGAACACGTCGACGTCCTACATCGTGCTATCGTAGTTAATACGATTACAAGCGTATATACTATTACCGATAGCGCACGCTGGTGGAGGAGACGTCCTCCCCAGACTCCGATCACCCGACCGGGCGGGTAGCTACCCTGTTCTTGCAGCACATCGTCCGTCACGCTAGAAAGGTGAATCGCCTTAAGGGATACCCCTATGTTCTGCGGAGGATATTTGCTAGCCGTTAAGTATGTAAAGTACATAGGAATGAATTTTGTAATTTCTCCCCAAATTAAACGAATTTAAAGTACTACACAGCTCATAAGTCTACACAAACGGGCTTTTGATAAACCAGCGGACCGCATTTAAAGCTTTTGTTTGTTGCTTTGATGTCACTTTCCCCCTGTGTTTGTTTCTGACGTGCCTCTGTCCGTTTGGTTGTTGTTTCAAGCCAGCAACAAAGCGCAAATATATGTTACAATTAGAAAACAATTAAACAAAGGTTTTGAGAAATAATATTATAAAATTCTTACTTAAAATCTTAAATTAATATTTTGAATATGAAAATTGATACATATATTACGATCAGAGAATGTTAATGGTCTATAATAATCGCTACGCTCGGTAAACGGATTGGCAATCGCAGTACCAGGCACCTGGCAACTTAGACGCTGCTGGTAAATTTTTCGTGAAGATTATTCCGCCATTCGTCGGTAATGTTGGTTCAATGTGGTATACAAGGCTAGAACTCTTTTATTTTCTATGTCATGCACCTGCCATTTAATAATCTGTTTTGCTCAGATTTTCTTTTTTCTATTTAGGCGTCAATAAAGAATAAATAAATAGGCTCAAAAAGTAGTCACGCCAGCCGAGTCAATAGACCCTTGTACTCGCTCAACACGTACCAATGGGTTTTTCAACACTTAGGTATTTATATCGTTAGCTTGGACATATAGACGGCGACAGGCTCACCGCCTCTCACGAAATGACATTTTGTCTAGACCTCTGTCTACCCTAGTACTGAGAATGACGTGAAGATATGTTTTATAACTTTTAGTCCCCTGTTAGGACATCCAATGAAAAAGGGGTGCTATTATTATTACACCGATACCTCACGGCGTAACTTTATTAAGCCATAAGTACCGTGAAAATAACTTTTATTCATTTTGTAAAACAAGTTTAAACAATTTCGTGTCGAGATGGGTCCTGAGCCCTCAATTTGGTCCTTCACTAAACGCACCAAAAGAAGTATACCATCATAAAAAAAAACTTTCGGCTTCCTTCGTGGAAGAATGGCGTTCAACCGGCTATCATGGTGTCGCCAGATCTGAGATCCCGGGTTAGATTACAGTTCGGATCAATGTAGAAAACACTCGGGTATGGGTGTTTGTGGTGCCTACGTTGTTTCTGATTCCATAACGCAAGTGCTTAAATTACATATTTTGGGATCTGAGCAATGTACGTGATATTGTTCCTTTCTATCTATGTATGTATGTATTTATATTTTAATTTCAAAATTCTATGGTATTCAAATGAAGAAACTGTAACTGGCCATCTGATATGGCCGTACGGTCACGTACTCACTATTTACGCAACAATTTCAATTTGCAAAAGTCAATTTAGCTTTGAGTGTTGCGCTCGTATTTCCCGCTTCGCAAACTTTGCTTGAGTTGCCTTTCGTTTTATTTGTACTTCTATTCAAATAGTGCGCTAAAAACTATGGTTGAAATATATAAAATAATTATCATTTTTCACTTTTGTGGTATTTTTTCTACGAAACATGTCCCTTAATTCTTCAATTGAAGTACATTTTATTGATAATGAATATAATTATTAATGAAGGGCATATTTATGGTGTTTATTTCTGTTTTTTCGCCGTTATTAAACGTTGGTAGATATTTTTTTTCTTCACGCTATTTTCCATACTGGCTTGGGTATAGGTCTATACAATGAAGTCCTTTCGGTCCATTATTCATCGAAGCTTACTAAGGACAACGAACTCATGAAGGTGGCGAGACTTTAAAATAGCGATCGTTTTAAAAAGATATTTTTATATACCAATAAAGACAATAAAAATATAACAATACATGAATCTATGTTCTTATTGCGGTGAATAAATATATGAAAATTATTTAATTACATAATTACATTGTATTGAAAATATTTATATCTATTTACTAGGTAGCAGAAACTTTCGGTCTCATATATAACATACAGGTTATGCTTAAGTCACTCTATGTCTGTATATATGTTTAAGTTTGTTGTAGCATTTTAAAACTCTTTTTCATCAGGCGTGGCGAGTAGAATGGAGAAATGGAGCTAGCTGGTGTATTACAGGTATTGAGGCATGAAGGTGAGAACGCATCAGCAATCTTGTTCATTTTAAGTTGTTTGGAGTTGGTCATGGGCTGGAGTAGACACTTTACATGAGAGGAGCTGTAAGAGGTAGAAGGAAAGTGTTGCTCTTCCTATCTAATTACAGTTCTTATTATAAATGCTTTAAAATAAAAACACTTATAACTGAACCTACGCTGTCTATCCATTCGTAGATCTCTTGAGAATATCCATTGTATTGATGGAAAAATTTAAACAAAATTATAAATTTCGTATGGCACGGTTTCGTAAGCGATTCCTAAGAAATAACATCATATTTTCCTAAGTTTTCTCTTTGCATTAGTCAATATATATGTAGTAAATACAAATACATCTCTGGAGTTGCTCAATTTTCCGCTAAACGGAACGAAATCTCAGTATGAGATATCGTGAAATACGGGGCCTAACCTCAATTCACTTCCATTAAAAGGGGATTACTGGATTATTGTATCGTTCGTTGCATGGATAAACAGAATAAATTTTAGATTATTATTATTAAAATACGTTAAGTTTAAAATATATGTGACGAACATACTTTTTAATTAATTTCTTCTCGCAATTTTCGACAATACCCCATTACCATGCCCCTTAGAAGCTGCTGCTCGTCATCTTCACAGAATTTCCCGTACAGGGGTAGGCAGAGATAAAGACAATGAAGTCCTTTCAACATACTTTACACCGAAACTTTTTTGTGACAACGTCTTAATGTCCAACCTAACCTTATATACTTACATAAATATATATTTAAATAGATAAATTTTCGCCATTTCGTTAGTCAATCGTGGTGATTTCGGTGATTCTCCGTACGGATGAGATGTTCCTGCCTTAGAATTTAACAGAAAGTTGTGTATGTATTCCAATTTCATTACGATACTCTAACATGGACGATAATTTATTTGAGGGTGGCAACCCACGTTGCCCGTGGATTACTTGCGGTCCCAAAGATAATTAATAAGATTCTATTGTAATTTTACGGCCCCAAATCAGTTGGTGAAATATTCCTATATTTTTTTTTCTATCTTCACGCAGTTCCTCAAAGTGAGGTAGAAATGTGATGTGTAGAGAGTACTGTGATAGCAACAGTAAAGACAAACTCGGCGTTATAAAAAAAATGGCAATAAAAAAAAACAACAATTAATCTTGAAATGAAAATAAATTGAATGAAATGAAGTGTTCTAACAATAATTATGTTGTAAATCACTAAGCGAATTTTTTCACATACACACTCGTTTTTTAACTTTTTTTTACAACCTTGGAAAGCACGAATCTACAAAATATATTCCAATAAAGATGAGGGTGACAACATAACAGTGTAAGTATTCCTAAATGCTAGCTATTTTTAAATTAATGAATGAATTATTTATTAAAACAGACACAAAGGCATGAAATGCAAATGTACAGAAATGGTGAAAAAAATAAGAAAAAGAAACTAAATAAAATCATATGTCAAGTATCGATAACAAATTCCCGTATCGTGCCAAATGAAACGGTACTGTCTCAGCATAATGTCACGATATTAACGGCAACGCTGATTTTCAGCCAGTACCTATATAATTCAGGAGGATTAAAAAAAGTGTATTGTATTGTATTTCGTAATTTTATATTTTGGATATTAATCATAATTTAGAGAAATAAACCTAAGAGTAATAAAAATTATTCAACCAAAATTTTTTTTGCGGATGGACTGGGCTCAATAATTGAAAGCGCTTCGCACGTGTTTGTTGATTGCTCGCTTGATGGAATTGCTGATTGTAATCGTAAAATTTAATTTGTTATGAATTCCAGATGAGATATTGTGGTCAAAAGTTAAGTAGCGTTAAAGAGATCTCTTTAAAAAAAAGGTATTAGCAGGTCCCACAAAAGTCTTTTATCGAATAGAAACTAAAATGTGTCAGAAATAGTGAAAAAATCTCGGCAGGCTTTGACTATGTTGTGATGTCCGACAGCTAACAGCGAACAAGAATAGCACAGAAATTCTCTGTCTCATCAATTCTCTCATAGTGTCTTTAGTTTGTTATTTCTCTATTATAAAGCGGCAGTGGTTTATAAAAATACTTAAAAATATAATTGGCCAGCAACATGCAGCGGGACCATCATCTTGAAACATACCAGATCAATTATATAGAGCTGTGACGGGCAGCACTGGTTACGGTGTATGCTACTACGATCGCCGATCCGTTTGCCAGACGTTTGTAACCTCTCCCATACAGGACAGGCCCACAGTGTACCTTACTTTAACTTTAACTTTACTTTAACTTTAACTTTAACTTTACTTTAACTTTAACTTTTAGGCCAGTATGATAATGATCATAATGATAGAAGATATAAAATAAGCACATTTCACGTAATATATATTTTATTAAATTAAAGAGAATAAAATGTTTTTAAAATTTCAACTTACACGGGCGGGCTTCGAACCGGCGACCTCTGCCGAACCCTGACAACGCTCTTACCTCTGAGCCACCGTGTCTTACACGCATCAGTTGCAATTTTTAATCTGTATTCTCTTTTCTTTATTTATGCCTGTTTTAGCGCCGGGCACATTTCGCGCGGGTTCGAATCCCGCCTGTGTCATTTGAAATTTTAAAAACATTTTTTCTCTTTAATTTAATAACATAAAAGTTAATAGCATAATATGCTTTAAAAATCAATTAAAATAAGCTGCACTAACATATTATATTATGGATTTTATTTTTAGCTGCATTTCTTGTTGGCGACGCGACGGTCCCTTCGCAAATTAATAAAATTTTCCGCTATAAATATACCTCGACGTTCACCCTACACTTACAACTTGATAGGGTTGTCATACAAAACTCAATTATATTAAATGAGCGAGCTTTCAACCTAAGAATTCTCTACGGAGCAACTTGGATACTTAATGGTAGAAATTCAGGGTAAAGGGTAATGTTAGTATGAATTTGATATATAAACTTGTCATAACTACAAATAAGTAGATAAGGTTAAACTTTAGCATTTCTGAATTACATGTTTTCATATATTTTAATTTCTACAGCCACACATCGTTGATTTGATATTTTTTATTCATTAACCAAGTCTATGATTTTTTTTTAATGTCTTCATTCATTTCCAATAATTGTATGCCTTAATTGATATCTTATCTGATACTGGAGTATTTCAAACAATTTTTAGTCTCACTCACTTTGTATCGTGATAGATGAGCCCGTAGTAATTAGATAGGTGCGTTATCTACACATATTCGTAACATAAAAAGTTATAAAGTTAAAAAGTCACGATAGCCGAGTGGTTGGGTGGTCGGAATTACGAGTCGAGAGACTCGAGCTCGATCCCCAGGTGGCAGGCTCCTACCAAAGAGTTTTCCAAAAACTTATGTACGAATCATATCGTTGGCTTGGACATAAAGACGGCGACGGGCTCACCACCTGTCACGTTGTCCCGAAAATATCTTCGGTGAAAGGTGGGTCGAAGGGACTTAATTGTCTAGACTAGACCTCTGTCTACCCCTGTGTTGGGAATTGCGTGAAGATATTTATTTATATTTATTTTAAAAAGTTATGTTTTCGTCATTTGTTCCTTTCACTTTGGTATTGAACTCGAGTCTCCTTATCCGAATTTCAATCACACTTTTTAATCGTGGCTTTCGATTTTTTCTATTGAATGCAATTATCGACATGGAGTTTAAAAGTAAAAAATATAACAAAAATGTTTGGCTTGTCTCGACTAATTTATTTACATCCGTAAATTTTCTTCGCCATTGTTCTCCGCTTATTCAATGTTCATATTTATGAAAAGAATTTTAGTTCTATCTGCTCATTATCTGACAGTTTCCTAGCCTAGCTTTTAATAGCTTTCTAATAAAGAAACTGTCAGTCTAAAAAAGAGACAGGGCAACGTCTACTATGTTTGTTGTTGTTATTAGCAACGAATCCAGGTAAAAATTTTATCTGTTTAATTTTAATAAAAAATATATTAAATATCTTCCCGATACAGGGGCAGATAGAGGTCTAGACAATTAAGTCCTTTCGACCCACCTTCCACTGAAGACATTTTAGGACAACGTAACAGGTGGTGAGCTCGTCGCCGTCTATATGTCCAAGCCGACGATATAAATAGTACATAATAGCAAGTTTGTGAAAAACTCAATGGTACGAGCCTTGGAGATCGAACTCGGGTCTCTTGACTTCAATTCAGATCACTTAATTACTCGGTTATCATAACTATTTAATAACTATAATAATAAATACTCACACGGACAGGGACAACATCACATACATTGCTGTGATCACGAAATAAGCAGCATACTTGTATTAGTATTAGTACTTGTATTATGGAATCAGAAACAACATTAGGAACCACAAACACCCAGACCCAAGTAAATGTGGTAAAAGTGTTTTCTAAATCAATCTGACCGAGAATCGAGCCCGGGACCTCAGAGCTGGACCTGGAACGACACCATGAAAACCGGCGTGTACGTCACTCGTCCATGATGGTCGTCAAAATCACTTCATTATCGTTTGATACAAGGTAATTCTTGACGTGAAAACTTGTAAGTGATTTTTAACATAAATAAATGAAAACGTCACTAAGACAGAAGGGACCCTAAAATTACCTCAATCACACTAAATAGTTCTAAAAGCAAAGGTAGAATAGAATTGCGTACACGAAGATAATTAAAGTAAAACGGGATGCAATATATCGAAACTCATCTGTGAAGAAGTTGTTTAAAAAAAAGATTCAATATTTTAATTCCTTGTAGATTTGTTAAAATATTAAAATTATACGATGCTGGGAAATGGAGCATACACTTTTGTGGAAAACCTTTTGAATCGAGAAATCGAGTTAACGGTGACCTTTTTTTTTAAATTAAAATTTCTTTCTCATTCACATTATTTTTAATTTTTATTATGATTTCGTGAATGTTAATAAAATATCTATTAAAGTTTTATTTAAAGCTTTTATATTCATTAAATCATAGGTTAACAGTAAGACTGAACTCAATAACGTATAACTTTAAATTTGTAAGGAAATACTTGTATACGTACGTACATAACGGCATTTAAGAGCACAGACCGGCAACGAATCTGCTATGCCTCTGGTATTGCGGGTGTTCATGGGCGGCGGTAATCACTTACCATCACGTGAGCCACCTCCTCGTTTGCCATCAGGAGGACTTGCCACAATCGTCATGCTAGGCTTGCGGATTGGCGAACGCAGTACGAAACTCTTCGCACATTAAACACTAATGCCCGTCAATAGTTTTTCGAGATAATTCTTCCGTCTGTCGGTAACCATTGACATATTTAAGGTTTTCTTCTTAAGTCGCCCCTACGACAACGAGAACCTGATATATATATATATATATATATATATATATATATATATATATATATATATATATATATATATATATATATATATTGAAAAAACAATAAATGAATCAATAATAAACTTAAAAAGTTACGGTAGACAAGTGGTTTGGTCACCGGCATTCGAGAAACGAGTTTGTCGAGACAAGAGTGAGTTTTCAAAAAACAAAATAGATCTTCTACTTCGACCAGTCCGGGAGTCGAACTACATATTAAACCCTCTTAAAGATGGCTACACCGTAAAAACCGGTGTTTACGCTACTCGTTCATAGAGATCGTCAAAATAAAATGTAATTTCCTCATGGGTGTACATTCTTTCCGTATTTTGTATCATATTTTATCTAACGAAATTAGATAACATATTTTAATCGAATTCGATCCCCTGGTGGTAGGGCTCGTAGTAATGAGTTTTTACAAAACTTATGGACCATTTATATCCTTGACTTGGACATGAAGACTGCGACAGACTCACCATCTGTCTAGTTGTCCCAAATAGGTTCGGTGAAAAGACTATTTGGTCCTCCTGTATATACCAGTATAAAGAACATAGTAAAGGTTTTTTTAGTTTTTTATTTAAACAAAAATTGTCCGACCGGCTTTTATAATATTAATTCTGTTGAGAAATGGATGTAATAAAATACAAGTCGTTGTTATAAAATGTATATGACTTGCTAATTTGTATCCGTTAAAATTGTATGCCGTTTTCAAGAAAAGATAGATAGGGAACGTCTTAGGCGCCTTTTTGTAATGTTGAATGTTGGAATTTCATAATTAATTTTATGAACACAAATCTGTTTAAAATGTTATTTATTGATGGTAGAGAGCGCCATTTGGCATTAATTTCTCCATATATACTACTTTGTTAAAGCTTGAATAAATAAAAATAAATAAATAAATACATTTTTCCTGTCTTTTAATTATAAAAAATATCAATGTAGGGATACACAGAGTTCTAGACAATTAAGTCGTTTCGTAATAAATTAATAATAAATATAGATATCTTCATGCAATTACTTCACCCAATACGGGGGTAGAAAGAGGTCTGGTCTACACATTCAAGTCCCTTCGACCCACCTTCCACCGAAGATATTTTCGGGACAACGTGACAGGTGGTGAACCCGTCGCCGTCTTTATGTCCAAGCTAACGATATAATTGGTACATAAGTTTTAGAAAAAAACAATTGGTACGGCCACTTTGACGATCGATCTCGGATCTTTTGACTCGAAATCCCGACCACCCAACCACTCGACTATCGTGACTTATATTATTAATAATAGACGTTAATAACATTAGCCGTCCATACTTTATAAGCCGAAACATGACTCTTGTGGTCAAACATAGTCTTTGCTACAGGAAGACACTTTTCCCTGCATGTAGCCAATATAAGTTTGCCAGCATAATTCACCCTTAGTCCACCAAACTTTCCAAGTGTGTACTCATATCTTTGATCGAGCGGTACCAATCCATCCATTCAAATCAACACATACAACAGTTTTTTCGCTTCCTCTAGCCAATTCTTGAAGTTCTCGAACGTTCTCCCAAAAACTCCTCCAGGCCATCTTTGAATAACGAAGATCCTAATTTAAAGCAATCCAGAGAACTCTCGTTTCACAATCTCTAGAATTCACTTATAAAACCGACCAACTGTGACGTCAACAGCACCTTCACCCTTTTAATCTAATTATCTTTCTTTCTCAAAAAAAAAAAGAAATATCTTCACGCAGTTGCCAATATAGGGGTATGCAGAGGTCTAGACAATTAAGTCTTTTCTTCTAACCTTTCTTCTTCTTTCTTTTAACCTTCCACCGACGATATTTTTGGGACAACGTGACATGATATAATTCGTACATAAGTTTTTGAAAAATCCGTTGGTACGAGCCTGCCACCTGGGGATCGAACTCGGATCTCTTGACTCGAATTCCGATCACCGGACCACTCGGCTATCGTGACTTTCTTTTTCAATCTTTCTTTCTCAATATTTCAATAAAGTCATGGTACAATTGATTACAGTTTTTTTTAAATTGAACGTCACGATAGCCGAGTGTTTTGGTGGTGGGAGTTTGGAGTCGGTGGCAGGCTCGTACCAATTTTCAAAAACGTATGTATGAATTACGTCGTTGGCTTGGACATAAAGACGACGACGGGCTCACCACCTGTCACGTTGTCCCGCAAGTATCTTTGGTGGAAGGTGGGTCAAAGGGACTTAATTGTCTAGACTAGACCTCTGTCTATTTCTTATACCATAATAGTATATTTTCCTGATAAGTGTATTATAATTGCGCCATCAACAACTTCGCAGAGATCACAAAAGATACCCGAAGTCTACTGTGAAATCTCCTAATTTCAGATCAACACCAACATTGGTTGTATAGCTACCCCTTGTAAAATCGAATATAATTGTGAAACTTTTGAACTCTTCTTTTATGGCAGAGATGTACTAATCTAGTCTGCCCACGTTTGGGTGGCTAGCAGAAAGTGGAGTGCACCACCGTGGAAAATTAATTCATCTTTCTTTTTCCAATTTATTAAAATTATTGCTGTTTTATCGGCAGATTGAGTCTACACGAAATTGCTGTCAACCCTCAACAAGTAGACAGCTTACCGCATACTCGACACGAGGCTAGCGCTGTCTATTGTCGTTTGTCTTTTGTTCCACACCTCCTCTTATCTACATGTTAAAGAATTTTAATAGGTCAGAGATATAGATCAGGTCAACTAAAAACTAACGAGTAAATATCAGAATATTTACGTTATTTACTTTGATCAGAAACTCAAGTTCCTGCTGATGCTTTGTAGACACTCTGTTAGTGTGAGTCGTATATTCAGGCACGTTTTATCCCACAATCAGCGCATACACACAAAACAAGGACAGCACAAGGATACAAGAACTTACAATGTTTTGGATATTCTATGAAAAACGATGATATGTAATAAACTTTAATTTGCTCAACACTTGCTCACTTTGCCAAAACATGGTCACGAGTCGATAAGCAAGTGCAACTTTATTCTACTTACATTGCATTTATTCTGAAAGTATTTAACTATAAAAGCGATAAGAGCTCATAGAGAAATGCAATACTCTTGTTTATTTTCTTGTAAAACTATTTGCGAACTAGTTTGTTTTAAGTAACAATGTTCTTTTACGTAAACAGTGCATTTGCTGCAGGATGATAGGTTAAAGGTTACCTTTGTTTTTAATTTCACGTCTCGATGAGATAGATGTGGTTTAAAGCTTTGTTAGAAAAAAAAATCATGTGCATGTACAAACATATACCATAATAACTCATAAAGAATAATTTGCTTTAATGGAAAAGAGTGTAAAATGAGCTATCAGCCCGCATGATGATAATTGTCGACTGCATCGCGCTAACACCTGCTATTATTTTATATCTTGATGAGAATTTTATTCATAAGGAAATATTTTTTTATATTGAAGTGTTGTCTGTATTTTCGCATATTTTAAAACCGATTTCCATTAAGTGTACCGTAAGAATCTGGGTCAGTTAAAAATATCTCTGTAGCATCGACTCAAGAGAGGTACTGCGGCGTCGGTCGCGAACTTTATGTGCATGAATGTCCCTTCTTTTGTTTAGTGCTCGATTTAAGGGCGCACTCCATCATGAATATTAAGGGAACGTGCTAACAACAATGAGTGAGTCGTGACGAAATTAAAATGTTTATTTTATTTTTATGCCACAAGATGCTTTTAATTCACTTAATTTTAAGTCCCGACGCGAAAAGAGGGTTGTTAAGTTTGAATGCTTTCACAATGTTCATTTTCACACTTAAATATTTTTTTAATTAATCAATTTATATTTTAATTAAACAATAAATTAAATTATTTTTATTATCAGTGTAATTGTATACACACTCTTGTTCGACACTTCAGGGATTGTGTAACTATTGTACAAATGTGTATATTATTAAAAAAAAACTTTATACATTACTTATCATCTACAAACAACTTCTGGACCCAAAAATACAAATGCGGAATCTTTCACTCTTGAGAAAACAAAGACGGTACATTACATCCTCTCACCGTCACTTCATGTCCTTAAAACCGGAAGCAAATGACTTATTCACCAATCCGCTAGCCAAGCATGGCTATTGTGGAAGCCATGCTTAGGGGAAAATATGTCCTGCAATAGACCTTAAAGGTCGTTAAATTAGGAAGTTAGGATGCCGGTCCAGGTAATTCTTAGAGAAGAACTATCACTAGTAACGTCGATTCTTTAATTAAAAAACACGAAATATCGCGTGACTTTGACTGTACTGATTTTAAATATGTTTTTTTTTTATTTCAGGTAAGACCCGATCCTCAATTGAATAATAGTAGGTATAAAGTTACTTTAATTTTATTTGTCAACAAAGGATAGTCTAAATTTAAAGGTTTAAAGAAATGGTTAAAGTGTCAGTGGATCGATTTTAAAAAATCTTTCACTACTGGAAAGGCACATTTTCAGCGAGTAACATAGGCTATATGTTGCATGCTTCGCGGTATGTGAGTGAGTTTATACTATACTCTTGACATGTCAAAGTGAAGCATTTTTTTGCTCTTAAACTGCCTACTCATAACCAGTTCGCTCTTATGCGATAATATATTTTTTGTATCCTCACGCAATTTCCCACGCCGGAGTAGGCAGAAGTCTAGACAATGAAGTCCTTTTGACCTACTTTTCCCCGAGGCTTAGACAACGCGACAGGCGGAGAGCCTAGTGCGATAAGTAGACAGTGTTTAAAAATGTTTTTCTCTTTATAAAACTATAGAGCTAAGGTCCGAATGATTTTTATACGGTTGTCATGATTACTGTTATTCGGACTTATCAAGACCGGATATCACCTATTCCATATCAAAACAAATAACCGCAACTACTTAATAATAAAATGTTTTTTAAATAATTTCACTGTTTATATTTTTATAACTAATCATGTATTTAATTTCTTATTTTATAATAAAGTGAATTTAAAGAGACGTGCACTTTTGGTTTTTCAAATTTTATAATAAAATATCCCTACGAAAATTACAACATTTTTAGTTGCAAAATTTATCTATAAAATTCATTATTTGACGTGCGCTTCTATTTTGTTATTTGTTAGAAAATTGAAATTACTTAAATGTAAACCATAAAGGCGAAACTCCAATAAGTAAATATGGGCGGTCAGCTTACTATTCAATTAAGTGTAGCGTCAGCTGTTTCTATTTGTTTGAGCAAACTGTTTAAACTGACTCTATATATGACTCTACTCATCCTGGGTTTGGAGAATGGAAGTATTGTTATCTTGTCGCCTTTCCCGATACTGGTGTAGATAGAGGTCTAGACAATTAAGGTTTTTGAAAAAACCCATTGGTAGATGCTCTGGGGATCGAACTCAGATCTCTTGACTCGAATTCCGATCACCCAACCTCTCGGCTATCGGCTCGCGTGTAGTGCTTATCAAAATATTCTTTATTAAAACTTCTCTTCTTATCTATAAGGTTAATTCGCAAACCCACTTTTCGACAAGATTGTATGTATGAAATGTATGTATGTAATATTAAAGTATGTTTGTCTAGATTCCTCTTCAGGTATTAAGTACATAAGTACTATGTAGACTGTTAGTACTATCCTAGTGGATGACAATTTCACGTGTACCATCGCTACTTCATTGAGACTTTTAATTTTATTTTGTAATAATATTTAAAAGAAAATAAAAGTTAAGCTCGCTCCGGCGCTTTTCGCAATTAAATCCGCGTCGACAGTCGACACTAATGAGTCTCATCACGCACGGCCATTTTGTTTGCGCGCTTCGACTCGCTCTGACGTCGCTGCCTTTTTGCGTTTATTTACATTTATATATATGAGAAATGAATGAAAGCGTTATTATAATGCTGTCGTTTTTTTCTTCGTAAAATGGTGTCGTACGGAGACGGCGTTAGAATATTGCCTCTTTCGTCCTTTGGGTGATGTAGGCTATTAAGGAAGACCTGTAAAATATGATTTCCTACAGATGATAAAATTGCCATCACAAAAAATACCGGATAAAAACTGAGCAGACCCTTGATAGGTGGAAGCGTCTCAGGTGCCAGGTGTTTTGGCGCTTACCCATTCTCCTAATAGGAGAGGCCTACATACTGCAGTGGATTATATGAAAAGTAAAATATTAATTTACTGAGAACGAAGAGAGTAAATATTTATTTACTGAGAATTCCCGAGGGCGAGGTCTGTGTCTTGCAGTTAACTTTAATGGATCTTAAGTAACTCCCCTGGTTGCTCCGGTAATTATTAGTTTTCATTTTAAATTTACTTTGACAACTTAGACTAAAGTTTTATGATACAATTGTGTATTTTGAAAAAATATTTCACAGTTGTATATCAAATGGTTTCATATGTAGAAGTTTAGGGAAAAATACCATTTCCACAATACCACCTGTTTCCATGTTTTTTTATTGATAACACTAAAGCTCGTCAATAGCTTTAAAAAACAAACCCTTCACGAACTAGACAATATGGTTTGTCTAAATAAGTATTTTGTCTCTGCCTGTTTATGTAATGTAATATATAAAGATAGCCGAGTGGTTGGATGATCAGAATTAGGTTAAAGAGACTCAAGTTTGAACCCCAAGGCTCGTTACCAATGGCTTTTTCACAAAAACTTACCTACGGTTTACATCGTTGGCTTGGGATAAAGACGGTGACGGGCTCTATCACGTTGTCCCAAAAATGTTTTCGGTGAAAGGTGGGTCGAAAGGTCTTAATTGTCCTGACCTCTGTCTACTCATGTATTGGAAATGGCGTGAAAATATTTATAAAATATATATTGTTTCAAATATATATAACATATTTTTCACAAACATATGTTATAAAATATATATGTTTCAAAATAATACAGACATAAAGCTATAGTCTATTAAATTAAAGAAAAGATTTTACTTGAATCACTAAAACCGTATTTTAGATAAAGCAAAGAAAACAATTTACTTTGAATTAGACAAGTAATGTTACCAGAGATTGTTCTCTATCAGATTAATAAAATTTACTGTAACATCGTCTGAAATACAAGGAGGCGTAGTAACGCGTAAGCTCCTTTATATTGTTTGATGCCTTAATTCCCCAAGGCATATAATGTTAAAGTAAATCCTTCTTAATAACATTGAAATTTAAATCCATTTCAACATAAGAGCGGAATGTTTTCATCAGAAAGTTTTAATGGTTTTTGAATAAATTATATAAAAAAAAATCTTCACGCCATTCCAAATGCAGGGGTAGACAGAGGTCTTGACACACGCCTGAGACAATTGAGTCGATCGAGCCAACTTCGAAATAAGTTTTGTGACAACGTGACAGGTGGTGAGCCCGTGGCCGGCTTTTATGTCCAAGCCAACGATAATTATATCGTTGGCTTGATAACCCGTAATAGACCGTACACAAAAAAAAAATCATTGGTACGAGCCTGACACCCGAGGATCGAATTCAGGGCACTTGACTCGAATTCAGACCAGCAAATCACTCGGCTATCGTGACTATTTATAATATATTATATCTTCAGTCATAATCCATAACTTTTCATCAAGTATCATAATTCTGACATACCTCAGTGACCGTCGAAACTAGCAGCTATAATAACCGTGAAAATCCCAATACATTCTCTATAGGAATTCGAGACGAATCTCTCCACTTGGCACGGTTATCCCTTAGTCACCTTGTGTGGGAAGAATCTAGTGAGTCTTATGGGTCGAAAGTTTTAATAGCTTACACCTCTGTCTACCCCAGTATCGGGAAATAGTGTGAAGATAAAAAGAAAACTGCTTTATCTTTCCACACATGCATGAAACATAAAACTAAACGAGGTTAACGTGGAAACAAAAGACTTACGACAATACGCGCGATGAAAGCTCTCGAGTGGTGCGCGCAACCAATGTCGGTTAGTTTTTTTTAATTTATGAATAAACCGCGTTGGCCAGATAAATAATTTTTTTAAATAACTTAAAATGTTAAAAAAGTTTCCAAATAAAATATATATAAATATAAATATCTTCACGCAAATCCCAATATCCCTTGTACTGGGAATTAGATATTAGATTAAAAAGATAGATAGAGATCTAGCCTAAACAATTAAGTCTCTTCAACGAAGAGACCCACCTTCCAACGAAGATATTTTCGGGACAACGAGATAGGTGATGAGCCTGCCGCCGTCTTTATGTTCAAGCCAAGGCCCACACACTTCCCTTCCCCAAAACTTGGTAGCAGAAGAAAAAAATCTACCCTAGGGGGGTACAAGCACCAATGGTGCTAGAGAATCCCCCTCTGGGGACTCGCGTTTGGGTAACCAATCGCTGCCTGAGCGTAGATGCTCAGGCTGCCCCTCATATTCAGAGGGCGGGCAAAGTTCCGCTCTGTTATCAAACTGTACGAGGCAAACGTAAAACAACCATCCGCACCCCTTACCATGCTTGCCGTGCTTTTCTGCAATGCCAGGGGACTATACTCCAATCTGGATGCCGTCCACTACCATCTGGAGACGGCAAAGTCTCCGGCGGATATTTCTTATCTTTCCTACACGGAGTAGCTTAGCTAGAACATGCTTTTGTGCCACGGATCTTCTGCTGACCTCTGATTCGGAGTATGCACCTATAATGTGTCCATTATGGTTGCGATCTGCAGGCCACCACCGTGTATAGTACTAAAGGTCGGCGGATTGGGAAGGAATACGGTCAGGATGCAAAGGAAATATGTACAAAAAGCGAGCCATCCCTAGATAGAAAAGAAAATATGATTAGGGCAGTAAAAGTATGCGGTCTTTCTTTGCATCCTACCCATTAGGGCAGGTTTGCTTCTCGCTGGATAGTGCCGAAGCCGTTGCAAATTTCGTCGCCGATGTGGTGCTTCAAGGATCTGATGGTGATATCGAACTCTGGAATTCAGATAAGGCGACAACATGACCTATGTGGACGACATTCCACCACGGAGGTCGACGAAGAATGTGAAAACATATTTAATATCGTGGCCATTAAACACGATTTCATATTATTCATATATAGAAGTTACGAAGTGTTCATACCGTATTTCAGGTCTCTAACTATTCTTGCGTAGGGATATGAAAAGTTTATAAGCTCCTTCTTACATACACATTTAAAAAAAATAAACAAATACTTTTCGACACGATAATCGAGAGGTAGGGTGGTCGGTATTTTGAGTCAGGAGACCCGAGTTCGATCCCCAGTTGGTAGGCTCGTACCAATGGGTTTTCAAAAACTTATGTGCTAATTATATCGTTGGCTTGGACATAAAGACGGCGACGGGCTCACCACCTGTCACGATGTCCCGAAAATATCTGCGGTGGACGGTGGGTCGAGGGGACTTAATTCTCTAGACTAGACCTCTGTCTACCCCTGTATAAGGAATTGCGTGAAGATATTTATTATTTTAATATCTATATAACTATTTATATTATAGTTACGGTAGCTGAAGTCTCTGGTGATAAGAATTCGAGCCAAGACATCCAAGTTTTTTCATAACATATGTGTTAATTATATCGTTGACGTGGATTTTACAGAAAGCGACGGGCTCACTACCTGTTACGTTGTCTCAGAAAAAGTATTCAGTGAAAGATGGGTCGAAAGGACTGAATTGTCTAAACCTCTGTCTATCGTAGTAATGGGAACAGCGTGAAGATATTTATTTTAATTATATATTTAATTAAGCTGTTCCGGCGGATGTCAATTAAATCCTCGCGTCGTAATTAGCGGTAAACCGCAATGAATACTCATTATTTTGAAGCGACGACGCGTTTAGCTAAAGCATAATATATTTGACGCTCTTGTTTATATTTTCTTGAAAGTTTTGCATTAAGCTGTTTAAGAAAATTTATAATATATGTTATATAAACTATGACTAGTACCTTAATAATTGGTCAAGTCACCATAGTCGAGTGGTTGCGTGGTCGGAATTTCGAGTCATGAGACCCGAGTTCGATCCCCAGATGGCAGGCTCGTACCAATGGTTTTTTCAAAAACTTATGTACGAATTTATCGTTGGCTTGGACATTGAGCGACGGGCTCAACACAAGGGAATCGAACAAGACATTATTATTATTCTTAATAATTGTGGCAGACATTTAATCATAATGCAGAAATTAATCATACATAAATGTCTCAAGTATAAACATTCACATTTTTCACACTGTTGTGTATCCTTAGCGGTATTCGAATCCGCAACCCGAAAGCAGTCTCACTATCAACTCAGCTATCGTGACTATGTAAGTATTATTATAATTATATATAACGAGAATAAAAAAATGTATCGGAACCTATTAATGTAAGCTACTGCTTCGTAGGATCAATGGCTTATATTAAAGTTCAGTACACCAACGCTTTTGTTTTGAAGCAGCTTAAATTGTGTGCTTACAGGAATTTCACAAAGTACGCAAGTAATCCGGATTTAATATTTTAATTAAAAGTCACGATCGAATGTTTTGTATCTTCATGCATTTCCCAATTCCAAGAGAGTCAGAAAAATATATCTTCACGCCATTCTCAATACTGGGGTGGACGGAGGTCTAGACAATTACGCCCTTTCACCGAAGACAAATTTGGGATAACGTGACAATTAGTAAGCCGACTGCGGTGAGTCTGTCGCTATCTTTATGTCCATGTCATCGATATAAATCGTACATACGTTTGTAAAAACGTATTAGAGAAATTGTTGGACTTAAAACTTGGAAAACTTGGAAATGTCATTGGCCATAGTAAAGTCAGTGTCGACGACTCCAATCATACATTAGTACAAATCTTCCTTCTTGGGATAATGATTTTTTGTTATTACGCGAACACTTTGTTGTTGTGATAGACCGTGCATAATCTATTCTAATCGAAAATTTCAATAAATATAAATCAATAATAGTGTGAATAAAAAAATATATTTTATTTTAAAAAAGCGTGCGGGCTTTTGAAAGTTTAATCAAAATGATAATCACTCTACTTATATCTGTCAAAAAATATTTAGAACTATTGACACCATGCACCCCACGCTTTTACAAAATAATATTTTTAATCAACCACCGTTTCGTAATAAGGCGAACGAAACTCGGTAGGTATAATAAGAAACAGGCGAAAGAAACTCTGTAGGAATTCATTTTTTAGCTGTTTTCTTTACAAAAAAAAAAATAATAAATTTAACTTGAATTTCATTAGAAATACCAAGGAAGCGATCAACTGAACCCCAGGGTTTGTTTTCTATACATATAAGTAAAATTGGAGTGTCTGTTTGTAATATTGAAATAACCGTTTATTATTAAATGTATATGAATATATACGGTACTGAATATATACGAATATGATATACACGAATGATGTGTACATTATATTCGGATACGGATACACGAAAATAATTATTTTTACAATTTTGTCAGTCTGTTTGTTCCGGCTAAACTCCGAAGCGGCTGGATCGATTTTAACGGGACTTTCACTGGCAGATAGATGATGTTATAAGGAGTTACTTAGGCTACTTATATTTTAGAAAATAATTAGGGTTCGAATAAGAGTTAAACGGCGGGCAAAGCCGCGGGGAGTATCTAGTCATATTCATTTATATTGTAATAACCCTTTGTCCAATATATCTTTGATAAATGTTTTGAACCGGTTAACAGGTTGTATATATTTATAGTATCTATATTATTTTTGTTATCTTGTTACCGAATGTATCTTTACCTCAACTAAACATTAACTAAAACTAAACTAACGGGCTATAAAAATCCATTGTATACCAGGCCGTCTCTAAAGAAAAAAAATATATTTTATTTTAAAAAGCGTGCGGGCTTTTGAAAGTTTAATCAAAATGATAATCACTCTACTTATATCTGTCAAAAATATTTAGAACTATTGACACCATACTTACGCTTTTACAAAATAATATTTTAATCAACCATCGTTTCGTAATAAGGCGAACGAAACTCGGTAGGTATAATAAGAAACAGGCGAAAGAAACTATGTAGGAATACATTTTTTAGCTGTTTTCTTTACAAAAAAAAAAAATAATAAATTTAACTTGAATTTCATTAGAAATACCAAGGAAGCGATCAACTGAACCCCAGGGTTTGTTTTCTATACATATAAGTAAAATTGGAGTGTCTGTTTGTAATATTGAAATAACCGTTTATTATTAAATGTATATGAATATATACGGTACTGAATATATACGAATATAATATACACGAATGATGTGTACATTATATTCGGATACGGATACACGAATATAATTATTTTTACAATTTTGTCAGTCTGTTTGTTCCGGCTAAACTCCGAAGCGGCTGGATCGATTTTAACGGGACTTTCACTGGCAGATAGATGATGTTATAAGGAGTTACTTAGGCTACTTATATTTTAGAAAAATAATTAGGGTTCCGAATAAGAGTTAAACGGCGGGCAAAGCCGCGGGGGGTATCTAGTCATATTCATTTATATTGTAATAACCCTTTTGTCCAATATATCTTTGATAAATGTTTTGAACCGGTTAACAGGTTGTATATATTTATAGTATCTATATTATTTTTGTTATCTTGTTACCGAATGTATCTTTACCTCAACTAAACATTAACTAAAAACTAAACTAACGGGCTATAAAAATCCATTGTATACCAGGCCGTCTCTAAAGAAAAAAAATATGAACATAAATTAAAAAAAAAAAAAAATAATAAATTTAACTTGAATTTCATTAGAAATACCAAGGAAGCGATCAACTGAACCCCAGGGTTTGTTTTCTATACATATAAGTAAAATTGGGTGTCTGTTTGTAATATTGAAATAACCGTTTATTATTAAATGTATATGAATATATACGGTACTGAATATATACGAATATAATATACACGAATGATGTGTACATTATATTCGGATACGGATACACGAAAATAATTATTTTTACAATTTTGTCAGTCTGTTTGTTCCGGCTAAACTCCGAAGCGGCTGGATCGATTTTAACGGGACTTTCACTGGCAGATAGATGATGTTATAAGGAGTTACTTAGGCTACTTATATTTTAGAAAAATAATTAGGGTTCCGAATAAGAGTTAAACGGCGGGCAAAGCCGCGGGGGGTATCTAGTCATATTCATTTATATTGTAATAACCCTTTTGTCCAATATATCTTTGATAAATGTTTTGAACCGGTTAACAGGTTGTATATATTTATAGTATCTATATTATTTTTGTTATCTTGTTACCGAATGTATCTTTACCTCAACTAAACATTAACTAAAAACTAAACTAACGGGCTATAAAAATCCATTGTATACCAGGCCGTCTCTAAAGAAAAAAAATATGAACATAAATTAAAAAAAAAAAAAAAAAAAAAAAAAAAAAAAAAAAAAAAAAAAAAAAAAAAAAAAAAAAAAAAAAAAAAAAAAAAAAAAAAAAAAAAAAAAAAAAAAAAAAAAAAAAAAAAAAAAAAAAAAAAAAAAAAAAAAAAAAAAAAAAAAAAAAAAAAAAATAATAAATTTAACTTGAATTTCATTAGAAATACCAAGGAAGCGATCAACTGAACCCCAGGGTTTGTTTTCTATACATATAAGTAAAATTGGGTGTCTGTTTGTAATATTGAAATAACCGTTTATTATTAAATGTATATGAATATATACGGTACTGAATATATACGAATATAATATACACGAATGATGTGTACATTATATTCGGATACGGATACAAAATAATTATTTTTACAATTTTGTCAGTCTGTTTGTTCCGGCTAAACTCCGAAGCGGCTGGATCGATTTTAACGGGACTTTCACTGGCAGATAGATGATGTTATAAGGAGTTACTTAGGCTACTTATATTTTAGAAAAATAATTAGGGTTCGAATAAGAGTTAAACGGCAGGCAAAGCCGCGGGGGTATCTAGTCATATTCATTTATATTGTAATAACCCTTTTTGTCCAATATATCTTTGATAAATGTTTTGAACCGGTTAACAGGTTGTATATATTTATAGTATCTATATTATTTTTGTTATCTTGTTACCGAATGTATCTTTACCTCAACTAAACATTAACTAAAAACTAAACTAACGGGCTATAAAAATCCATTGTATACCAGGCCGTCTCTAAGAAAAAAAATATGAACATAAATTAAAAAAAAAAAAAATAATAAATTTAACTTGAATTTCATTAGAAATACCAAGGAAGCGATCAACTGAACCCCAGGGTTTGTTTTCTATACATATAAGTAAAATTGGGTGTCTGTTTGTAATATTGAAATAACCGTTTATTATTAAATGTATATGAATATATACGGTACTGAATATATACGAATATAATATACACGAATGATGTGTACATTATATTCGGATACGGATACACACACACACACACACACACACACACACACACACACACACACACACACACACACACACACACACACACACACACACACACACACACACACACACACACACACACACACACACACACACACACACACACACACACACACACACACACACACACACACACACACACACACACACACACACACACACACACACACACACACACACACACACACACACACACACACACACACACACACACACACACACACACACACACACACACACAGTTTATATTAAAGTTCAGTACACCAACGCTTTTGTTTTGAAGCAGCTTAAATTGTGTGCTTACAGGAATTTCACAAAGTACGCAAGTAATCCGGATTTAATATTTTAATTAAAAGTTACGATCGAATGTTTTGTATCTTCATGCATTTCCCAATTCCAAGAGAGTCAGAAAAATATATCTTCACGCCATTCTCAATACTGGGGTGGACGGAGGTCTAGACAATTACGCCCTTTCACCGAAGACAAATTTGGGATAACGTGACAATTAGTAAGCCGACTGCGGTGAGTCTGTCGCTATCCCATATCATCGATATAAATCGTACATACGTTTGTAAAAACGTATTAGAGAAATTGTTGGACTTAAAACTTGGAAAACTTGGAAATGTCATTGGCCATAGTAAAGTCAGTGTCGACGACTCCAATCATACATTAGTACAAATCTTCCTTCTTGGGATAATGATTTTTTGTTATTACGCGAACACTTTGTTGTTGTGATAGACCGTGCATAATCTATTCTAATCGAAAATTTCAATAAATATAAATCAATAATAGTGTGAATAAAAAAATATATTTTATTTTAAAAAAGCGTGCGGGCTTTTGAAAGTTTAATCAAAATGATAATCACTCTACTTATATCTGTCAAAAAATATTTAGAACTATTGACACCATGCACCCCACGCTTTTACAAAATAATATTTTTAATCAACCACCGTTTCGTAATAAGGCGAACGAAACTCGGTAGGTATAATAAGAAACAGGCGAAAGAAACTATGTAGGAATACATTTTTAGCTGTTTTCTTTACAAAAAAATAATAAATTTAACTTGAATTTCATTAGAAATACCAAGGAAGCGATCAACTGAACCCCAGGGTTTGTTTTCTATACATATAAGTAAAATTGGAGTGTCTGTTTGTAATATTGAAATAACCGTTTATTATTAAATGTATATGAATATATACGGTACTGAATATATACGAATATAATATACACGAATGATGTGTACATTATATTCGGATACGGATACACGAATATAATTATTTTTTACAATTTTTGTCAGTCTGTTTGTTCCGGCTAAACTCCGAAGCGGCTGGATCGATTTTAACGGGACTTTCACTGGCAGATAGATGATGTTATAAGGAGTTACTTAGGCTACTTATATTTTAGAAAAATAATTAGGGTTCCGAATAAGAGTTAAACGGCGGGCAAAGCCGCGGGGGGTATCTAGTCATATTCATTTATATTGTAATAACCCTTTTGTCCAATATATCTTTGATAAATGTTTTGAACCGGTTAACAGGTTGTATATATTTATAGTATCTATATTATTTTTGTTATCTTGTTACCGAATGTATCTTTACCTCAACTAAACATTAACTAAAAACTAAACTAACGGGCTATAAAAATCCATTGTATACCAGGCCGTCTCTAAAGAAAAAAAATATGAACATAAATTAAAAAAAAACTGTAATGTATCCTTAATTTGATAGTAAAAAGTTTAGCTTAGCATAGTTTTGCTTTAAAAACCTATAAAAATTGCATCACAAAGGTGTAGATGGCGTTTGTATTAATGTTTGTAGATAAAGCTACGCACATTGAGCTGGAAGTTGAAAAATCTTTCGGCTAATTTTCACTAACGCCGTAACAGATTTAAACTGATGCGAGTAGAGTAATAGGATACGACAGAGTTCGCCGTTCGAATTCCGTCCGTCACAGTGGATTTTTTGAAGTGAAACTTCTTTAGAATCGTTGTGATTTCAAACCGGATGCAACGGAAAAAACGACAGGTAAAAGACACAGATATAAGAAAGAATGAGACAGTAATATGCATACTAAAACGACAGGTAAGAGACACAAATACAAAAATGTGTACGATGAAGCCGTAAAAGAATGAGAGTTGTAATTATTCTGATCTTGTTATAATTTAAGTTAAATTAAGTTTAAATTATTTGTATTCATCTCATTCTCTTGTCAATTTACTGAAGTTTCACTTCTATCGTGTGTGAATCGCACACATAATTTTTTTTAAAATTTTTCTTTAACTTAATTAAAAATAAATAAGTTCTCTACCATCTCGTTACTAAAAATATCACTGAGAGTGATTTTCAATTTTAAAGTCGATCAACTAGGGAGCCAGTAAAGCCCTGCCGCTGCCTTTACAGAAATATCTTCGAAATAAATAAAAAAGACATTTCATCTTTGAATGTTGTTGAATATTTTGAACATAAAATATTTTCTCATTTAACAGTTCGTGTAAAATAATACTTGTAATACTTTTGTTGTAACTTTTTGATAAATAACTTTTTGAATTACATTTTCATTACAAAACTAACTGAAACAAAATTATTAGGCTGTACCCACGATTTTACCCGCAGTTTTAACAATTTCCATAATTAAACTGGCGTACACAATTCCTTGCAACATTAGGTATCTACCCGTCAAATAGTCACGATAGCCAAGTGGTTAGGTGATCGGAATTCGATTCAAGAGACCCGAGTTCGATTCCTAGGTGGCAGGCTCCAAAGGGGATTTTTCAAAAATCTGTCCTTCCGAATTCCGAAATTACAAAACGACTTAACGAACTAAATTGCGATTGAACATATATATTTGCGATATTTAAATTCATAAATGTGGAGGAGGTTGTAAATGTGTTTTTGCAGTGGTAGAGCCACGTATCAGCTTTTGTTGTCGCATGAATGGGCCGGCTCGACCGGAGAAGTACCGAAGTAAGTAAGTGAGTGCAGGTAATCGGAGGCCCAAACACCCCCCTCCCCCAATTCTGGGGGTGCACTCTAAGAGAGGCAACGCATCTGCTATGCCTCTGGTATTGCGGATGTTGATGGGCGGCGGTAATCACTTACCATCACGTGAACCACCTGCTCGTTTGCCTCCCTTTTCTATAAAAAAAAAGGTTTAGGCCTCCTACCTCAATCTCCGGATGAAGCGCAGATCCACAAGATGTCGCTACTTCTTATTCATGCTGCCATCCTGCAAGGTAGTGATTTTGACCATAGTCTAAAAATAAATAAGTAAATACCATTTGTAAATTAAGATATTTACCTTCCACTTTGCCTTTGCCCTTTGCCACTTAAATTTTAATCAGAAAGTGTCGTGGCGAAATGATTGCGTCCGTAGTGACGCGCGTATTTATTTATTTAATTTTATTTTTAATTTTCAAGCCAACTTCTTAAAATATGTATTAAACTATATATTTACCTTTTGAAATGGAAGATAAGGCCTGGCTTATGGCAAGTCATATTATTTATTCATCACATATTCATCAGTATCGGTGGAAGATTATTAACGAGGTTCGTCTAACAGAAGAATCATACGAAAGAAACTCTCAGTCAGTATTTTTGTGCTTAACTACAATATGTCAGGCCTTTAAAAAAAGAAACTCCGTAGGCATTCTCTTTGTTAAGTAACTTTACAATGAATTTCCGCAAAGTAACGCCTGAGTCAATTAACTATTGTCTTTGTTGTCACTTTAAGACCAAAAAGAATCCTTAAAATACATGCTAAAATATGAGAAGTTGGGGAACCAACTATTCACTAATCTATTCACCTGATAGACATAATCGTATTATTAAGTAGAAATTCTAGATATACATCGCGTATATTGATAGCAGTTGTCTGGAAGTAATCGTTCTCTAGCTTTATGTATCGCAATTAATTTTTTGTAGTATATTTCCTGCGTTTGTGTGCAATAAAGAGTATTCTATCTGTCTATCTATCTACATTATTCTGAATTGAGACGTGAGAGTCAACTCCGGGAATTTCCTTGTTGACTTTCGAGAGACGGCATATACCATCCCAAAATATACTAGACAAAAAAAATACCTTCACGCAATTCCCACTTAAGCCACTTCGACCCACCAGACTAGACCAAAAATAATAATAATAATATCGTCTATGGTGCAAGACAAGCGGTTCTGCGACTGCAATTTGTTAATAATGGTAAATCCTCCTTACGGAAGAGGATTATGTTCTTAATCTGGTTTTAAGTAAGTGTATTAACTCGTGATTTTTTCTTATTCCCAAAAATTGTTTAACTGTAAACCACGGGGCAAAAATCAGGGCGTAGCCAATTAACACTAAAAATCCGACTTGGTGATACTCTGATGATTTGTTATGATTACTAGGGCCCAAACGAGACACTAAACACTAATGCGTAGCACACTTTTATGTGAGAAATGAAATACTAAAAGAGTTGAAAAGGTGAAAAAAGTAAATAAAAATAGTGAAAGGGGGATTCAGTTACAGGATGTCTCTCAAAACTATCTAGTAAGTAATTTAGCGTATGTTATGTACCTTATAATACGGTCTTTAGGTAGCAAATACTAAAAGCAACCATTAATGGCATTATTTAATTGTTATACAAATACTTACAGGGGAGCATAAGAACTCCTCCTTTTTGAAGTCGGTTTTAAATAAAAATGGTGATTTATAAATTGGTTATTTACTTATAACACTCGCGGGACGTTGTTGCTCAACTCACAGTACCTGGCGAATAGAGACGTACTAGCTCAAACTAGCACTAGATTTGCTGTTTTTCATTCTCAGTCTTATAGTTATATTTAAGTCACGATAGCCGAGTGGTAGGGAGGTCGGAATTTCAAGTCAAGAGACCCGAGTTCGATCCCCAGGTGGCAGGGTCGTGCCAATGGGTTTTTCTAAAACTTATGTAAGAATTACATCGTTGGCTTGGACATGAGGACGGCGGCGGGTTCATCACCTGTCACGTTGCCCCGAAAATATCTCTAGTCTTTGGTGGAAGGTGGGTCGAAGGTACTTAATTGTCTAGACTAGACTTCTGTCTACCCCTGTATTGGGAATTGCGTGAAGATATTTATTATATTTATTTATTTATTTATAGTTATATTTCGTTATTATAGTTCGTAGTTCGATGTTCGTAGTTGAATATAACCTTAGGGTATACTTAACTAAAGCAATAATAATAGTATTTTAAATATTTTTTCACAATAATAAGGACCATAAATTCGTTAAAAGATTTAAGTTCTGACTTTTCCACATGACTAAGTTACCGGATCACTGACTTTTGTTCAAGTTAAACGTAGGCGTTCTTTTGTTTCACGGCGGTTTAATTTGCAGACGTGGCCAAGTTTAAGGAGGATGCCTTGAGAACCGTCCATTTTATTCAGAGTATTAGAGAAGTGTTTTTTTTTAACAAACCAGTGTTGGTTAAAAATGTATTTTATAAAATATATATTTAAATGTATATTTATGTAGACCTTTGATTAATATTGGGGTATTGGGGTATTGGGTATTTTTTTACCTTCAGGCACGCACTTCAGTCTTAGTGTCGAAGGTAACGGTATATTATAGATATATATTTTAAATTGATAAATATTTATACATAATTTTACTAGTCACGATAGCCGAGTGGTTGGGTGGTTGGGACTTCGAGTCGAAAGACCCGAGTTCGATCCCCAGGTGGCAGACTCGTGCCAAAGGGTTTTTTAAAAACTTATGTACGAATTTTATCGTTGGCTTGGACATAAAAACGGCTGTGGGCTCACCATCTGGCACGTTGTGCCGAAAATATCTTCGGTGGAAGGTAGGTCATTGTGTAAACTAGACCTCTCCCCTCCCTCCCACCCCTGGATTGAGAATTGCGTGAAGATATTTATTTATTATTATTATAATTTTACTATATTCATGGTTCGAGTACCAACATTTATATTTATTTGCCGACCTCCGTAAACCGGTTTTCATGGTGTCACCAGCTTTTAGGGTGCGGGTTCGATTCCCTTTCGGGTCAATGTAGAAACACTTTTTCTACATTTTCTCGGTTCTGGGTGTTTGTACCTTCGTTGTTTCCGATTCCATGACATTAGTGCTTAGGTTTCTTACTTTGGGGTCATCATCATTGGAGCATGTATGTGATGTTTTCCCTATCTCTACGTGTATTTATTATTATTATTCACACAAATGTAAGCCGCTAGTGGGATTCGAACCTGAAACCCTTAGCTTTGAAGGCTAGAGCACTAGCACTATCGGTTATCGGGTTATCAATCGTATCGGGCAATACGTGAAGATAAAAACGATCTTATCGCGATAAAAATAAACATCAATTTACGTTATCAATCAAAATACACCGCAGGGTATTAAGACAGCTTCGAATATGGGCTTACATTATATTATATACCGAGACGCCTGCCTCTATTTCGTCCTGAACGTGATCACGTTTAACCTTATTAATCTGACAGAGATTCTTCGCTTAAGTTATTTACCTCAGCACTTAAAGTACGAGTCACGACAGCCGAGTGGTTCGTGATCGGAATTCGAGTCAAGAGACCCGAGTACGATCTCCATGTGGTAGGCTCGCACCAATTGGTTTGTTCAAAACTTATTTACTATTTATATTATTGTCTTGGACACAAAGACGGCGACAGACTCACCACTCACTCACTATCACGTTGTTCCAAAAAATTTCTTCGGTAGAAAGCGGGTCGTAGGGACTACTATAACTCTGTCTAACCCATCTGAATCAGGAATGTTATATATATACGTAGGAGAAAATGTTGATGATAAAATATTGCACGATTTCGAAGCCACCTTCAAATACATACATAACGCCTGTAAAAATCCACTGCAGGACATAGGCCTCTCTCATAAGGGACAGTTTGCCATAATCGCCACGCATGGCAAGCGAATTGGCGATCGCAGTACCAGACACCTCGCCTTTTAAACGCTGATACCAGTCACCGTTCTGTTAAATTTTCGTGTGATATCTTTCGAGGTGGCTATACCACCATCATTCGTAGCCATTTACAAGGCTTTTTTTTGGAATCGCCTAATTTGATACCCAATTGTATAATTCTTAACCTGGTCTAGGGCCAGTTTCCTTTTTCCAGCCAGGCCTCCTTTTACCAACCTTTACATTGTCATTTTTTGTACCAATAAACAATTTATTACTATTAATTCTAATTATTATAATTATATTATACAAATTTATCGTTGGCTTGGATATTGAAACTGCGACGGGCTTACCACCTGTCACGTTGTCCCGAAATATCTTCGGTGGAAGTTAGGTCGAAGGGACTTAATTGTCTAGACTAGACCTCTATCTACCCCTGTAGTGGGAATTATTTGAAGATATATTTTTTAATTATTATAAATGTATGCCTAAGAGTAAATGAGTAAATGACTTTATTTGTTATTATTCCAATTAGCTCGAAGAGAGGAGGGTCAAGAGTACTCGAATAACTAGACATGAATGTATGAAGAGAATGATGAAAGAAGCAAAAAAAGTATGTAAGGATCGTGACACTTGGCGATCTGTTCTCTCTGACTACCCCGTCAGGGACTGTGCGTAAATATAAACTATAAAGATAATACCACATGGCTAACACACGATATAAGTAAAGATTAATACCAAACTCCACGCTACTACTGAAATTACGACGGCGGATTTATAATAATTAATCATAGTTCACCGTAAAAAAGTTTTCCTTTACTCAAGTCTACAAAGTGAAGTTAGCTACGGAACTTGAACGCCCACGAATGATAAATGACTGACGCTATTGTTGTAATACGCGGGAAGTTTGTTTGAGGACTTCATTCATTATTGCCGACGCATTTTGTTGGAACTTGATTGTTACTGAAACGAAGAACTTAATAGAATTTATTTCTTCAATTTCAAATGAACGGATTGAATTTAATAAAATGGATGTGACCTAGGTGACCTTCCAAGCTTTCGTTACATTAACCACCTGTAAATGTCCAGGCATCTCCAGTACATAACCAAGCTTTACTTTGTGAGAATAGATTTAATATATCGTATATGAACGTATATCGTATATGTATTCGTGTATGAACGAATTTTTACAAAAATTAACCAGAACAGCTTCTTTAAAGGAATAATGTGTAACTAGTGACAATGAACGAATGAACCAACAAATTGTTGAAATATTCTCAAATATACTACACAAAAAATAAGCAGACCAGTGTGGTACAGCAGCATTTACGGTAAAGTGCCTGATACAGCGATCGCCAATACGTTTACCAAGCATGGCGATTATGGGAATCCGTCCGTCACGGGAGATGTAAAGGTCCTGCAGCGTACTGGCTGTTAAGTAAATAAGTAAAAACTTACTTTCAAGCGTATCAGATTTTTCACGATTTCAGGTAGTTCTCTCTTCACGCCATACCCAATACAGGTAGACAGAGGTTTCACTTACTGTTTATACCTCTGTAAAAGAACAAACTTGTGTTTCAGAATTAAATAACAAACTTTTATTATAAGGAGAAGAAACAGACTAAAGAATCTCTGTAGTTATTCTATTAAGAGATATAACTTTGTCTTATATTTTTTTTATTTACAGAAACAAAATTAAGTTTATATTTATAATACTTTATAACTAATGTTATGTTTATATTTATAACTAAATAAAATAAAT
Organism: Sericinus montela; assembly: GCA_029286605.1. Lineage (NCBI taxonomy): Eukaryota > Metazoa > Arthropoda > Insecta > Lepidoptera > Papilionidae > Sericinus > Sericinus montela. Next base: position 16,451,895 of record JAGSMR010000015.1, read on the forward strand.
ATCTTTACGTCATTCCCAATACAGGGGTAGACAGAGGTCAGAATTACATTTATTACAATTATTGTCCTTCGATCCACCTTCCACCGAAGATATTTTTAGGACAACGTGACAGGTGGTAAGACCGTCGCCGTCTTTATGTCCAAGCTAACGATATAATTCGTACATAAGTTTTTGAAAACCCATAGGTACGAGTCTGCCACCTGGGGATCGCACTCGGCTATCGTGACTATATTAGATGATATAGTTTTAGAAGTATGTGTTGAGTAACACCAATGCAAAACAACGAACTGCTCGAAAAATGGTAACTTCAGAAGCGCTTGAATAACCCCGAACTTGATATTTAAAATACATGTAAATACACGAATTCCTAACTTTTCTTCTTAAACGAGAGGTATATTTACAGATTGATGTCACTAAAACGTGATCGAAGGAAAGTTACTTTTTAATACATGTAACGGATAGTTTAAATTAGATTTCAATGAAAAACAATTTGTTTTATTTAAAAGTAAAAAATCCGAATGAAATGAAATTTATTTCTTAAATAAAATTGCTCTCGCTTTCAACAGTTGTACAATGGACGGGCAATTTTCTTTTATCATTCGTGAATCTGCAGCCAGACGTATATAGGTAAGAAACATTCATAATTTCGTACTCATGTTAGCTTTCCCTACTTGAGTGTACATTTTTTAATTAAAATATGTTTCGGTGAATTCAGAGAGATGTTAATATAAAAGATAGAATATAAGATTATATTCATTTCGTAGAGGCAGATGGAAAGCCTATTATGATTTTTTCTATTTCCACCCCTTTATAATTTACTTTAAATTTCTAATGTGTTAATAAAACTAAATAAAAGATATAATATTCTTCAGAAGTGTTAAATTATATATCGTTAAATGTTGTAAAGCCTTATAGGAAATAATTTTTGAAAATTTAACAAATTGATGTGAAATTTAATTCTCTAGAAATGTTTTATTATAAATTTTATAAATATAAGTTTTATAAATTTAACAGTATATAATAATTTTTTTTATTACCACGACCTCACAGAATATCGGCGTTAAGTAGAAGTCTAACAAACTTCTGCGTTTTGTCTGGTGAGTGCAGTTAACCGAAGGCCCGCACACCCCCTCCCCCAATTCTAGGGGGGGGGGGATGCACTCTAAGGCCGGCAATTGATCTGCTATGCCTCTGGTATTGTGGGTGTTCATGGGCGGCGGTAATCACTTACCATCATGTGAGCCACTTGCTCGTTTGCCTCCCTTTTCTATATAAAATAAAGTTAAGTAAATATCTTCCCTTTACATACCCCTATTATTAATTCTGGGGTTGACAGAGATCTACACATTTAAGTCCTTTCGGCCCATGTTTTAATGAAGATATTTTGCGACAACGTGACATGTTGATGAGGCGGTCGCCGCCTTTATGTCCAAGCCAATGATATAAATGGACCATAAGTTTTGAAAAACTCAGTACCACCTTCCACCAGGGGATGGAACTCGATTAAAATTAATTATCTAATTTCGTTTGACAAAATATTTTACGGAAAAAATTTACAAATAGGGAATATTTATTCCTTTTAGTCGTTTGTTACGATACCCAACAGAGGAAGGACATTTTAACTTGACGACCTCTTTGGACGAGTAGCGTACAAACCGGTTTTCATGATGTCGTCAGCTCTTAGGGGACCTGGGGTCCGACTCTTGGACTGGTCGAAGGCCTATTTTTCTGCTTTGTCTCGCATCTTTGTGTTAATAATACCACTATTGCTTTAGCTATTTACTTTCGAATCAGATATATATGACATCATCACAACGGTCGGTAAAGGTTCCTGAAAGACCAACCCTGAGATCTCTCATCGACCCTGATATCTGCAACTCTCCCAGGTTGGCAGATCGGCGATGAATGTGGTATGGTTTGGCCACGGCGTATTCTTACGTTTGTAAAGTTTTAAGTTAAACTTTAAACAATTTTTAATATTATCATGATGACGAATTACGAATTACGAATTACAAGTCCTTTCGACGCACCGTTTACCTAAGACATTTTTGGGAGAGTGATATGATAAATAAATATCTTTACGTCATTCCCAATACAGGGGTAGACAGAGGTCTAGTTTAGATAATTAAGTCCCTTCAAGCCACCTTCCATCGATGATATTTTTAGAACAACGTGACAAATGGTGAGCCCGTCGCCGTCTTTATGTCCAAGCTAACGATATAATTCGTACATAAGTTTTTGAAAACCCATAGGTACGAGTCTGCCACCTGGGGATCGCACTCGGCTATCGTGACTTATTAGATGATATAGTTTTAGAAGTATGTGTTGAGTAACACTAATGCAAAACAACGAACTGCTCGAAAAATGGTAACTTCAGAAGCGCTTGAATAACCCCGAACTTGATATTTAAAATACATGTAAATACACGAATTCCTAACTTTTCTTCTTAAACGAGAGGTATATTTACAGATTGATGTCACTAAAACGTGATCGAAGGAAAGTTACTTTTTAATACATGTAACGGATAGTTTAAATTAGATTTCAATGAAAAACAATTTGTTTTATTTAAAAGTAAAACATCCGAATGAAATGAAATTTATTTCTTAAATAAAATTGCTCTCGCTTTCAACAGTTGTACAATGGACGGGCAATTTTCTTTTATCATTCGTGAATCTGCAGCCAGACGTATATAGGTAAGAAACATTCATAATTTCGTACTCATGTTAGCTTTCCCTACTTGAGTGTACATTTTTTAATTAAAATATGTTTCGGTGAATTCAGAGAGATGTTAATATAAAAGATAGAATATAAGATTATATTCATTTCGTAGAGGCAGATGGAAAGCCTATTATGATTTTTTCTATTTCCACCCCTTTATAATTTACTTTAAATTTCTAATGTGTTAATAAAACTAAATAAAAGATATAATATTCTTCAGAAGTGTTAAATTATATATCGTTAAATGTTGTAAAGCCTTATAGGAAATAATTTTTGAAAATTTAACAAATTGATGTGAAATTTAATTCTCTAGAAATGTTTTATTACAAATTTTATAAATATAAGTTTTATAAATTTAACAGTATATAATAATTTTTTTAATTACCACGACCTCACAGAATATCGGCGTTAAGTAGAAGTCTAACAAACTTCTGCGTTTTGTCTGGTGAGTGCAGTTAACCGAAGGCCCGCACACCCCCCTCCCCCAATTCTAGGGGGGGGGGGATGCACTCTAAGGCCGGCAACGGATCTGCTATGCCTCTGGTATTGTGGGTGTTCATGGGCGGCGGTAATCACTTACCATCATGTGAGCCACTTGCTCGTTTGCCTCCCTTTTCTATATAAAATAAAGTTAAGTAAATATCTTCCCTTTACATACCCCTATTCTTAATTCTGGGGTTGACAGAGATCTACACATTTAAGTCCTTTCGGCCCATGTTTTAATGAAGATATTTTTGCGACAACGTGACATGTTGATGAGGCGGTCGCCGCCTTTATGTCCAAGCCAATGATATAAATGGACCATAAGTTTTAAAAAACTCAGTACCACCTTCCACCAGGGGATGGAACTCGATTAAAAATTAATTATCTAATTTCGTTTGACAAAATATTTTACGGAAAAAATTTACAAATAGGGAATATTTATTCCTTTTAGTCGTTTGTTACGATACCCAACAGAGGAAGGACATTTTAACTTGACGACCTCTTTGGACGAGTAGCGTACAAACCGGTTTTCATGATGTCGTCAGCTCTTAGGGGACCTGGGTTCCGACTCTTGGACTGGTCGAAGGCCTATTTTTCTGCTTTGTCTCGCATCTGTGTGTTAATAATACCACTATTGCTTTAGCTATTTACTTTCGAATCAGATATATATGACATCATCACAACGGTCGGTAAAGGTTCCCTGAAAGACCAACCCTGAGATCTCTCATCGACCCTGATATCTGCAACTCTCCCAGGTTGGCAGATCGGCGATGAATGTGGTATGGTTTTGGCCACGGCGTATTCTTACGTTTGTAAAGTTTTAAGTTAAACTTTAAACAATTTTTTAATATTATCATGATGACGAATTACGAATTTACGAATTACAAGTCCTTTCGACGCACCGTTTACCTAAGACATTTTTTGGGAGAGTGATATGATAAATAAATATCTTCACGCAAATCCCAATACACGGGTAGACAGAGGTCTAGTTTAGATAATTAAGTCCCTTCAAGCCACCTTCCATCGATGATATTTTTAGAACAACGTGACAAATGGTGAGCCATAATTCGTACATAAGTTTTTGAAAAACCCATTGGCAATCTTGGGATCGAATTTGGTTCTTGGATCAATGTAGAAAAGCACTTTGTCTACATTGTCTCGGGTATTTATTTATGTAAAAAAGCCAACAAATGACGAGTACTTTTTCAGATCAGGATGTACAATATAAGATAGGATATAAAGAGACCTCCTTTTGTCGCCTCTATCGCCAAGAACCGTCGTGAAATATCTGCATAAAAATCTATTATTCTCTAGCTTCCCTTAGGGGAAGGCTAAGAAGCTAGGGTCACGGTAGCTAAAGTCTCCGGTGATCGGAATTCGAGCCAAGATATCCGTTTTTTATAATGTATGTATTTGTTGTATCGTTGACTTGGATTTTACAGACAGCGTCCGGTTCACCGCCTGTCACGTTGTCTCAGAAAATGTATACATTGAAATGTAGTTCGAAAGGACTTAATTGTGTAGACATCTGTCTACCCCAGTAATGGGAATGGCGTGAAGATACTTATTTTAAATATATATTTAGGGTGCGGACTGCGAAACATGACGTCGCAGGTTCGGGCCCCGCCATTCGACTGTTGACGTAATCCAACTCCAGACACAAGCATTGCAGCTTAATTAGAGTGGTCAACAGGAATATTAGTAATGTTATTCGGCATTGCTAGTATTCTTTTAAAAAAAAAAAAAAATTATATATGATACACACACACACACACACACACACACACACACACACACACACACACACACACACACACACACACACACACAAACTCTGCACGCATTTTATTACATTTTTTTCTCTTTGTTTCCTATGAACTAAGTTTTCTTAATATTTAAGGTAAATATAGATAGTGTACTTTGCTATGATATGGAAGAGCGATGTCTCCTGGCACAGACATTATTTTTGCTTAAATGGAGACACCAGATAATTGTAACATATGTATTCTCTGTGTTTACGTAAATAAAGATATTTTTTTTTTTTTTTTTTATATAATTAAGCTGTTCCGGCGGATGTCAATTAAATCCTCGCGTCGCAATTAGCGGTAAACCGCAATGAATACTCATTATTTTGAAGCGACGACGCGTTTAGCCAAAGCATAATATATTTGACGCTCTTGTTTTTATTTTCTCGAAAATCTTACATTAAGCTGTTTTAGAAAATTTATGATATATGTAATATAAAATATGAGTACCTTAATAATTGGTCAAGTCAACGTAGCCGAGTGGTTGGGTGGTCGGAATTTCGAGTCATGAGACCCGAGTATGATCCCCAGATTATTCTTAGACAAGAGGACACTTAATCATAATGCAGAAAGTAATCATAAATAAATGACTCAAGTAGACACATTTATATTTATAACACAATTGTGCATCCTTAGCGGTAATCGAATCCGTAACCCTCACCTTCGAAAGCAGTCTCACTCTCAACAGTGCTGTAACCTATTATAATTACGTATTCGACGACCTCCATAGACGAGTGGCGTACACACTGGTTTTCATGGTGTCGCCTGCTCTAAAGTCCCGGGTTCGATTTCCGGTCTGGCTCAATGTAGAAAAAACTTTTTCTACATTTTCTCGGGTCTGGGTGTTTGTGGTACCTTCGTTGTTTCTGGTTCCATAATGCAAATGCTTAAGTTGCTTACTTTGGGATCAGAACAAAGTATGTGATGTTGTCCCTATCTATGTAAGTAAAATAAAAATAAAATATCTTCAAGCATTTCCCAATACAGGGGTAGACAGAGGTCTAGTCTAGACAATTAAGTCCCTTTGACCCACCTTCCACCGAAGATATTTTCGGGACAAAGTGACAGGTGGTGAGCCATACGCCGTCTTTATGTCCAAGCCAACGATATAATTCGTACATAAGTTTTTGAAAAACCCATTGGTACGAGCCTGCCTACCGGGGATCGAACTAGGGTCTCTTGACACGAAATTCCGACCACCCTACCACACGGCTATCGTGACTTATTTTATATTACTTGTACTTATTTTATATTATATTATATTTTTTTTATATAATAATACATAAGTCACGATAGCCGAGTGGTTGGGTGGTCGGAATTTCGAGTCAAGAGACCCGAGTTCGATCCCCAGGTTGTCCCACCTGTCACGTTGTCCCGAAAATATATTCGGTGGAACGTGGGTCGAGGGGACTTAATTATCTAGAGTAGACCTCTGTCTACCACTGTATCGGGAATTGCGTGAAGATGTATTATTATAATTATATATAACGAAAATGAAAAAATATCGGAACCTATTAATGTAAGCCATCGTAGGATCAATGGCTTATATTAAAGTTCAGTACACGAACGCTTTTGTTTTGAAGCAGCTTAAATTGTGTGCTTACAGGAATTTCACAAAGTACGCAAGTAATCCGGATTTAATATTTTAATTAAAAGTCACGATCGAATGTTTTGTATCATATATCATGCATTTCCCAATTCCAAGAGAGTCAGAAAAATATATCTTCACGCCATTCTCAATACTGGACTGGACGGAGGTCTAGACAATTAAGGCCTTTCACCGACGACAAATTTGGGATAACGTGACAGTTAGTGAGCCGACTGCGGTGAGTCTGTCGCTGTCTTTATGTCCATGTCATCGATACAAATCGTAAAAACGTATTGTTACGACCTACCACCTGGAGATCGACCTCGGGCCTCTCGACTCGAATTCCTTCACCCAACCACTTGGCTATCGTGACTATCGTTTCTTTCTTTCTTTGGGTGCTGTAAGAGGCGACTAAAGAAAGACCTCGAAAATGTCATTGGCCGATAGACAGCGGAATAATCATTTCCACAATAACAGACTAAAATATAACAGCCTGGTGAATGGCAGCAGCGTCTAATGAGGGAGGTATCTGATACTTCGCCAATCCGCTTGCCAAGCGTAACTTTTATGGCAATGGTCATAGTCGTAAAGATAGTAAAGTCAGTGTCGACGACTCCAATCATACATTAGTACAAATCTTCCTTCTTGGGATAATGATTTCTTGTTATTACGCGAACACTACAAATCTTAAGTAAAACGGTTTTCGGATTTTATCGCGTAAAGTTAGTTCATCCAGAGATTGTTGTGATAGACCGTGCGTAATCTATTGTCTCTATCTGAAAACCGTTTCCTTCTTTGTATCTAACTCTGATCTATTTCTAATACCGACCACTCGTTTATAAAAATACATCAAATCATGTTTATCGATATAAGTGAAAATATATTACATCCATCGATAGTTATTTTTAATCTACCACCGTTTCGTAATAAGAGCTCTAGCGGTAAAGAAACAGGCGAAAGAAACTCCGTAGGTATTCATTTTAGCTGTTTTGTTCACTAAGAAAATAATAAATTTAACTTGAATTTCATTAGAAATAGCAAGGAAGCGACCAACTCAACCTCAGGGTTTGTATTCTATACATATAAATAAAATTGGAGTGTCAGTTTGTAACATCGAAATGACCGTTTTTTGCTACATGTATATGAATATATACAGTACATACAGGAAAATTACATTCTTTTACAATTTTTTCCCGTATGTCTGTCTGTCTGTTTGTTCCGGCGAATCTACGAATCGGCTGGACCGATTTTAACGAGACTTTCACAGGTAGATAGCTGATGTTATAAGGAGTAACTTAGGCTACTTAGGCTTACATTTTTGAAAAATAATTATGGTTCCAATTAAGAGTTAAACGGCGGGCAAAGCTGCGGGAGCAGCTAATCATTAATATATTCATTTATATTGTAATAACATTTTTGTTCAATATATCTTTGATAAATATTTTGATTCGGTTAACAGGTTGTATAAATAAATACTATAATATTTATATATCGTTTTTATCTTGTTACCGAATGTATCTTTATCTTCAACTAAACATTAACTAAAAACTAAACTAACGGTCTATAAAAATCGATTGTATACCAGGCCTTCTCTAAAGAAAGATATATTACTACAACTTGAAATAAATAATAATAATAATCAAACAACATAAAGCCGAAAAAAATATGAACAAAAATAAAAAAAAACAATAATGTATCTTTAATTTGATAGCAAAAAGTTTAGCATAGCATAGTTTTGCTTTAAAAATCCATAAAAATTGCATCACAAAGGTGGAGATGGCGTTAATGTATGAATGTTTGTAGCTGTAAAGCTTGAGCTGGAAGTTGAAATATCTTTCGGTTAATTTTGACTAACGTTGTAACAGACGAAAGTAGAGAGATTTAAACTGATGCGTGTAGAGTAATAGGATACGGCAGAGTTCGCCGTTCGAATTCCGCCCGTCACAGTGGATTTTTTAAAATTTTCTCTTAACTTAATTAAAAATAAATAAGTTCTCTACCGAGTTGGTTTATTAAAAATATCACTGAGTAAAAGTGATTTTCAATTTTTAAGTCGATCAACAAGGGAGCCAGTAAAGCTTTGCCGCCGCCCGTATAGAAATATCTTCGTAATAAATAAAAAAGATATTTCATCTTTGCATTCGAATGTTGTGGAATATTTTCTCATTTAACAGTTCGTGTAAAATATTACTTGTAATACTTTTGTTATGCCATTTTTTTATATATTTTACTTCTTGAAAAACATTTTCGTTACAAAAGAAACAAAACAAATTTATTTAGTTACTAACTACACTCGCGACTTTACCCGCAGTTTTTACTATTTCCATAATTAAACTGGCGTAAACTATTCCTTGTAATATTATCTATCTACCCGTCAAATAGTCACGATAGCCTTGTGGTTGGTTGATCGGAATTCGATTCCAGAGACCCGAATTCGATTCCCAGGTGGCAGGCACTTACCAAAGGGGTTTTTTCAAAATCTTACCTGTCCTACCGGATTCCGAAATTGCAAAACGACTTAAAGAACTAAATTGCGACTGTACGTATATATTAGGTTACTTAAATGCATCAATGAGGTGGAGGTGAAAACCTCCTACCTCAATCTTCGGATGATGCGCAGATCCACAAGATGTTTCTACTTCTTCTTCATGCTGACATTCTGCAAGGTAGTGATTTTGACCATAGTCTAAAAATAAATAAGTAAATACCATTTTTAAATTAAGTTATTTACCTTCCACTTTACCTTTGCCCTTTGCCACGTAAATTTTAATCAGAAAGTGTCGTGGCGAAATGATTGCGTCCGTAGAGACGCGCGTATTTTTTTATTTAATTTTATTTTTAGTTTTCAAGCCAACTTCTTAAAATATATATTAAACTACATATTTAACTATTGAAATGGAAGACTAGGCCTGGCTTATGCCAAGTCATATTATATATTCATTACATATTATTCAGTATCGATGGAAGATTATTAACGAGGTTCCTCTGACAGAAGAATCATGCGTAAGAAACTCTCAGTTAGTATTATAGTGCTTAACTACAATATGTAAGGACTTAAAAAAAGAAACTCCGTAGGCATTCTCTTTGTTGTCACTTTAAGACCGAAAAAGAATCCTTCAAAAACATGCGAAAATATGAGAAGTTGGTTCCCCTATTCTTCTGATAGAATCTTAATCTATTCACCTGATAGACATAATCGTATTATTAAGTAGAAATTCTAGATATACATCGCGTATATTATTAGCAGTTGTCTGAAAGTAAACGATCTCTAGCTATATGTATCGAAATTAATTTTATGTTGTGTATTTTCTGTGTTTGTGTGCAATAAAGAAGAGTATTCTATCTGTCTATCTATCTACATTATTCTGAATTGAGTCGTGAGAGTCAACTCAAAGAATGTCCTTGTTGACTTTCGAGAGACGGCATAATCCATCCCAAAATATACTAGACAAAAATATATCTTCACGCAATTCCCAATACAGGAGTAGACAGAGGTATATACACTTAAGTCCCTTCGACCCACCAGACCGGACCAAAAATAATAATAATAATATCGTCTATGTTGTAAGACAACCGGTTCTGCGATTGCCTTTGTTAATAACGGTAAACCCTTCTTACGGAAGAGGATTATGTTCTTTATCTGGTTTTTTAATAAGTATTTAACTCGTGATTTTTTTCTTATTCCCAAAAAAAATATTAACTGTAAACCACGGGGCAAAAATCTGGGCGTTGTCAGTTAACAATAAAAGGTCTACTTGGTGTTCAAAAAACATACTTAAATTACTTAATAATATTAATACTCCATGGCTTATATTCATTTGATGAATTGTTACGATTACGGAGGACCAAACGAGATACTAAAAACTAGTGCCTAACCCGCCTTTACGTGACAAATGAAGTACAAAAGGAGTTGAAAAGATGAAAAATTAAAGTAAAATAGTAAAAAGGGGATTCAGTTACAGGATGTCTCTCAAAAGTAACTAGTAAGTAATTTATAATTATATATATATATATATATATATATATATATATATATATATATATATATATATATATATATATATATATATATATATATATATATATATATATATATATATATATATATATATATATATATATATATATATATATATATATATAGATATATATATATATATATATGTATATATATATATATATATATATATATATATATATATATATATATATATATATGTATATATATATATGTATATATATATATATTATATACTCAACAAAAGTAATAAAAACACTAGTTTAAATATTTTTTCACAATAATAAAGACCATAAATTCGTTAAAAGATTTAAGTTCTGACTTTTCCACATCACTAAGTTACCGGATCACTGACTTTTGTACAAGTTAAACGTAGGCGTTCTTTTGTTTCACGGCGGTTTAATTTGCAGACGTGGCCAAGTTTAAGGAGGGTGCCTTGAGAACCGTCCATTTTGTTCAGAGTATTAGGGAAGTGTTTGTTTTTAACAAACCGGTGTTGGTTAAAAATGTATTTTATAAAATATATGTTTAAATGTATATTTATGTAGACCTTTGATTAATATTGGAGTAATGGGTATTTTTTACCTTCAGGCACACAATTCAGTCTTAGTGTCGAATGTAACAGTATATTATAGATATTTTAAATTGATAAATATTTGCATATAATTTTACTGTATTCATGGTTCGAGTACAAATATTTATATTTATTATCCGACATCCGTGGACGAGTAGCGTACACATCGGTTTTCATGGTATCGCCAGCTTTTTGGTTCCGGGTTCGATTTCCGTTCGGTTCAATGTAGAAACATTTTTTCTACATTTTCTTGGTGTTTGTACCTTCGTTGTTTTTGATTCCCTGAAATTAGTGCTTAGGTTGCTTACTTTGGGGTCATTATCATTAGAGCAATGTATGTGATGTTTTCCCTATCTCTAAGTGTCTTTATTATTATTATTCATCACACAAATGTAAGCCGCTAGTGGGATGGCAGGGTTTTAAAGCAGCTTGGAATATGGGCTTACATAATATTATATACCGAGACGTCTGCCTCTATTTTGTCCGGAACGTGATCACGTTGAACCTTATTAATCTGACAGAGAATATCCGCTTACGTTATTTACCTCAGCACTTAATATACGAGTCACGATAGTCAAGTGGTTGGGTGGTCGGAATTTCGAGTCGAGAGAACCGAGTTCGATCCCCAGGTGTATCGATGGGTACCAATGGGTTTTTCAAAAACCTATGTACGAATTATATCGTTGGCTTGGACAAAAAGACGGCGACAGACTTACCACTCACTCACTATCACGTTGTCCCAAAAAATGTCTTCGGTAGAAGGCGGGTCGAAGGGGCTTAATTGTCTATGACTCTGTCTAACCCATCTGTATCAGGAATGACGTCAAGATCTACAAACGTACACATATACTTAATGTTATATTATATATATGCGCAGGAGAAAATGTTGTTGATAAAATATTGCACGATTTCGTCGACAATTTCAAATACATACATACGTAACGCCTATAAAAATCCACTGTAGGAAATAGACCTATCTCGTAAGGGACGATTTGCCATAATCGCCACGCATGGAAAGCGGATTGGCGATCGTAGTACATGTTGTTGGCTTGGACATTGAGACGGCGACGGGCTCACCTCCTGTCGTGTTGTCCCGCAAGTATCTTCGGTGGAAGGCGGGCTGAAGCGACTTAATTGTCTAGACTAGACCTCTATCTACCCCTGTAGTGGGAATTATTTGAAGATATATTTTTTAATTATTATAAATGTATGCCTAAGAGTAAATGAGTTAATGACTTTTTTTTATTTGTTAATATTCTAATTAGCTCAAAGAGAGGAGGGTCAAGAGTACTCGGATAACTAGACGTGCATGTATGAAGAGAATGATGAAAGAAACGAAACAAGTATGTAAGGATCGTGACGCTTGGCGATCTGTTCTCTCTGATAACTCCGTCAGGGACTGTGCGTAAATATAAATAAATCAGTTCTAACGATAATAACACATGGTTAATAAAGGATATAAGTAAAGATTAATACCAACCTCCACGCGTACGACTGAAGTTAGTTTAATTCAACGCCAAAGCGACGGCGGATTTATAATAATTAATCATAGTTTACCGTAAAAAAGTTTTCCTTCGCTCAAGTGTACAAAGTGAAGTTAGCTACGGAACTTTAACGCCCACGAATGATAAATGACTGACGCTATTGTTGTAATACGCGGGAAGTTAGAGGACTTCATTCATTATTGCCGACGCATTTTGTTGGAACTTGATTGTAACTGAAACGAAGAACTTAATAGAATTTATTTCTTCAATTTCAAATGAACGGATTGAATTTAATAAAATGGATGTGACCTAGGTGACCTTCCAAGCTTTCGTTACATTAACCACCTGTAAATGTCCAGGCATCTCCAGTACATAACCAAGCTTTACTTTGTGAGAATAGATTTAATATATCGTATATGAACGTATATCGTATATGTATTCGTGTATGAACGAATTTTTACAAAAATTAACCAGAACAGCTTCTTTAAAGGAATAATGTGTAACTAGTGACAATGAACGAATGAACCAACAAATTGTTGAAATATTCTCAAATATACTACACAAAAAATAAGCAGACCAGTGTGGTACAGCAGCGTCTACGAAAAAGTGCCTGGTACTGCGATCGCCAATACGTTTGCCAAGCGTGGCGATTATGGCAATCGGGCCGTTACGGAAGATGTAAAGGTCCTGCAGTACTGGCTGTTAAGTAATTAAGTAAAAACTTACTTTCAAAATTATCAGACAATTAAAACTCAACTTGTATTCTACAGAGGAATTTGCAAGGGACTTTGGAATACTGGAATCATTTTTCAAGATGTCAGGTAGTTCTCTCTTCACGCCATACCCAATACAGGGGTAGACAGAGGTTCCATTTACTGATTATACCTGTGTAAAAGAACAAACTTGTGTTTCAGAATTAAATAACAAACTTTTATTATAAGGAGAAGAAACAGACTAAAGAATCTCTGTAGGTATTCTATTAAGAGTAGTATTCTATTATCTTATATTTTTTTATTTACAGAAACGAAGTTACGTTTATATTTATAACACTTTATAACTAATATTACGTTCATCTTTGTAACTAAATAAAATAAATAAATAGATATCTTTACGTCATTCCCAATACAGGAGTAGACAGAGTTCTAGGCCAGACAATTAAGTCCTTTCGAACCTCCTTCCACCGAAGATTTTTTTGGACAACGTGACAGGTGTTGAGCCCGTCGCCGTCTTTATGTCCAAGCTAACGATATAATTCCTACACAAGTTTTTGAAAAACCCATTGATACGAGCCTGACACCTGGGGATCGAACTCGGATCTCTTGACACGAAATACCGAAAACCCAACCACTCGGCTATCGTGACTTATTAGATGATATATTTTTATATGTATGTGTTGAGTAACACTAATGCAAAACAACGAACTGCTCGAAGAATGGTAACTTCAGAAGCGCGTGAATAACCCCGAAGCTGGTATTTAAAATACATGTAAATACACGAATTCCTAACTTTTCTGCTTAAACGAGAGGTATATTTACAGATTGATGTCACTAAAACGTGATCGAAGGAAAATTACTTTTTAATACATGTAACGAATAGTTTGAATTAGATTTCAAGAAAAAACAATTTATTTAATTTAAAACTAAAACATCCGAATGAAATGAAATTTATTTCTTAAATAAAATTGCTCTCGCTTTCAACAGTTGTACAATGGACGGGCAATTTTCTTTTATCATTCGTGAATCTGCAGCCAGACGTATTGTAGGTACGAAACATTCATAATTTCGTACTCATGTTACCTTTCCCTACTTGAGTGTACATTTTTTAATTAAAATATGTTTCGGTGAATTCAGAGTGATGTTAATATAAAAGATAGAATATAAGATTATATTTATTTTGTAAAGGCAGATGGGAGGCCTATTATGTATAATCTTTTCTATTTCCACCCCTTTATAGTTTACTTTAAATTTCTAATGTGTTAATAAAACTAGATAAAAGATTTAATATTCTTCAGAAGCGTTAAATTATATATCGTTAAATGTTGTAAAGCCTTATAGGAAACAATTTTTGAAAATTTAACAAATTGATGTGAAATTTAATTCTCTAGAAATATTTTAATACAAGTTAAAAGTTAAGTAAATATCTTCCCGTTACGTACCCCTATTCTTAATACTGTGGTAGAGCCACGCATCAGCTTTTGTTGTTGCATGAATGGGCCGGCTCGACCGGGGAAGTATCACGACCTCACAGAATACCGGCGTTAAGTAGAAGTCTAACAAACTTCTGCGTTTCGTCTGGTGAGTGCAGGTAACCGGAGGCCCACACACCTCCCTCCCCCAATTCTGAGGGAGGGGGGGCACTCTAAGGGAGGCAACGCATCTGCTTTGCCTCTGGTATTGCGGGTGTTCATGGGCGGCGGTAATAACTTACCATCACGTGAGCCGCCTGCTCGTTTGCCTCCCTTTTCCATAAAAAAAATACTGGGGTTGACAGAGGTCTACACATTTAAGTCTTTTCGGCCCATGTTTCAATAAAGATATTTTTGGGACAACGTGATATATTGATGAGGCTGTCGCCGCCTTTATGTCCAAGCCAATGATATAAATGGTCCATAAGTTTTGAAAAACTCATTACTACCTAACACCAGGGGATGGAACTCGATTAAAATTAATTATCTAATTTCGTTTGACAAAATATTGTACGTAAAAAATTTACAAATAGGGAATATTTTTTCCTTTTAGTCGTTTGCTACGATACCCTAGAGAGGAAAGGACATTTTAGTTTGACGACCTCTTTGGACGAGTAGCATACAAACCGATTTTCATGATGTCGTCAGCTCTGAGGGGACCTGGGGTTCGACTCTCGGACTGGTCGAAGTAGAAGACTTAATTTTCTGCATTGTTTCGGATCTGGGTGTGATGCATTGGTGGTATTATCAT